>CM059451.1:6764537-7314537 GCA_030390025.1 Squalus acanthias | reverse complement strand
GTCACTTTCACATTCACTTCTTGTTTGAGCTCATTTTCTACATGAATGGGCCAGGTTTTCGCTTCCTGCTCGGCGAGTGAACTTGGGAGGAGGCTGGGTGGGTGTGAGACGGAGAGAATGAGTCCTGGCTGACGGGCTGGGACTCGAGGCTGGCTCGCGGTGCAGCTTCCCGACAGCCTGCTGTCTTGTGTGACCCGACTGTGTCTCGGTGAAGTTTGACCGATATATTCTCCCGCACAGTCTGGGGCAGCGGGTAGAGGAAGGTGAGGATTCGCTGCACAAAGGTAATTGTCACTCTCTTTTGCTTTTGAGCTTGTCCGCTTGTGCGTGAAGCCACAGACACAAGCGAATGCTTTTAAACGTCTGCCGTGATCAATATAGCCAGTTCGTGATTCGCTATTTTCAACTCTGTGCTTACTTAAATCAATCAGGGTCCATTGTAACTCCATACAATGAGAATGAATGGGAGGTGGGTTCATAGAATCATAGAAGCATGCAGCACAGAAGGAGGCCATTCGGCCCATCGTGCCTGTGTCGGCTCTCTCATAGAGCTCTCCAATTTGTCTCACTCCCCCTGCTCTTTGTTGGATCCTAGATTTCTAGCTGTGAATTATTCCCAGTGAGGGGGTTAATAATATCTTAAGACTATGATTGGTGATATTACTGGATGAATACTCAATGCAATCATATGGCAGCCACCAGCCCGCTCTTTGAACTGAGCCGCTTACTTTAAAACCGATTCGCAACCGCGCTACAACCTCATGACTGCGTTAAAGGGCTCCAGCGCACACAGTGAGCAGCCTGCGTTGTAGTCCCTATTCTCTGACTACCCCTCCCCCCCCCCCCGCCTCCCCCATGACCTCTGCGGCCTGGGACTCCCCACCGGGAGCGCGGGTTTGCGGAATCGCTCACTGCGCTTTCGTCAGCCCACATCTCCGAGAATCATTTTCAACCTCTGGCCAATTCCGGAAGGCGAAACCGAACGTTCGGAGAGAGCTTCTTTTTTCAATCTTAAAAAGAAAGTGGTTTCCTCTGAATGCCAGGAAATAAAGACTGGATCTGGTGCTCCGGATTTGCAGGGTTCACGTGGCGGGTTTTTTAACCACCTGATTCGAGACTTCAGTTCACAGGAGAACCTTGGTGCCTTTTCCCTGGCTTATTTAAGTGCAAAGAATGTTTGTGTTTTATTAACTCACAAGAGCAGCTAAAAGCGTGGAGCAGCTGCTGTTCGTTAGCAACAACCTGCATTTAAAGTAGTAAAACATTTTAAAGCGCTTCACAGGAGCGATTATCAAACACAATGTGACCCCCGAGCCACATAAGGAGATATTAGGGCAGATGACCAAAACCTTGATCAAAGAGGTAGGTTTTAAGGAGCGTCTTAAAGGAGGAGAGAGGCGGAAAGCAATGTTCCCCGCAAATTTTTGGGGGGGCGCGTGGCCCCTTTAATTCAAATTACCTCGCGTGCGGGGTTTTTGACATTGGAACTCCCTGGAGCCGGCTTCACCGGACCTGCAGATCGGTGCGTGGCCGCGCACCTAAACGGGAACGTTGGTGAAGAGGTGGAGAGCTGCAGGGAGGTAATTCCAGAGCTGAGGGCCGAGACAGCTGAAAGCACGGCCGCCAATGGCGGGGCGATTAAAATCGGGGAAGCCTGCCCAGGAGGCCAGAATTGGAGGAGGGCAGAGACCTCGGAGGGAGTGGAGGGGGCGGAGGAGGTTGCAGAGATGGGGAAGGGCGAGGGCCGTGGAGGGATTCGAAATCAAGGACGAGTGAGAAGGACTCGAGCTTCAGATTTGTCTGCAACGGGGGTTGGGGAAGTGAAATTTTCACTTCTGCTGACTGAAACCACTTGCTGGCCAACGAGACATCTTTAACTCCTTCACGTACGTACCAGAGAGCCTGGCCTGTCTGATTCACGCTTTACGGCCACAGGTGTCAGCCCCGGCCCCGGCCCCGGCGTCGGTGTCGTCCTGCAGATGCAACGCAGCTGCCGAAGCAGGAGAGCGCGATTGCCACGAGACCTGCTTTCTCCCAGCTTCCACCGGCGGCAAGTCTTACAATCATACCACACAGGCCATTTGGCCCATCGAGCCTGCGCCAACTCTCCAGATAGAGCTTTCCAGTCAGTCCCACTCCACCTGCTCCTTCCCTGCAAATTCTTTTTCCTTTTCAAGCATTTATCCAATTCCCTTTTGAAAGTTACTATTTCAGGCAGCGCATTCCAGATCACAGCAACTCACAGCCGGAAAAAAATCCTCCTCCTCTCTCCTCTGGTTCTTTGGGCTAATTATCTTAAATCTGTGTCCTCTGCTTACCGACCCTTCTGCCGTTGGAAACTGTTTCTCCTTATTTACTCGATCAAAACCCCTCATAATTTTGAACACCTCTATCAAATCTTCCCTCAACCTTCTCTGCTCTGAGGAGGACAACCCCAGCTTCTCTGGTTTCTCCACATCACTGAAGCCCTCGTTCTCGGTGCCATTCTGCTAAGTCTCCTCTGCACCCTCGCTAAGGCCTTGCCATCCTTCCTAAAGGGTGGTGCCCAGAATTTGACACAATACTCAAGCTGAGACCCAACCAGTAATTTATAAAAGTTTAGCATAACTTCCTTATTTTTGTACTCAATGCCTCTATTTATAAAGCCAAGAATCTTGTATGCTTTTTTTTAACAGCTTTACCAACTTGCCCTGCAGACTTCAAAGATTTATGTATGTGTACCCCCAGGTCTCTCTCTCTTCCTGCCCTGCCTATAAAATTGTACCATTTAATTTATATTGCCTCTCCTCATTCTTCCTCCCACAATGCATCACTTCACCCTTTCCTGCATTCAATTGTATCTGCCATGTGTCTGCCCATTTCACCAGCAGTGATCCTAATACTGACCCCAGGGTATACTTCCCTCCGGTCTGAAAAACAACCGTTCACCACGACTCTCTGCTTTCTGTCCCTCAGCCAATTCTGTATTCACGCTGCCACTGCCCCTTTAATCCCATGGGCGTCAATTTTGCTAACAAGTCTATCATGTGGTACTTTATTCAAAGCCTTTTGAAAGTCCCTATACACAACGTCCACCGCACTACCGTCATCAACCCTCTCCGTTACTTCATCAAAGAACTCAAATCAAGTTTGTCAGGCACAATTTGCCTTTAACAAATCCGTGCTGGCTGTCATTTATTAACCGGTGCTTTTCTGAGTGAAAATTAATTTTGTCTTGGATTATTATCTCCAGAAGTTCTCCCACATCTGACGTTAGGCTGACTGGCCTGTAGTTGCCGGGTTTATCCCTCTCCCCCCTTTTTTGAGCAGGAGTGTGACATTTGCAACCCTGCAGTCCTCTGGTACCACTCCCACATCTACGGAGGATTGGAAGATTGTGGCCAGAGCCTCCACGATTTCCACCCTTACTTCCCTCAGCAACCGTCATCTACTCTGATCGCTGCCAACCGTTTAAGTAACGTAATGTATAGCAACTGGCACTGCCATGAGCAGGAAGCCCACCCTTCAGGGCCAGCTTGATATCTGGACTCATCCAAAACCGTTCATATCCTAACTCGCATCGTCCAGTTCACCCATCACCCCTGTGCTCTACATTGACTCTGGGTCTGGTAACACCTCGATTTTTAAAATTCTCATCCTTGTGTTCAAATCCCTCTGTGGCCTCACCCCTCCCTATCTCTCCAACCTCCTCCAGCCCCACAACCAATGTTCCCTCTAAGCTGCGCGTGCGCGCGTGTGTAGTCGCGCAGTAACCCGCAAGGTCCCGCGCAGGCTGCTCGCAAGCTTCTCCACTTGAAATACCGCGCACGGGCGCAGGAATTTAGGGGACCGCGCATCTGAAATAAACAGGCCGCACACAAGCGAGACAATTTAGAGGGAACGTTGCCTACAACCTTCCGAGATATCTGCACTCCTCCAAATCTGGCCTCTTGCGCATCCCCGATTTCCATCGCTCCACCATTGGCGGCCGCGCCTTCAGCTGCCTGGACCTTAAGCTCTGGAATTCCTTCCCTGAACCTCTCCGTCTTTCTCTCTCTCCTTCTTTAAGACGTTCCTTAAAACCTCTTCTCAACTGCCCTAATATCTCCTTATGTGGCTCAGTGTGAAATTTTGTCCAGTAATGCTCCCGTGAAGCCCTTTGGGACGTTTTACTATGTTAAAGACCATGATGTGGAGATGCCGGTGTTGGACTGGGGTGGACAAAAGTGAGAAGTCGCACAACACCAGGTTATAGTCCAACAGTTTTATTTGAAATCACAAGCTTTCGGAGCACTGCTCCTTCGTCAGGTGAAGTGAAGGAATACAAATCGGCAAAGCATATATAGACAGAGAACAATGCCTGTGCAGAGTACAATGTCAGACGACTACAGTTAATCTTTCTGACTGCCTGAGGTGTGATAAAAGGCAGTCAGAAAGATTAACTGTAGTCGTCTGACATTGTACTCTGCACAGGCATTGTTCTCTGTCTATATATGCTTTGCCGATTTGTATTTCTTCACTTCACCTGACGAAGGAGCAGCGCTCCGAAAGCTTGTGATTTCAAATAAAACTGTTGGACTATAACCTGGTGTTGTGCGACTTCTCACTTATGTTAAAGACGATGTATAAATACAAGCTGTTGTTGGATGGTGTGCAGCTAAAATGAACTTACGCTTCACACCTTATAACCGTGGTTGTGGCCTTGCAGTAGTTCCAATATTGATGTGGATAACCCGGGCGGGCCGGATTTAAGGAGCTCCAGCATTTTTACAGAAGAACTTCGACTATAGATGGGGGTGTCAGGCTGACTTAATTCAGAGCGACACACTCTTGTGTGACGTCCCTGGACAGCACAGTCTCCAGTGAGGAAATGTGAATTGTCATTCCGAGCACGCCCGTCGTGTTCCTGCTTAATTAGTGCCGCACAAAAATATTAATCTCCTCATTCATCCGCAGCGCTCCATGGTTAGCAGAATAAATAAAGATCTTCGGACTTGTGGAATTCACAGTGTCATCCACTGGTGACAGCATGGTCACGTGAGCCACTCATCCCTTGGACTAGTGTCTACTTGTTCTGATCTCACCTGGTGGTCTGGTTTGACCTAAAAGAAAGAAACATTTACACAGCACCTTTCATGACCTCAGGACTACTTTACAGCCAATGAAGTACTTTTTGAAGTGTAGTCACTGTAGGAAACGCGGCAGCCAATTTGCGCACAGCGAGCTCCCACAAACAGCAATGCGATAATGATCAGATAATCTGTTTTCGCTGTTGGTTTGAGGGATAAATGTTGACCAGGAGGCCTGTTTAAAGTCTCGGTGCAGCACTTGCTCAGTAAGTGTCAGCCGTGGCTCAGTGGGCAGCACTCTCGCCCGCCTCTGAGTCAGAAGGTTGTGGGTTCGAGTCCCCACTCCAGAGACTTGAGCACAGAAATCCAGGCTGATGCTCCCAGTGCAGTGCCGAGGGAGTGCTGCACTGTCGGAGGTGCCGTCTTTCGGATGCGACGTTGAAACCGAGGCCCTGCTTGCCAATTTGGTAGGATGGTAAAGATCCCATGAGACTATTCAGAGAGCACAGCCTTTCTGGCCAACGTTCCTCCATCAAGCAACATCACCAAAAAAGAGATTAACCAGCCATATTCATCTCATTTGCTGGTTGTGGGATCTGGCTGTGCACAGATTATATAAGTATAATCGCTTTCTATAATTAATGGTTGACTAACAAAATTTGCGGGAAAGCACAGCTTTACGAATGTGATTTCTTTAATGGGACAAACATTATGAAGAGCTTTTCTTTATTCCTCTGTGTTGCATCGAAGAGGGAACTTCATGAAGGGTTTAGATAAAGTAAGGTAGATAAGGTGGTTAAAAAGGCATATGGGATACTTGCCTTCATTAGCCGAGGCATGGAATATAAGAGCAGGGAGGTTGTGATGGAGCTGTACAAAACGCTAGTTAGGCCACAGCTGGAATACTGTGTGCAGTTCTGGTCGCCACACTATAGGAGGGATGTGATTGCATTGGAGAGGGTGCAGAGGAGATTCACCAGGATGTTACCTGGGCTGGAGCGCTTCAGCTATGAAGAGAGACTGGACAGGCTGGGGTTGTTTTCCTTAGAGCAGAGAAGGCTGAAGGTTGATTGAGGTGTACAAAATTATGAGGGGCACAGATAGGGTAGATAGAAAGGAACTTTTCCCCTTAGTAGAGGGGTCAATAACCAGGGGGCATAGTTTCAAGGTAAGTGGCAGGAGGTTTAGAGGGGATTTGAGGAAAAACTTTTTCACCCAGAGGGTGGTTGGAATCTGGAACTCACTGCCTGAAAGGGTGGTAGAGGCAGGAACCCTCACAACATTGAAGAAGCATTTTAGATGAGCACTTGAAACGCCATAGCATACAAGGCTACGGACCAAGTGCTGGAAAATGGGATTAGAATAGACAGGGCTTGATGGCCGGCGCGGACCCGATGGGCCGAAGGGCCTCTTTCTGTGCTGTATAACTCTATGGGGGAAAAATTCAGTTGGTTGCGCCTCCCGTTAGCGCCTTAAGAGGGCGCTAATGGGGCGCAAAGCATCTAGCGCCCAGGCGCGGCGAAGTTTGCGGCGCTCGCAAAATTAACTAGACATTTTGCGGCGGCGCTAACGCCACGATCTCCTGCGCCGGCAGATCGTGACGTCAGTCGAGTGCGCAACGCCCCGGTATCGCCCCGGAGCGGATATTGAGTGGCGCCCCCTGCCTTACCGCCTGACGCTAGCAACGACAGGTTGAGGGGAGCGTTCTGCAGTCATGAAGGGAAAGGGGGAGCGCTATTTAAAGGTGACCGCTTCCTGCCTTTTATTGTTGGTGCCATTTTTGAACTACGCATTCTGAGAGACAGAGAGAGAGAGACTTCTGGAGAGATTCAACGCTGTGTGAAGGAGTTTTGGGTACTGAGCAGCACTTTGCAGGTTCATTTTGATTTGCCATTCCTTGTATCGATTTAGAAGAGACTGTGGGGGCTGCACTCTGAGCTCTTTGCCTGGTACTCTCCATTGTTATTTCCAGCAGATTTGATGTGCAGGTCTCTCCAGGCCGAGATTCAAGGCTGCAATGAGCAGGATGTGGATGGAAAGCAAGATCAACCCTCCCCTTTAAGAACTGGCCCGTGCCATTGTGTGTGTGTTCCATTGCTGACTGACATCACATGAGCTTCACCAGCGCTCTGAGGTAGCGCCTCGCTCCTCGGCCTTTGCGCCTTAAGACAGGTGTGAAGCGCCTGATTTAGCGCTCCAATCACCTCCAGGGGCGATAAAAGTCAAGTTTGCAGTCGGTGGCGATAATTAGCGCCAGGCGCTAATCTTTGCGCCTGGCCAATAATTGCGCCCCAAATGGGGCGATACTGAATTTCTCCCCCTATGACTCTAAATAAAGTCATAGACCAGTTGGGCCGAGTGGCCTGTTTTTGTGCTGTACATTCTATCTAATTCTATGTAGCAAGAAATTTAGCATGGAACATAAAGTGAGAACAGTACCAAACTTGATATGATCCAAACCCAAAGGCTTTGTCCCCTTTTCCGGAGCACATCAGCGTGCCAAAATTCTTATTCTTTCAAAAGATCTGTGCGTTTTGTTTTGGTTGAAGCAAACGGAATGGCAGAACCTGGGTTTTTGCACTGTACGATTTCCTGGAAATACGGGTTGTTTGATGGGAAAGAAGCTAATACTAGCTAATCGTGAGTCATCTGCAATAATAAAGAAAGACTTGCATTCCTATAGCGTCTTTCACCACCTCAGCACATCCCAAAGAGCTTTACAGCCAATGAAGTACTTTTGAAGTGTAGTCACTGTTGTAATGTAGGAAAGGCGGCAGCCGATTTGCGCACAGCAAGCTCCCACAAACTGCAATGTGATAATGACCAGATCATCTGTTTTCGATGTTGGTTGAGGGATGTCGGAGGTGCCATCTTTTGGATGCGATGGCAGTGGCAAGAGAGTTTGGATGGGGTGGGATTCTCAATCACTCTGAATCTGCCACTGGCTGTATGAATGTGGGAGCTATGTATACACAGGCTGCTCAATCTGGTGTCCTACTTAAGCAGCATTCTCTTTCGAATAAAGGTTTCCACATACAAAATTCTTTGCCGATTTGAATACGGTCACCTCTAAACTCCATATTATGGCATCGTATAGACAAGTGGAAGAAGGTTACTGGAGATTAGGTGACGTTTACAGCACAGAACGCACAGCAAAAAACAGGAAATCAGAAGGCTTGTAACTGCATGGGTTGTGACAGAAATGGGGACCTGTCCTGCTTGCAATGATAACATAAGGTCATAAGAAATAGGAGCAGGAGTAGGCCATTTGGCCCCTCGAGCCTGCTCCGCCATTCAATAAGATCATGGCTGACATGATCTTGGCCTCAACTCCACTTTCCTGCCTGTTCCCCATAACCCTTGACTTCCCCTGTGGCTCAAATATCTGTCAATCTCTGCCTTGAATATATTCAATGACCCAGCCTCCACAGCTCTCCGGGGTAGAGAATTCCAAAGATTCACGACCCTCTGAGAGAAGAAATTCCCCCTCATCTCTGTTTTAAATGGGCGACCCCTTATTCTGAGACTATGCCTCCTAGTTCTAGATTCCCCCACGAGGGGAAACATCCTCTCAGCATCTACCCTGTCAAGTCCCCTCAGCATCTTATATGTTTCAATAAGATCCCCTCTCATTCTTCTAAACTCCAATGAGTATAGGCCCAACCAGCTCAACCTTTCCTCATACGACAACCCCTTCATCCCAGGAATCAACCTAGTGAGCCTTCTCTGAACTGCCTCCAATGCACGTATATCCTTCCTTAAATAAGGAGACCAAAACTGCTCGCAGTACTCCAGGTGCGGTCTCACCGGCGCCCTGTACAGCTGTAGTAAGACTTCCCTACTTTTATAGTCCATCCCCCTTGCAATAAAGGCCAACATTTAATTTGCCTTCCTAATTACTTGCTGTACCTGCATGCTAACTTTTTGTGTTTCATGTACGAGGACCCCCAGATCCCTCTGTACCGCAGCATTCTGTAGTCTCTCTCCATTTAAATAATAATTTGCTTTTTTATTCTTCCGACCAAAGTGGATAACCTCACATTTTCCCACATTATACTCCATCTGCCAAATTTTTGCCCATTCACTTAACCTGTCTATATCCCTTTGCAGACTCTTCGGGCTGGATTTTACCAACCCTGAGGACGCAGGTTTGGAGGCGGGACTGCTGGGAAAATCCCCCAAAATGGGAGCCGGTCCCAAACCTACTCCCAACCCGCCTCCAACCAATCTTCCTGGGAGTCTGGTCCCCGATTTGCGCAGGGACCCGACTGCTAGCGGCGGGAAGAGGATTATAGTTACTTAACTGCCTGTTAACAGGTAGTTAACAGGCAGCTAAGAGGCTTTTTCCAATTTTTCGACTGCTGCTGCGGGCTTCCCAACGTCAGGGAACCCCGCCAGGGTAAGTGAGGCATGCTGTGGGTCTGTTGTTATGTTGGTGTTTGGATGACAGCTGCAGAAGTGGTGTAAAGGATTCAATGGGACACTGGTTAGTATCAGAGGTAAGGACATGTTGTGAAAGTAATTTTTAAGGTGGTTAGATGTTTCTGCAGGTGACAAGCTGTGAAGTGTTTGTGTAGCCTCATCTCATCGGGAGAAGTGACAGATGGCTTCTGCAATCTCATCTGCAGCTGCCATCTGTTTTATCCTCAGGAGAGAGTAATTGGAGAGCCTGGGTACAAGGGCTCACCTTTGGACAGTGATTGTCAGTGTTTGACAGCGCCTCAATGCTGTCAAACACTGTCAAATCATCTGTCAAACAAGTGTGGTGCATATGCCTTTAAGAAAACTGGCAGATGAAGCGTCATCAACTGATGTCACCTGACACCGGCTTTCCCTTAATTGGCCGGCAAGCCTGCACGGCCAATCAGGGCAAAATAGCGTTTGTTCATCAGATGTCGCTGGGGGTGGGACTAGAACCCGGAAGGCAGCAGTCCCGCCCCCAGTGCGTCTTGGTGAATAAGATCCAGCCTCATGTGTCCTCCTCACAACTTGCTTTCCCACCTATCTTTGTATCATCAGCAAATTTCCAATGTTGTACCTTTTCATTCACATTCTGCTAACTGTTCTCTTGAATTTATTCTGCCTTCGCACATGTGGCTCGAGTGGCCCGAGCTCCCCTGCTCTTCTTTGAATGGTGCCATGAGATCTTTTACCTCCACAGAAATTTCGTTCTGGGGGAGTCACAAATGAATAAGAACAGAAATTCTTCTGGCTGTGAAAACCTTTGATGGACCCAGTCGTTTTTGAATTATAACTCATCAAATTGTCAGCTGTGGCTCAGTGGGCAGCGCACTCGCCTCTGAGTCAGAAGGTCATGGGTTCAAGTCTCACTCCAGGGACTTGAGCACAAAAATCTAGGCTGACACTCCCAGTGCAGTGCTGAGGGAGTGCTGCACTGTCAGAGGTGCCGTCTTTCAGATGAGACGTTAAACCGAGGTCCCGTCTGCTCTCTCAGGTGGATATAAAAGATCCCACAGCACTATTTCGAAGAAGAGCAGGGGAGTTATCCCCGGTGTATTGGGCCAATATTTATCCCTCAACCAACATCACCAAAACAGATTATCTGGTCATTATCACATTGCTGTTTGTGGGAGTTTGCTGTGCGCAGATTGGCTGCCGCGTTTCCCACATTACAACAGTGACTCCACTTCAAAAAGTATTTAACTGTAAAGTGCTTTGAGACGTCCGGTGGTTGTGAAAGGCGCTATAGAAATGCAAGTCTTTCTTACCTTTTGAAGACACTGCTTATTTTATTTTATAGGTTCCAGACAGACAGGTATCAGAGGCTACAGACATAATAGTCACTAAAAAGGGAGGGAATTCCAGAGCTAACGGCCCAGACGGTTGAAGGCACGGCCGCCTGTGGTGTGGCGAAGGAAATTGGGGATACATAAGAGGCTAGAATTGGAGGAACGCAGAGTTCTCGGAGGGTTGTAGAGATGGAGGAGGTTACAGAGATAGGGGGGGGGGGGGGGTCGAGGCCACAGAGGGATTTGAAAACAAGGATGAGAATTTTATACTCGAGGCCTTGCCAGACTGGGAGCCAATCTAGGTCACCGAGCACAAGGGTGATGGGTGAATGGGATTTGGTGGGAGTTCGGACACGGGCAGCAGAGTTTGGGAGGAGCTCAGGTTTATGGAGGGTGGAAAATGGGAGGCCGGCCAGGAGAGCGTTGGAAAAGTCAGGTCTGGAGCTAACAGAAGCATGGATGAGGGTTTCAGCAGCAGATGAGCTGAGGCAGGAGCAGAGACGGGCGATGTTACGGAGGTGGAAGTAGGTGGTCTCGGTGATGGAGAGGATGTGAGGTCGGAAGCTCAGCTCGGGGACAAGTAGGATGCCAAGGTTGCGAACAGCCTGGTTCAGCCTAAGATAATCGCCAGGAAGGGGGCTAGGGAATGGAATTTGTGGCGGGGACCGAAGAAAATGGCTTCGGTCTTCCCAATTTTTTAATTGGTGAAAATTTCTCCTCATCCAGGCCTGGATATCGGACAAGCAGTGTGACAAATCAGAGAGAGTGGAGGGGTGCAGAGAGGTTGTGGTGAAGTCGAGCTGAGTGATGTCAGTGTACTTGTGGAACCTAACTTTTTATTCTTGGATGATGTTCCCGAGGGGCAGCATGTCGATACGAACATACGAATTAGGAGCAGGAGTAGGCCACTCGGCCCTCGAGCCTGCCCCGCCATTCAATAAGATCATGGCTGATCTGATTACTCCACATTCCCGCCTACCCCCGATAACCTTTCACCCCCTTGCTTATCAAGAATCTATCTACCTCTGCCTTAAAAATATTCAAAGACTCTGCTTCCACCGCCCTCTGAGGAAGAGAGTTCTAAAGACCCACGACCCTCTGTGAGAAAAAATTTCTCCTCATCTCTGTCTTAAATGGGCGACCCCTTATTTTTAAACAGTGACCCCTAGCTCTAGATTCTCCCACAAGAGGAAACATCCTCTCCACATCCACCCTGTCCACGACCCCTCAGGATCTTATATGTTTCAATCAAGTTACCTCTTACTCTTCTAAACTCCAGCGGTTACAAGCCTAACCTGTCCAACCATTCCTCATAAGACAACCCGCCCATTCCAGGTATTTGTCTAGTAAACCTTCTCTGAACTGCTTCCAACGCATTTACATCCTTCCTTAAATAAGGAGACCAATACTGTACACAGTACTCCAGATGTGGTCTCACCAATGCCCTGTATAACTGAAGCATAACCTCCCTAGTTTTGTATTCAATTCCCCTCGCAATAAACAATAACATTCGTGATGAGAAATAGGAGTAGGCCAAGGATAGATCCTTGAGGGACACCAGAGGTAACTGGTGTGGGAACGGGAAGAGAAGTCATTGCAGGAGATTCTCCAGCTATGACTGGATAGATAAGAGTGGAAGCAGGCAAGGGCAGTCCCACCCAGCTGGACAACAGAGGAGAGATGTTGGAGGGGACATCCCAAAGCGCTTTGAGGCCAATGAAGTACTTTTGAAGTGTAGTCACTGTTGTAATGTAGGAAACATGGCAGCCAATTTGCGCACAGCAAGGTCCCATAAACAGCAATGAGATCATGACCAGATAATGTGTTTTTAGGTGTTGGATTAGGGGTAAATATTGGCCAGAGTTCCCCTGCTCTTCTTTGAATAGTGGCATGAGATGGTACAAAGACTAGGGGACACAGATTTAAGGTTTTGGGCAAGAGATACAGGGGGGATGTGAGGAAAAACTTTTTTACGCAGCGAGTGGTGAGGACCTGTAACTCGCTGCCGACGGAAGTGGTGGAAGCGGAGACACTCAATGTTTTCAAGGGGAGACTGGATAGGCACTTGAGGGAAATAAACTTGCAGGGCTACGGGGATAGAGCGGGGGAATGGGACTGACTGGATCGCTCCACAGAGAGCCGGCACAGACTCGATGGGCCGAATGGCCTCCTTCTGTGCCGTTATGACTCGATGAGATCTTTTACCTCCACCTGAAAGGGCAGACGGGGCCTCGGTTTAGCGTCTCACCTGAAAGATGGCACCTCCAGCAGTGCAGCACTCCCTCAGTACTGTACTGGGAGTGTCAGCCTAGTCTCTGGAGTGAGACTTGAACCCGTGACTTCTCAGACTCAGAGGCGAGAGTGCTACCCACTGAGCCACAGCTGACCCCCGAGCCAAAAGATATTTACATAGAAACATAGAAACATAGAAGATAGGAGCAGGAGTAGGCCATTCGGCCCCTCGAGCCTGCTCCGCCATTCGATGAGATCATGGCTGATCATCCAAACTCAGTACCCTGTACCTGCCTTCTCCCCATATCCCTTGATACCTTTAGCTTTAAGAAATATATCTGACTCATTCTTGAATATATTTAATGACTTGGCCTCAACTACCTTCTGTGGTAGAGAATTCCACAGGTTCACCACTCTCTGGGTGAAGAAATTCTTCCTCATTTCTCACCTAAATGGCTTACCCCTTATCCTTAGATTATGACCCCTGGTTCTGGACTCTCCGACCATCGGGAACATTCTTCCTGCATCTAGTTTGTCCAGACCTGTCAGAATTTTATATGTTTCGATGAGATCCCCTCTCATTCTTCTATACTCCAGCGAGTATAAGCCCAGTCGACCCAATCTCTCCTCATATGTCATTCCTGCCATCCCAGGTATTTGCCCATAAAACTCTCTTGCCTCTGGATAAGGCATCACTTTGGAATCAGCTGTTTCTTTTAGTTCTGAGCATGTGGCAAGCTCACGTTGATTGCTCCTCTCTCGTTGCAGTGAGAGGGTCGGGGTGGGCCTTCCAGTGGCTATTGTTTGTACAACTGAGTGGCTTGTTAGGCAGTGAGAGTTACCCCCATAATGTGGGACTGGAGTCACAGGTAGACTAGACCGAGTAGGCTGGCAAGTTCCCCTCCAGGATAGGCGTTAGTGAACCAGTTGGCATTTTTACAACAATCCGGCAGCTTTCATTTCTTCTGCTGCCAGCCCACAAATTACCCAATTTATTGGCAAAAAATTTGCCAGGGCGGGTTTTGCGCTCCCAACCTCTGAGCTACTTACCCAGCCGCAGAAACGCTATGCTATCCTACCCATTAATACACTGCTAAATACCTTTGTTAAAATAGCAGATGGAGGATCCGAATGTTCATTAATATACCACAATGATATCACACAGGGATGTAGTGATATAGAAAGAAAGAAAGACTTGCATTTCTATAGCGCCTTTCACGACCTCAGGACGTCTCAAAGCGCTTTACAGCCAATGAAGTACTTTTGAGTGTAGTCACTGCTGTAATGTAGGAAACGCGGACAGCCACAGCAAGCTCCCACAACCAGCGCTGTGATAATGACCAGATAATCTGTTTGTGTTATGTTGATTGAGGGATAAATATTGGCCAGGACACCGGGGAGAACTCCCCTGCTCTATTTTGACATAGTGCCATGGGATCTTTTACGTCCACCTGAGAGGGCAGACAGAGCCTCAGTTTAGCACCTCATCCAAAAGACGGCACCTCCGACTGACTTATGAGGAAAGGTTGAGTAGGTTGGGCCTCTACTCATTGGAATACAGAAGAATGAGAGGCGATCTTATCGAAACATATAAGATTGTGAGAGGGCTTGATCGGGTGGATGCGGGGAGGATGATTCCACTGATGGGTGAGACTAGAACTAGGGGGCATAATCTTAGAATAAGGGGCTGCCGTTTCAAAACTGAGATGAGGAGAAACTTCTTCACTCAGAGGGTAGTAAATCTATGGAATTTGCTACCTCAGAGAGCTGTGGAAGCAGCGACATTAAATAAATTTAAAACGGAGATAGACAGTTTCCTAGCTGATAAGGGAATTAAGGGTTATGGGGAGCGGGCAGGGAAGTGGACGTGAGTCTAGGTTCGGATCAGCCATGATCCTATTGAATGGCGGAGCAGGCCCGAAGGGTCGTATGGCCGACTCCTGATCCTACTTCTTATGTTCTTATGCAGCGCTCCCTCAGCACTGCACTGGAGTGTCAGCCTAGCTTTTTGTACTCAAGTCTCTGGAGTGGGACTTGAACCCACGACCTTCTGACTCAGAGACGAGAGAGTGCTACCCACTGAGTCCCGGCTGACACTGTAGTGCAGGGATACAGTGATGTAACACAGTGATGTAGTGATATAACACATTCAACCCACTGATCATGAACCAGTAAGTGACCCCTTCCCAATTCCCTCTGCTGCACAGCGGAAATGAAACAATGACTGGTTGATACGGTAATCAACAGCACATTCGCCACTGCTCAGAGACCTTCTGTATAACTGTGAATCTGGTGCCCACAGTAAATCCCCTGCGGGTCTGCGTCTGAGCAAAGTTATTGAGGGCATTCCTCGAAATTGAACCTGCCGGTGAAGCTCCACCTGTTTCTCTCGCGTGACGCTCACCCTATGTGATGTTCACCGATCAGATGACGTGCAGTTTCCTGTCTTATCTCAGGACTGAATCACTCACCAAGCAAACAGGAAGGTGCCGTTTTTACACGAGATTCTGGAGCCTTGGCATTGAGCTTCACATCGGGTTCAGCCTGCCGTTCAGAAACAGGCTGTTCGGCCCAACAGGTCCGTGCTGGTGTTTCTACTCCACACGCGCCTCCTCCCAACCAATGTTCTCTTTAAGTTGGGTGGCCACAGAGCGCTCCGGGGAACCCACGCAGCCAGCCTTTCAACGCAAAAAATGCGTACGCGCGGTATTTTGAATGGGCCGCACAGCCCCTTAAAGGGGCCACGCGGCGGCCAAAAGAATTGCGGGGAACATTGCCTCCCACCCTACTTCATCCAACCCTAGCAGCATATCCCTCTGTTCCTTTCTCCCTCGTGTACTTATCCAGCTTCCCCTGAAGTGCGTCTGTGCTAGTCGCCTCAACCACTCCCTGTGGTAGCGAGTTCCACATCCTAACAATGTAACTAATTCATAAGCAGTCATCACATCCTACCCCAGTAGCCATGGTTTCTCAAGATGAGCAGTCTCTGCCCGGTGAGAAGGGGGCCAATCGTGGCCTCTCCCCTCACATTCCTACGCATTTCCTCTCATGGTTTGTCCTGAATAGAGCGTCTGTTGAGCTCTACCTGGTGCCTGTGCGCTTTTTTTTTGCACGAATGAAAGGGTCAGTGAACCCAACTCACTCGACGAGGCCATTGGCGTCTTGGCGTCGTTTGCTACAGCTCCCATCTCCCACCTCTGGAGATCAATGGCACCACCTGGCCTCCCTCCAGCACCAGTGACTGCCGCTGGATCCGCGCCAAGTGGCTTCTTAATCCTGAATGCAATCATTGTTCAAACAGAAAGGTTGGGAAAGCAGACCTGCCGGAAGCGGAGCTTTCCGCCGTCCTGGGAACCGTTGATTTTTTTTTTTATTTGTGCATTTTTAAGACCTTTTTTTGTGATTTAGATTTTTGTATTTACTTCATGCATTTCGAAGAGATTTTGTGCCGGGGAATTCCGTCCCCCGGGAGCCGGGCCGAGTTTGCTCAACTCTGGTAGCTGTCGACTTTCAACGCTGGTCAGAAAGAAAACGCTCGCGTCTCCGACTAATGTCAGCCGTGGCTCAGTGGGCAGCACTCTCGCCCCCGAGTCAGAAGGTTGTGGGTTCATAATCCCACGCCGGGAACTTAAGCACAAAAGTCGAGCTGCACTGTCGGAGGTGCTGTCACTCAGATGGAGTCTTACTACAGTTGTACAGGGCCTTGGTGAGACCACACCTGGAGTACTGTGTGCAGTTTTGGTCTCCTTACCTAAGAAAGGATATACTCAATGATATGAATCTTGTCATTCATGTGAAAATGACTTATGACATAATACTGGGCGGCCTGCTGGTGGCGCTGTCCAGGGAGAGTATAAATACTCGGGCATGGGCCCAGCTTGCTCAGGACATTCTTTAACAGGAACTATATAGGACACAACTAGATCTCCATGTTGAAAAACAGTTGATTAAAACTTTGTTTAACGCTCAGACCAAGTGCCTAGTAGTTTTCTTAGGTCACTCGCCATAGAGGGAGTGCAGCGAAGGTTCACCAGACTGATTCCTGGGATGGCAGGACTGTCGTATGAGGAGAGATTGGGTCGACGAGGCCTGTATTCACTAGAGTTTAGAAGAATGAGAATGGATCTCATTGAAACGTATAAAATTCTGACAGGGCTAGACAGACTGGAGGCAGGGAGGATGTTTCCCCTGGCTGGGGGGGTTCTAGAACGAGGGGTCACAGTCTCAGGATACAGGGTAGGACATTTAGGACTGAGATGAGGAGAAATTTCGCCACTCAGAGGGTGGTGAACCTGTGGAATTCTCTACCACAGAAGGCTGTGGAGGCCAGGTCACTGAATATATTTAAGAAGGAGATGGATAGATTTCTAGACACAAAAGGCATCAAGGGGTATGGGGAGAGAGCGGGAAAATGGTATTGAGATAGAGGATCAGCCATGATCATGTTGAATGGCGGAGCAGGCTCGAAGGGCCGAATGGCCTACTCCTGCTCCTATTTTTCTATGTTTCTACAAACCAAGGCTCTATCTGCCCTCCCAGGTGGGGGTAAAAGATCCCACGGCACCAAACGACTTAATTGGTTGTAAATTTCCTTGGGGGCGCGAAAGGACTTGTATGAGTGCAAGCCTTGGACTCTGCCTGGTGTTAATTTTAACTCATGTTCCGGATGTGGAAGGAGAGTTCCAACATATTGCTTCAGCCGGGGTGCTTTTGCATTTGGTGCCTGTCTCCCAGTTGGCAGGTGGCAGTCTTTGCTCCAGCTCATGTTGGTAAAACCATCTCTCAATGGCAATGTGGTCGATGCGTGAAAATGTAGGTTCTGGCAAAGTGAATGCAGTGGTTGCACTGAGAACTTCATTCACTCTCCCGTTAGACAGTTCATTCACTCTCCCGTTAGACAGTTCATTCACTCCCGTTAGACAGTTCATTCACTCTCCCGTTAGACAGTTCATTCAGTCTCTCGTTAGACAGTTCATTCACTCTCCCGTTAGACAGTTCATTCACTCTCCCGTTAGACAGTTCATTCACTCCCGTTAGACAGTTCATTCACTCTCCCGTTAGACAGTTCATTCACTCTCCCGTTAGACAGTTCATTCACTCTCCCGTTAGACAGTTCATTCACTCTCCCGTTAGACAGTTCATTCACTCTCCCGTTAGACAGTTCATTCACTCCCGTTAGACAGTTCATTCACTCTCCCGTTAGACAGTTCATTCACTCTCCCGTTAGACAGTTCATTCACTCTCCCGTTAGACAGTTCATTCACTCCCGTTAGACAGTTCATTCACTCTCCCGTTAGACAGTTCATTCACTCTCCCGTTAGACAGTTCATTCACACTCCCGTTCGACAGTTCCTTCAGTCTCTCGTTAGACAGTTCATTCACTCTCCCGTTAGACAGTTCATTCACTCTCCCGTTAGACAGTTCATTCACTCTCCCGTTAGACAGTTCATTCACTCTCCCGTTAGACAGTTCATTCACTCCCGTTAGACAGTTCATTCACTCTCCCGTTAGACAGTTCATTCACTCTCCCGTTAGACAGTTCATTCACTCTCCCGTTAGACAGTTCATTCACTCTCCCGTTAGACAGTTCATTCACTCTCCCGTTAGACAGTTCATTCACTCCCGTTAGACAGTTCATTCACACTCCCGTTAGACAGTTCATTCACTCTCCCGTTAGACAGTTCATTCACTCTCCCGTTAGACAGTTCATTCACTCCCGTTAGACAGTTCATTCACTCTCCCGTTAGACAGTTCATTCACTCTCCCATTAGACAGTTCATTCACTCCCGTTAGACAGTTCATTCACTCTCCCGTTAGACAGTTCATTCAATCTCCCGTTAGACAGTTCATTCACTCCCGTTAGACAGTTCATTCACTCCCGTTAGACAGTTCATTCACTCTCCCATTAGACAGTTCATTCACTCCCGTTAGACAGTTCATTCACTCTCCCGTTAGACAGTTCATTCACTCTCCCGTTAGACAGTTCATTCACTCTCCCGTTAGACAGTTCATTCACTCTCCCGTTAGACAGTTCATTCACTCTCCCGTTAGACAGTTCATTCACTCTCCCGTTAGACAGTTCATTCACTCCCGTTAGACAGTTCATTCACTCTCCCGTTAGACAGTTCATTCACTCCCCCGTTAGACAGTTCATTCACTCTCCCGTTAGACAGTCCATTCACTCTCCCGTTAGACAGTTCATTCACACTCCCGTTAGACAGTTCATTCACTCTCCCGTTAGACAGTTCATTCACTCTCCCGTTAGACAGTTCATTCACTCTCCCGTTAGACAGTTCATTCACTCTCCCGTTAGACAGTTCATTCACTCCCGTTAGACAGTTCATTCACTCTCCCATTAGACAGTTCCTTCACACTCCCGTTAGACAGTTCATTCACTCTCCCGTTAGACAGTTCATTCAGTCTCCCGTTAGACAGTTCATTCACTCCCGTTAGACAGTTCATTCACTCTCCCGTTAGACAGTTCATTCACTCTCCCGTTAGACAGTTCATTCACTCTCCCGTTAGACAGTTCATTCACTCCTGTTAGACAGTCCATTCACTCTCCCGTTAGACAGTTCATTCACTCTCCCGTTAGACAGTTACTTCACTCTCCCGTTAGACAGTTCATTCACTCTCCCGTGAGACAGTTCATTCACTCCTGTTAGACAGTTCATTCACTCTCCCGTTAGACAGTTCATTCACTCCCGTTAGACAGTTCATTCACTCTCCCGTTAGACAGTTCATTCACTCTCCCGTAAGACAGTTCATTCACTCTCCCGTTAGACAGTTCATTCACTCTCCCGTTAGACAGTTCATTCACTCTCCCCTTAGACAGTTCATTCACCCTCCCGTGAGACAGTTCCTTCACACTCCCGTTAGACAGTTCATTCACTCTCCCGTTAGACAGTTCATTCACTCTCCCGTTAGACAGTTCATTCACTCCCGTTAGACAGTTCATTCACTCTCCCGTTAGACAGTTCATTCACTCTCTCGTTAGACAGTTCATTCACTCTCCCGTTAGACAGTTCATTCACTCTCCCGTTAGACAGTTCATTCACTCTCCCGTTAGACAGTTCATTCACTCTCCCGTTAGACAGTTCATTCACTCTCCCGTTAGACAGTTCATTCACTCCCGTTGACAGTTCATTCACTCTCCCGTTAGACAGTTCATTCACTCCCGTTAGACAGTTCATTCACTCTCCCGTTAGACAGTTCATTCACTCTCCCGTTAGACAGTTCATTCACTCTCCCGTTAGACAGTTCATTCACTCTCCCGTTAGACAGTTCATTCACTTCCCGTTAGACAGTTCATTCACTCTCCCGTTAGACAGTTCATTCACGCTCCCGTTAGACAGTTCATTCACTCCCGTTAGACAGTTCATTCACTCTCCGTTAGACAGTTCATTCACTCTCCCGTTAGACAGTTCATTCACTCTCCCGTTAGACAGTTCATTCACTCTCCCGTTAGACAGTTCATTCACTCTCCCGTTAGACAGTTCATTCACTCTCCCGTTAGACAGTTCATCACTCTCCGTTAGACAGTTCATTCACTCCCGTTAGACAGTTCATTCACTCCCGTTAGACAGTTCATTCACTCTCCCGTTAGACAGTTCATTCACTCCCGTTAGACAGTTCATTCACTCTCCCGTTAGACAGTTCATTCACTCTCCCGTTAGACAGTTCATTCACTCTCCCGTTAGACAGTTCATCACTCTCCCGTTAGACAGTCATTCACTCTCCCGTTAGACAGTTCATTCACTCTCCCGTTAGACAGTTCATTCACTCCCGTTAGACAGTTCATTCACTCCCGTTAGACAGTTCATTCACTCTCCGTTAGACAGTTCATTCACTCCCGTTAGACAGTTCATTCACTCTCCCGTTAGACAGTTCATTCACTCTCCCGTTAGACAGTTCATTCACTCTCCGTTAGACAGTTCATTCACTCTCCCGTTAGACAGTTCATTCACTCTCCCGTTAGGACAGTTCATTCACTCTCCCGTTAGACAGTTCATTCACTCTCCGTTAGACAGTTCATTCACTCCCGTTAGACAGTTCATTCACTCCCGTTAGACAGTTCATTCACTCTCCCGTTAGACAGTTCATTCACTCCCGTTAGACAGTTCATTCACTCTCCCGTTAGACAGTTCATTCACTCTCCCGTTAGACAGTTCATTCACTCTCCCGTTAGACAGTTCATTCACTCTCCCGTTAGACAGTTCATTCACTCTCCCGTTAGACAGTTCATTCACTCTCCCGTTAGACAGTTCATTCACTCTCCCGTTAGACAGTTCATTCACTCCCGTTAGACAGTTCATTCACTCTCCCGTTAGACAGTTCATTCACTCTCCCGTTAGACAGTTCATTCACTCCCGTTAGACAGTTCATTCACTCTCCGTTAGACAGTTCATTCACTCTCCCGTTAGACAGTTCATTCACTCTCCCGTTAGACAGTTCATTCACTCCCGTTAGACAGTTCATTCACTCTCCCGTTAGACAGTTCATTCACTCTCCCGTTAGACAGTTCATTCACTCTCCCGTTAGACAGTTCATTCACTCTCCCGTTAGACAGTTCATTCACTCCCGTTAGACAGTTCATTCACTCTCCCGTTAGACAGTTCATTCACTCTCCCGTTAGACAGTTCATTCACTCTCCCGTTAGACAGTTCATTCATCTCCCGTTAGACAGTTCATTCACTCTCCCGTTAGACAGTTCATTCACTCCCCGTTAGACAGTTCATTCACTCTCCCGTTAGACAGTTCATTCCTCTCCCGTTAGACAGTTCATTCACTCCCGTTAGACAGTTCATTCACTCTCCCGTTAGACAGTTCATTCACTCTCCCGTTAGACAGTTCATTCACTCTCCCGTTAGACAGTTCATTCACTCTCCCGTTAGACAGTTCTTCACTCTCCCGTTAGACAGTTCATTCACTCTCCCCCCCACCCCCCAGTTAGACAGTTCTTCACACTCCCGTTAGACAGTTCATTCACTCTCCCGTTAGACAGTTCATTCACTCTCCCGTTAGACAGTTCATTCACTCTCCCGTTAGACAGTTCATTCACTCTCCGTTAGACAGTTCATTCACTCTCCCGTTAGACAGTTCATCACTCCCCGTTAGACAGTTCATTCACTCTCCCGTTAGACAGTTCATTCACTCCCCGTTAGACAGTTCATTCACACTCCCGTTAGACAGTTCATTCACTCTCCCGTTAGACAGTTCATTCACTCTCCCGTTAGACAGTTCATTCACTCCCGTTAGACAGTTCATTCATTCCCGTTAGACAGTTCATTCACTCTCCCGTTAGATAGTTCATTCACTCTCCCGTTAGACAGTTCATTCACACTCCCGTTAGACAGTTCATTCACTCTCCCGTTAGACAGTTCATTCACTCTCCCGTTAGACAGTTCATTCACTCTCCCATTAGACAGTTCATTCACTCCCGTTAGACAGTTCATTCACTCTCCCGTTAGACAGTTCATTCACTCCCGTTAGACAGTTCATTCACTCTCCCGTTAGACAGTTCATTCACTCCCGTTAGACAGTTCATTCACTCTCCCGTTAGACAGTTCATTCACTCTCCTGTTAGACAGTTCATTCACTCTCCCGTTAGACAGTTCATTCACTCTCCCGTTAGAAAGTTCATTCACTCTCCCGTTAGACAGTTCATTCACTCTCCCGTTAGACAGTTCATTCACTCTCCCGTTAGACAGTTCATTCACTCCCGTTAGACAGTTCATTCACTCTCCCGTTAGACAGTTCATTCACTCTCCCGTTAGACAGTTCATTCACTCTCCCGTTAGACAGTTCATTCACTCTCCCGTTAGACAGTCATTCACTCTCCGTTAGACAGTTCATTCACTCTCCGTTAGACAGTTCATTCACTCCCGTTAGACAGTTCATTCACTCTCCCGTTAGACAGTTCATTCACTCCCGTTAGACAGTTCATTCACTCCCGTTAGACAGTTCATTCACTCTCCCGTTAGACAGTTCATTCACTCTCCCGTTAGACAGTTCATTCACCTCCCGTTAGACAGTTCATTCACTCTCCCGTTAGACAGTTCATTCACTCCCGTTAGACAGTTCATTCACTCTCCCGTTAGACAGTTCATTCACTCTCCCGTTAGACAGTTCATTCACTCTCCCGTTAGACAGTTCATTCACTCTCCCGTTAGACAGTTCATTCACTCCCCGTTAGACAGTTCATTCACTCTCCGTTAGACAGTTCATTCACACTCCCGTTAGACAGTTCATTCACTCTCCCGTTAGACAGTTCATTCACTCTCCCGTTAGACAGATCATTCACTCTCCCGTTAGACAGTTCATTCACTCTCCCGTTAGACAGTTCATTCACTCTCCCGTTAGACAGTTCATTCACTCCCCCGTTAGACAGTTCATTCACTCTCCCGTTAGACAGTTCATTCACTCTCCCGTTAGACAGTTCATTCACTCTCCCGTTAGACAGTTCATTCACTCTCCCGTTAGACAGTTCATTCACTCCCGTTAGACAGTTCATTCACTCCCGTTAGACAGTTCATTCACTCTCCCGTTAGACAGTTCATTCACTCCCGTTAGACAGTTCATTCACTCCCGTTAGACAGTTCATTCACTCCCGTTAGACAGTTCATTCACTCTCCCGTTAGACAGTTCATTCACTCCCGTTAGACAGTTCCTTCACTCTCCCGTTAGACAGTTCATTCACTCCCGTTAGACAGTTCATTCACTCTCCCGTTAGACAGTTCATTCACTCTCCCGTTAGACAGTTCATTCACTCTCCCGTTAGACAGTTCATTCACTCTCCCGTTAGACAGTTCATTCACTCTCCCGTTAGACAGTTCATTCACTCTCCCGTTAGACAGTTCATTCACTCTCCGTTAGACAGTTCATTCACTCTCCCGTTAGACAGTTCATTCACTCTCCCGTTAGACAGTTCATTCACTCTCCCGTTAGACAGTTCATTCACTCTCCCGTTAGACAGTTCATTCACTCTCCGTTAGACAGTTCATTCACTCTCCGTTAGACAGTTCATTCACTCCCGTTAGACAGTTCATTCACTCTCCCAGTTAGACAGTTCATTCACTCTCCCGTTAGACAGTTCATTCACTCTCCCGTTAGACAGTTCATTCACTCCCGTTAGACAGTTCCTTCACTCTCCCGTTAGACAGTTCATTCACTCTCCCGTTAGACAGTTCATTCACTCTCCCGTTAGACAGTTCATTCACTCTCCCGTTAGACAGTTCATTCACTCTCCCGTTAGACAGTTCATTCACTCTCCCGTTAGACAGTTCATTCACTCCCGTTAGACAGTTCATTCACTCTCCGTTAGACAGTTCATTCACTCCCGTTAGACAGTTCATTCACTCCCGTTAGACAGTTCATTCACTCTCCCGTTAGACAGTTCATTCACTCTCCCGTTAGACAGTTCATTCACTCTCCCGTTAGACAGTTCATTCACTCTCCCGTTAGACAGTTCATTCACTCCCGTTAGACAGTTCATTCACTCTCCCGTTAGACAGTTCATTCACTCCCGTTAGACAGTTCATTCACTCTCCCGTTAGACAGTTCATTCACTCTCCCGTTAGACAGTTCATTCACTCTCCGTTAGACAGTTCATTCACTCCCGTTAGACAGTTCATTCACTCTCCCGTTAGACAGTTCATTCACTCTCCCGTTAGACAGTTCATTCACTCTCCCGTTAGACAGTTCATTCACTCTCCCGTTAGACAGTTCATTCACTCTCCCGTTAGACAGTTCATTCACTCTCCCGTTAGACAGTTCATTCACTCTCCCGTTAGACAGTTCATTCACTCTCCCGTTAGACAGTTCATTCACTCTCCCGTTAGACAGTTCATTCACTCTCCCGTTAGACAGTTCATTCACTCTCCCGTTAGACAGTTCATTCACTCTCCGTTAGACAGTTCATTCACTCTCCCGTTAGACAGTTCATTCACTCCCCCGTTAGACAGTTCATTCACTCCCGTTAGACAGTTCATTCACTCTCCCGTTAGACAGTTCATTCACTCTCCTGTTAGACAGTTCATTCACTCCCGTTAGACAGTTCATTCACTCTCCCGTTAGACAGTTCATTCACTCTCCCGTTAGACAGTTCATTCACTCCCGTTAGACAGTTCATTCACTCCCGTTAGACAGTTCATTCACTCTCCCGTTAGACAGTTCATTCACTCCCGTTAGACAGTTCATTCACTCCCGTTAGACAGTTCATTCACTCTCCCGTTAGACAGTTCATTCACACTCCCGTTAGACAGTTCATTCACACTCCCGTTAGACAGTTCATTCACTCCCGTTAGACAGTTCATTCACTCTCACGTTAGACGTTCATTCCATCCGTTAGACAGTCATTCACTCTCCGTTAGACAGTTCATTCCTCCCGTTAGACAGTTCATTCACTCTCCGTTTAGGACAGTTCATTCACTCTCCCGTTAGACAGTTCATTCACTCTCCCGTTAGACAGTTCATTACTCTCCCGTTAGACAGTTCATTCACTCTCCGTTAGACAGTTCATTCACTCTCCCGTTAGACAGTTCATTCACTATCCCGTTTAGACAGTTCATTCACTCTCCGTTAGACAGTCATTCACTCTCCCGTTAGACAGTTCATTCACTCTCCCGTTCGACAGTTCATTCACTCTCCCGTTAGACAGTTATTCACTCTCCCGTTAGACAGTTCATCACCTCCCGTTAGACAGTTCATTCACTCCCGGTTAGACAGTTCATTCACTCTCCCGTTAGACAGTTCATTCACTTCCCGTTAGACAGTTCATTCACTCCCGTTAGACAGTTCATTCACTCTCCCGTTAGACAGTTCATTCACTCTCCCGTTAGACAGTTCATTCACTCTCCCGTTAGACAGTTCATTCACTCTCCCGTTAGACAGTTCATTCACTCTCCCGTTAGACAGTTCATTCACTCTCCCGTTAGACAGTTCATTCACTCCCGTTAGACAGTTCATTCACTCTCCCGTTAGACAGTTCATTCACTCCCGTTAGACAGTTCATTCACTCCCGTTAGACAGTTCATTCACTCTCCGTTAGACAGTTCATTCACTCCCGTTAGACAGTTCATTCACTCTCCCGTTAGACAGTTCATTCACTCTCCCGTTAGACAGTTCATTCACTCTCCGTTAGACAGTTCATTCACTCTCCCGTTAGACAGTTCATTCACTCTCCCGTTAGACAGTTCATTCACTCTCCCGTTAGACAGTTCATTCACTCTCCGTTAGACAGTTCATTCACTCCCGTTAGACAGTTCATTCACTCTCCCGTTAGACAGTTCATTCACTCTCCCGTTAGACAGTTCATTCACTCTCCCGTTAGACAGTTCATTCACTCTCCCGTTAGACAGTTCATTCACTCTCCCGTTAGACAGTTCATTCACTCTCCCGTTAGACAGTTCATTCACTCCCGTTAGACAGTTCATTCACTCTCCCGTTAGACAGTTCATTCACTCCCGTTAGACAGTTCATTCACTCCCGTTAGACAGTTCATTCACTCTCCCGTTAGACAGTTCATTCACTCTCCCGTTAGACAGTTCATTCACTCTCCCGTTAGACAGTTCATTCACACTCCCGTTAGACAGTTCATTCACTCTCCCGTTAGACAGTTCATTCACTCTCCCGTTAGACAGTTCATTCACTCTCCCGTTAGACAGTTCATTCACTCTCCCGTTAGACAGTTCATTCACACTCCCGTTAGACAGTTCATTCACTCTCCCGTTAGACAGTTCATTCACTCTCCCGTTAGACAGTTCATTCACTCTCCCGTTAGACAGTTCATTCACTCTCCTGTTAGACAGTTCATTCACTCTCCCGTTAGACAGTTCATTCACTCCCCCGTTAGACAGTTCATTCACTCTCCCGTTAGACAGTTCATTCACTCTCCCGTTAGACAGTTCATTCACTCTCCCGTTAGACAGTTCATTCACTCTCCCGTTAGACAGTTCATTCACTCCCGTTAGACAGTTCATTCACTCCCGTTAGACAGTTCATTCACTCTCCCGTTAGACAGTTCATTCACTCCCGTTAGACAGTTCATTCACTCCCGTTAGACAGTTCATTCACTCCCGTTAGACAGTTCATTCACTCTCCCGTTAGACAGTTCATTCACTCCCATTAGACAGTTCCTTCACACTCCCGTTAGACAGTTCATTCACTCCCGTTAGACAGTTCATTCACTCTCCCGTTAGACAGTTCATTCACTCTCCCGTTAGACAGTTCATTCACTCTCCCGTTAGACAGTTCATTCACTCTCCCGTTAGACAGTTCCTTCACTCTCCCGTTAGACAGTTCATTCACTCTCCCGTTAGACAGTTCATTCACTCTCCCGTTAGACAGTTCATTCACTCTCCCGTTAGACAGTTCATTCACTCCCCGTTAGACAGTTCATTCACTCTCCGTTAGACAGTTCATTCACTCTCCCGTTAGACAGTTCCTTCACTCTCTCGTTAGACAGTTCATTCACTCCCGTTAGACAGTTCATTCACTCTCCCGTTAGACAGTTCATTCACTCTCCCGTTAGACAGTTCATTCACTCTCCCGTTAGACAGTTCATTCACTCTCCCGTTAGACAGTTCATTCACTCTCCCGTTAGACAGTTCATTCACTCCCGTTAGACAGTTCATTCACTCTCCCGTTAGACAGTTCATTCACTCTCCCGTTAGACAGTTCATTCACTCCCGTTAGACAGTTCATTCACTCTCCCGTTAGACAGTTCATTCACTCCCGTTAGACAGTTCATTCACTCTCCGTTAGACAGTTCATTCACTCTCCCGTTAGACAGTTCATTCACTCTCCCGTTAGACAGTTCATTCACTCTCCCGTTAGACAGTTCATTCACTCTCCCGTTAGACAGTTCATTCACTCTCCCGTTAGACAGTTCATTCACTCTCCCGTTAGACAGTTCATTCACTCCCGTTAGACAGTTCATTCACTCCCGTTAGACAGTTCATTCACTCCCGTTAGACAGTTCATTCACTCTCCCGTTAGACAGTTCATTCACTCTCCCGTTAGACAGTTCATTCACTCCCGTTAGACAGTTCATTCACTCTCCCGTTAGACAGTTCATTCACTCTCCCGTTAGACAGTTCATTCACTCTCCCGTTAGACAGTTCATTCACTCTCCCGTTAGACAGTTCATTCACTCTCCCGTTAGACAGTTCATTCACTCTCCCGTTAGACAGTTCATTCACTCTCCCGTTAGACAGTTCATTCACTCTCCCGTTAGACAGTTCATTCACTCCCGTTAGACAGTTCATTCACTCTCCCGTTAGACAGTTCATTCACTCTCCGTTAGACAGTTCATTCACTCTCCCGTTAGACAGTTCATTCACTCTCCCGTTAGACAGTTCATTCACTCTCCCGTTAGACAGTTCATTCACTCTCCCGTTAGACAGTTCATTCACTCCCGTTAGACAGTTCATTCACTCCCGTTAGACAGTTCATTCACTCTCCGTTAGACAGTTCATTCACTCCCGTTAGACAGTTCATTCACTCCCGTTAGACAGTTCATTCACTCTCCCGTTAGACAGTTCATTCACTCCCGTTAGACAGTTCATTCACACTCCCGTTAGACAGTTCATTCACTCTCCGTTAGACAGTTCATTCACTCTCCCGTTAGACAGTTCATTCACTCCCGTTAGACAGTTCATTCACTCTCCCGTTAGACAGTTCATTCACTCTCCCGTTAGACAGTTCATTCACTCTCCCGTTAGACAGTTCATTCACTCTCCCGTTAGACAGTTCATTCACTCTCCCGTTAGACAGTTCATTCACTCTCCCGTTAGACAGTTCATTCACTCTCCCGTTAGACAGTTCATTCACTCTCCCGTTAGACAGTTCATTCACTCTCCCGTTAGACAGTTCATTCACTCTCCCGTTAGACAGTTCATTCACTCTCCCGTTAGACAGTTCATTCACTCTCCCGTTAGACAGTTCATTCACTCCCGTTAGACAGTTCATTCACTCCCGTTAGACAGTTCATTCACTCTCCCGTTAGACAGTTCATTCACTCTCCCGTTAGACAGTTCATTCACTCTCCCGTTAGACAGTTCATTCACTCTCCCGTTAGACAGTTCATTCACTCTCCCGTTAGACAGTTCATTCACTCCCGTTAGACAGTTCATTCACTCTCCCGTTAGACAGTTCATTCACTCCCGTTAGACAGTTCATTCACTCCCGTTAGACAGTTCATTCACTCTCCCGTTAGACAGTTCATTCACTCTCCCGTTAGACAGTTCATTCACTCTCCCGTTAGACAGTTCATTCACTCCCGTTAGACAGTTCATTCACTCTCCCGTTAGACAGTTCATTCACTCCCGTTAGACAGTTCATTCACTCTCCCGTTAGACAGTTCATTCACTCTCCCGTTAGACAGTTCATTCACTCTCCCGTTAGACAGTTCATTCACTCTCCGTTAGACAGTTCATTCACTCTCCCGTTAGACAGTTCATTCACTCTCCCCGTTAGACAGTTCATTCACTCTCCCGTTAGACAGTTCATTCACTCCCGTTAGACAGTTCATTCACTCTCCCGTTAGACAGTTCATTCACTCTCCCGTTAGACAGTTCATTCACTCTCCCGTTAGACAGTTCATTCACTCCCGTTAGACAGTTCATTCACTCTCCCGTTAGACAGTTCATTCACTCTCCGTTAGACAGTTCATTCACTCCCGTTAGACAGTTCATTCACTCTCCCGTTAGACAGTTCATTCACTCTCCCGTTAGACAGTTCATTCACTCTCCGTTAGACAGTTCATTCACTCTCCCGTTAGACAGTTCATTCACTCCCGTTAGACAGTCATTCACTCACCGTTAGACAGTTCATTCACTCTCCCGTTAGACAGTTCATTCACTCTCCCGTTAGACAGTTCATTCACTCTCCCGTTAGACAGTTCATTCACTCCCGTTAGACAGTTCATTCACTCTCCGTTAGACAGTTCATTCACTCTCCCGTTAGACAGTTCATTCACTCTCCCGTTAGACAGTTCATTCACTCTCCCGTTAGACAGTTCATTCACTCTCCCGTTAGACAGTTCATTCACTCTCCCGTTAGACAGTTCATTCACTCTCCGTTAGACAGTTCATTCACTCTCCGTTAGACAGTTCATTCACTCTCCCGTTAGACAGTTCATTCACTCTCCCGTTAGACAGTTCATTCACTCTCCCGTTAGACAGTTCATTCACTCTCCCGTTAGACAGTTCATTCACTCTCCCGTTAGACAGTTCATTCACTCTCCCGTTAGACAGTTCATTCACTCTCCCGTTAGACAGTTCATTCACTCTCCCGTTAGACAGTTCATTCACTCTCCCGTTAGACAGTTCATTCACTCCCGTTAGACAGTTCATTCACTCCCGTTAGACAGTTCATTCACTCCCGTTAGACAGTTCATTCACTCCCGTTAGACAGTTCATTCACTCTCCGTTAGACAGTTCATTCACTCTCCCGTTAGACAGTTCATTCACTCCCGTTAGACAGTTCATTCACTCTCCCGTTAGACAGTTCATTCACTCTCCCGTTAGACAGTTCATTCACTCTCCGTTAGACAGTTCATTCACTCTCCGTTAGACAGTTCATTCACTCTCCCGTTAGACAGTTCATTCACTCTCCCGTTAGACAGTTCATTCACTCTCCCGTTAGACAGTTCATTCACTCTCCCGTTAGACAGTTCATTCACTCCCGTTAGACAGTTCATTCACTCTCCCGTTAGACAGTTCATTCACTCTCCCGTTAGACAGTTCATTCACTCTCCCGTTAGACAGTTCATTCACTCTCCGTTAGACAGTTCATTCACTCTCCCGTTAGACAGTTCATTCACTCTCCCGTTAGACAGTTCATTCACTCTCCCGTTAGACAGTTCATTCACTCTCCCGTTAGACAGTTCATTCACTCTCCCGTTAGACAGTTCATTCACTCTCCCGTTAGACAGTTCATTCACTCTCCCGTTAGACAGTTCATTCACTCTCCCGTTAGACAGTTCATTCACTCTCCCGTTAGACAGTTCATTCACTCTCCCGTTAGACAGTTCATTCACTCCCGTTAGACAGTTCATTCACTCTCCCGTTAGACAGTTCATTCACTCCCGTTAGACAGTTCATTCACTCCCGTTAGACAGTTCATTCACTCTCCCGTTAGACAGTTCATTCACTCTCCCGTTAGACAGTTCATTCACTCTCCCGTTAGACAGTTCATTCACTCTCCCGTTAGACAGTTCATTCACTCCGTTAGACAGTTCATTCACTCTCCCGTTAGACAGTTCATTCACTCCCGTTAGACAGTTCATTCACTCTCCCGTTAGACAGTTCATTCACTCCCGTTAGACAGTTCATTCACTCTCCCGTTAGACAGTTCATTCACTCCCGTTAGACAGTTCATTCACTCCCGTTAGACAGTTCATTCACTCTCCCGTTAGACAGTTCATTCACTCTCCCGTTAGACAGTTCATTCACTCTCCCGTTAGACAGTTCATTCACTCTCCCGTTAGACAGTTCATTCACTCTCCCGTTAGACAGTTCATTCACTCTCCGTTAGACAGTTCATTCACTCTCCCGTTAGACAGTTCATTCACTCTCCGTTAGACAGTTCATTCACTCTCCCGTTAGACAGTTCATTCACTCCCGTTAGACAGTTCATTCACTCTCCCGTTAGACAGTTCATTCACTCCCCGTTAGACAGTTCATTCACTCCCGTTAGACAGTTCATTCACTCTCCCGTTAGACAGTTCATTCACTCTCCTGTTAGACAGTTCATTCACTCCCGTTAGACAGTTCATTCACTCTCCCGTTAGACAGTTCATTCACTCTCCCGTTAGACAGTTCATTCACTCCCGTTAGACAGTTCATTCACTCCCGTTAGACAGTTCATTCACTCTCCCGTTAGACAGTTCATTCACTCCCGTTAGACAGTTCATTCACTCCCGTTAGACAGTTCATTCACTCTCCCGTTAGACAGTTCATTCACACTCCCGTTAGACAGTTCATTCACACTCCCGTTAGACAGTTCATTCACTCCCGTTAGACAGTTCATTCACTCTCCCGTTAGACAGTTCATTCACTCCCGTTAGACAGTTCATTCACTCTCCCGTTAGACAGTTCATTCACTCTCCCGTTAGACAGTTCATTCACTCTCCCGTTAGACAGTTCATTCACTCTCCCGTTAGACAGTTCATTCACTCTCCCGTTAGACAGTTCATTCACTCTCCCGTTAGACAGTTCATTCACTCTCCCGTTAGACAGTTCATTCACTCTCCCGTTAGACAGTTCATTCACTCTCCCGTTAGACAGTTCATTCACTCTCCCGTTAGACAGTTCCTTCACTCTCCCGTTAGACAGTTCATTCACTCCCGTTAGACAGTTCATTCACTCCCGTTAGACAGTTCATTCACTCCCGTTAGACAGTTCATTCACTCCCGTTAGACAGTTCATTCACTCTCCCGTTAGACAGTTCATTCACTCTCCCGTTAGACAGTTCATTCACTCCCCCGTTAGACAGTTCATTCACTCCCGTTAGACAGTTCATTCACTCTCCCGTTAGACAGTTCATTCACTCTCCCGTTAGACAGTTCATTCACTCACCCGTTAGACAGTTCATTCACTCTCCCGTTAGACAGTTTATTCACTCCCGTTAGACAGTTCTATCACTCCCGTTAGACAGTTCATTCACTCTCCCGTTAGACAGTTCATTCACTCTCCCGTTAGACAGTTCATTCACTCTCCCGTTAGACAGTTCATTCACTCCCGTTAGACAGTTCATTCACTCTCCCGTTAGACAGTTCATTCACTCTCCCGTTAGACAGTTCATTCACACTCCCGTTAGACAGTTCATTCACACTCCCGTTAGACAGTTCATTCACTCTCCCGTTAGACAGTTCATACACTCTCCCGTTAGACAGTTCATTCACTCCCGTTAGACAGTTCATTCACTCTCCCGTTAGACAGTGCATTCACTCTCCCGTTAGACAGTCCATTCACTCTCCCGTTAGACAGTCCATTCACACTCCCGTTAGACAGTTCATTCACTCTCCCGTTAGACAGTTCATTCACTCTCCCGTGAGACAGTTCATTCACTCTCCCGTTAGACAGTTCATTCACTCTCCCGTTAGACAGTTCATTCACACTCCCGTTAGACAGTTCATTCACTCTCCCGTTAGACAGTTCATTCACTCTCCCGTTAGACAGTTCATTCACTCTCCCGTTAGACAGTTCATTCACTCTCCCGTTAGACAGTTCATTCACTCTCCCGTTAGACAGTTCATTCACTCCCCCGTTAGACAGTTCATTCACTCTCCCGTTAGACAGTTCATTCACTCTCCCGTTAGACAGTTCATTCACTCTCCCGTTAGACAGTTCATTCACTCTCCCGTTAGACAGTTCATTCACTCCCGTTAGACAGTTCATTCACTCCCGTTAGACAGTTCATTCACTCTCCCGTTAGACAGTTCATTCACTCCCGTTAGACAGTTCATTCACTCCCGTTAGAAAGTTCATTCACTCTCCCGTTAGACAGTTCATTCACTCTCCCGTTAGACAGTTCATTCACTCTCCCGTTAGACAGTTCATTCACTCCCGTTAGACAGTTCATTCACTCTCCCGTTAGACAGTTCATTCACTCTCCCGTTAGACAGTTCATTCACTCTCCCGTTAGACAGTTCATTCACTCTCCCGTTAGACAGTTCATTCACTCTCCCGTTAGACAGTTCATTCACTCTCCCGTTAGACAGTTCATTCACTCTCCCGTTAGACAGTTCATTCACTCTCCCGTTAGACAGTTCATTCACTCTCCCGTTAGACAGTTCATTCACTCTCCCGTTAGACAGTTCATTCACTCTCCCGTTAGACAGTTCATTCACTCTCCCGTTAGACAGTTCATTCACTCTCCCGTTAGACAGTTCATTCACTCTGCCGTTAGACAGTTCATTCACTCTCCCGTTAGACAGTTTATTCACTCTCCCGTTAGACAGTTCATTCACTCTCCCGTTAGACAGTTCATTCACTCTCCCGTTAGACAGTTCCTTCACTCTCCCGTTAGACAGTTCATTCACTCCCGTTAGACAGTTCATTCACTCCCGTTAGACAGTTCATTCACTCCCGTTAGACAGTTCATTCACTCCCGTTAGACAGTTCATTCACTCTCCCGTTAGACAGTTCATTCACTCTCCCGTTAGACAGTTCATTCACTCCCCCGTTAGACAGTTCATTCACTCCCGTTAGACAGTTCATTCACTCTCCCGTTAGACAGTTCATTCACTCTCCCGTTAGACAGTTCATTCACTCCCGTTAGACAGTTCATTCACTCACCCGTTAGACAGTTCATTCACTCTCCCGTTAGAAAGTTTATTCACTCCCGTTAGACAGTTCTATCACTCCCGTTAGACAGTTCATTCACTCTCCCGTTAGACAGTTCATTCACTCTCCCGTTAGACAGTTCATTCACTCTCCCGTTAGACAGTTCATTCACTCCCGTTAGACAGTTCATTCACTCTCCCGTTAGACAGTTCATTCACTCTCCCGTTAGACAGTTCATTCACACTCCCGTTAGACAGTTCATTCACACTCCCGTTAGACAGTTCATTCACTCTCCCGTTAGACAGTTCATTCACTCTCCCGTTAGACAGTTCATTCACTCCCGTTAGACAGTTCATTCACTCCCGTTAGACAGTTCATTCACTCTCCCGTTAGACAGTTCATTCACTCTCCCGTTAGACAGTTCATTCACTCTCCCGTTAGACAGTCCATTCACACTCCCGTTAGACAGTTCATTCACTCTCCCGTTAGACAGTTCATTCACTCTCCCGTTAGACAGTTCATTCACTCTCCCGTTAGACAGTTCATTCACTCTCCCGTTAGACAGTTCATTCACACTCCCGTTAGACAGTTCATTCACTCTCCCGTTAGACAGTTCATTCACTCTCCCGTTAGACAGATCATTCACTCTCCCGTTAGACAGTTCATTCACTCTCCCGTTAGACAGTTCATTCAATCTCGCGTTAGACAGTTCATTCACTCCCCCGTTAGACAGTTCATTCACTCTCCCGTTAGACAGTTCATTCACTCTCCCGTTAGACAGTTCATTCACTCTCCCGTTAGACAGTTCATTCACTCTCCCGTTAGACAGTTCATTCACTCCCGTTAGACAGTTCATTCACTCCCGTTAGACAGTTCATTCACTCTCCCGTTAGACAGTTCATTCACTCCCGTTAGACAGTTCATTCACTCCCGTTAGACAGTTCATTCACTCCCGTTAGACAGTTCATTCACTCCCGTTAGACAGTTCATTCACTCTCCCGTTAGACAGTTCATTCACTCCCATTAGACAGTTCATTCACTCTCCCGTTAGACAGTTCATTCACTCCCGTTAGACAGTTCATTCACTCCCGTTAGACAGTTCATTCACTCTCCCGTTAGACAGTTCATTCACTCTCCCGTTAGACAGTTCATTCACTCCCGTTAGACAGTTCATTCACTCTCCCGTTAGACAGTTCATTCACTCTCCCGTTAGACAGTTCATTCACTCCCGTTAGACAGTTCATTCACTCTCCCGTTAGACAGTTCATTCACTCCCGTTAGACAGTTCCTTCAGTCTCCCGTTAGACAGTTCATTCACTCCCGTTAGACAGTTCATTCACTCTCCCGTTAGACAGTTCCTTCACACTCCCATTAGACAGTTCATTCACTCTCCCGTTAGACAGTTCATTCACTCTCCCGTTAGACAGTTCATTCACTCCTGTTAGACAGTTCATTCACTCCCGTTAGACAGTTCATTCACTCTCCCGTTAGACAGTTCATTCACTCCCGTTAGACAGTTCCTTCAGTCTCCCGTTAGACAGTTCATTCACTCCCGTTAGACAGTTCATTCACTCTCCCGTTAGACAGTTCCTTCACACTCCCGTTAGACAGTTCATTCACTCCCGTTAGACAGTTCATTCACTCTCCCGTTAGACAGTTCATTCACTCTCCCGTTAGACAGTTCATTCACTCTCCCGTTAGACAGTTCATTCACTCTCCCGTTAGACAGTTCATTCACTCTCCCGTTAGACAGTTCATTCACTCTCCTGTTAGACAGTTCATTCACTCTCCCGTTAGACAGTTCATTCACTCTCCCGTTAGACAGTTCATTCACTCCCGTTAGACAGTTCATTCACTCTCCCGTTAGACAGTTCATTCACTCCCGTTAGACAGTTCATTCACTCCCGTTAGACAGTTCATTCACTCCCGTTAGACAGTTCATTCACTCCCGTTAGACAGTTCATTCACTCTCCCGTTAGACAGTTCATTCACTCTCCCGTTAGACAGTTCATTCACTCCCATTAGACAGTTCATTCACTCCCGTTAGACAGTTCATTCACTCCCGTTAGACAGTTCATTCACTCCCGTTAGACAGTTCATTCACTCTCCCGTTAGACAGTTCATTCACTCTCCCGTTAGACAGTTCATTCACTCTCCCGTTAGACAGTTCATTCACTCTCCCGTTAGACAGTTCATTCACTCCCGTTAGACAGTTCATTCACTCCCGTTAGACAGTTCATTCACTCTCCCGTTAGACAGTTCATTCACTCCCGTTAGACAGTTCATTCACTCTCCCGTTAGACAGTTCATTCACTCTCCCGTTAGACAGTTCATTCACTCCCGTTAGACAGTTCATTCACTCCCGTTAGACAGTTCATTCACACTCCCGTTAGACAGTTCATTCACTCTCCCGTTAGACAGTTCATTCACTCTCCCGTTAGACAGTTCATTCACTCTCCCGTTAGACAGTTCATTCACACTCCCGTTCGACAGTTCCTTCAGTCTCTCGTTAGACAGTTCATTCACTCTCCCGTTAGACAGGTCATTCACTCTCCCGTTAGACAGTTCATTCACTCTCCCGTTAGACAGTTCATTCACTCTCCCGTTAGACAGTTCATTCACTCCCGTTAGACAGTTCATTCACTCTCCCGTTAGACAGTTCATTCACTCTCCCGTTAGACAGTTCATTCACTCTCCCGTTAGACAGTTCATTCACTCTCCCGTTAGACAGTTCATTCACTCTCCCGTTAGACAGTTCATTCACTCCCGTTAGACAGTTCATTCACTCTCCCGTTAGACAGTTCATTCACTCCCCCGTTAGACAGTTCATTCACTCTCCCGTTAGACAGTTCATTCACACTCCCGTTAGACAGTTCATTCACTCTCCCGTTAGACAGTTCATTCACTCTCCCGTTAGACAGTTCATTCACACTCCCGTTAGACAGTTCATTCACTCCCGTTAGACAGTTCATTCACTCTCCCGTTAGACAGTTCATTCACTCTCCCGTTAGACAGTTCATTCACTCTCCTGTTAGACAGTTCATTCACTCTCCGGTTAGACAGGGGATACCTTCTTCACCTCAGACCAGAGCTAATTTTAATGAGAAATAATTGTGAATTTTTAGAAATTAGAAAAGACCATTAACCCAATGAGCCCATTAACAGCTGGGATTGGGCCCAGAGACCTGTCTGATTTTACCCCCTTAAAACCTACATGTGAGCCCCTAGTGCCTCTGAATCTTCTATCTCTTTGGGGTCGCTGGAATCAGTCAGTCATCATAACCAGGGAACACTAGAGGCCACAGAATCACAGAAGTTATAAGCACAGAAAGAGGCCAATCAGCCCATTCTTGGACACCTCATTTCCCCCAGTGCCACTTTTCACAGAAGCCTACTCAGTTTCTTTTGCTCTGCCATTCATGTCTTCCCGAATGTCATCTCAGCATCAGCTTTTTCCACACGGTCTATCCCCGAGCTGGGACCCGGTCTTCAGTCATGCAGCACCTGTGCATTACCCGTCAGAATCTGCTCCCTGTGTGCACTCCGTTACTGATCGCAGGCTCCTCATTCTCAAATACAACAATGTGGGCCTCACTAGTGTCTATAGCATAACAGGATGCCTGAAATTGCTTTAATGAGCTAATTAACAAGTGTCAGCTGTGGAACAGTTGGCAGCACCCTCGCCTCTGAGTCAGAAGGTCATGGGTTCAAGTCCCACTCCAGAGACTTGAGCACATAAAGCTAGGCTGACACTCCAGTGCAGTACTGAGGGAGTGCTGCACTGTCAGAGGTGCCATCTTTCGGATGAGACGTTAAACTGAGGCCCCATCTGCTCTCTCAATTGGACGTAAAAGATCCTGTGGCACTATTTCGAAGAAGAGCAGTGGAGTTATCCCCGGTTTCCTGGCCGATATTTATCCCTCAACCAACATCACTAAAACCAGATTATAAAAACATAACAAATAGGAGAAGGAGTTGTCCATTTGGCCCTTCGAGCCTGCTCCGCCATTCAATAAGATCATGGCTGATCTTCTACCTCATTTCCACTTTCCCGCACTATCCCCATATCCCTTGATTTCCTTGATACTCAAAAATCTCTCGATCTCTGTCTTGAATATACTCAACGACTGAGCCTCCACAGCCCTCTGGAGTAGAGAATTCCAAAGATTCACCACCCTCTGAGTGAAGAAATTTCTCCTCATCTCAGTCCTAAATGGCCGACCCCTTATTCTGAGACTGTGACCCCTGGTTCGAGACTCCCCAGCCAGGGGGAAACATCCTCCCTGCATCTACCCTGTCAAGCCCTGTAAGAATTTTGTACGTTTCAATGAGATCACCTCTCATTCTTCTAAACTCTAGAGGTGCCGTCTTTCGGATGAGACGTTAAACCGAGGCCCCGTCTGCTCTCTCGGTTGGACGTAAAAGATCCCACGGGCACTATTGGAAGAAGAGTTGGGGGGGGGGGGCAGGGTGGGAGTTCTGGCCAACTTTTATTTCTTAACCAAGATCACTAAAAAAAAAACCCCAGATGATCTGGTCATTATCACGTCGCTGTGTGCGGGATCTTGCTGTGCGCAAAATTGGCTGCCGCGTTTCCCGCGTTACAACAGCGACTACGCTTCGACAAACAAGTACTTCATTGGCTGTAAAGCGTTTTGGGATGGCCCGAGGTCGTGAAAGGCGCTATAGAAATGCAAGTCTTTTTCTTGTTTTATAAAAACACGTCGAAATGTGACCGTGGTTCTATTTATGGAAGAAAGATAATTGTTCAGGGCCTGTAACCTGAATCTGCAAAAGCGGTCGAACTATTCGGATACAATGCGGGTGCTGGTATAAGGCTGTCTGTCTGCCAGTGAAAGGGTATCTTACATAATGGAGGGAGGCGACTCCCCTTTTTATCTCCTCACTTATTGACGTATTTAGCACAGCCTCTCATGTGAGACATAGCTGAAATCTTTCTCTCTCTCTCTCTCTCTCTCTCGTTCTCTCCCTGAGCTCTGCTGTTTATCCCCTGTTGTTTTTTTTTATCCCCCCCCACCCCCCCCCCTCCCTCGTTGCAGGAAATCTCGTCATGAATTCCAGAACACCCTGGGCAGCAAGGTCATCCAGCGGCAGAACCGGCGTCGAATGACCTGCCCCAGTCCGGCCGAGATCAGCAAGGCTAAAGCCATCATGTCCATGCCTCAGCTCACCAAGGCGCTCAGCCTGGACGAACTCCTCATGAAATGCGTCCAGTCCTTTGGTAGGTGCCCCCTTTCCGAGATATCATTTCCAGCCGACTGGAGTTGTGAGTTGTGTGTGTGTGTGTGTGTGTGTGTGTGTGTGTGGGGAACGGTGCAGATTGTAAAATGTTAGTGCATCGCTTAGCTATGAGGCTGACGCTACCCAAACAAAACCGTGGCTATCTGAAGAGGGGAGTGAACAGGGGGGAGTCGTCACTGACTTATATTTGCAGTCGCAGAAGAGTTTGATGTTTGACTAGATTCTAATGGATTGTGAGTAGGGTTAGGAGGTCTTTAAGCTTGCCCGCTTCCGGGAGCAATTAGCAAATTAACAATTTTTTAAAAACTGTGAGTCGAGGTGTCTAAAACATGAACGGGCTTCGGTCTGTGTGACCACCTGCTCCTCTTTTTATGCGGCCCACGCGCTGACTACGGAGGTGAAACAGCCCACAAATTGGAGCGGTGCGTGGGGGCCTTTTCTCGTGGCAGAATTTCCGCTGAAGTGTTGCGTCGGAGTCTCTAATAAAGACGCCCGCAGTACGAGGAACAGGATGGTTTGACCTGGGATTGTGCCCCTTCTGAGGACTTTTCAAAGCCTCAGTGAGAATAATCGGTAAAGCTCTCTCCTTCCTGAAATCGCTGAGATGGGACAGGGTGTTTCTCTTGGTTACATTGGGTGACTGTTCGATTTTCCTTCTCTCTCACAATCAGGTTGGTCGTCACATAACAAGAATATTTTGGTGAGGATCTGTGCGTGCCACCAGTTTCAAATTAAAGTCTACTTCTTGGAGGCCTGATTTCTAAACGGTATCACTTTAGAAAAAAGAAACTTCCACTAGCTTTCTCTTTAGAACATAAGAACATAAGAAATAAGAGCAGGAGTCGGCCATACGGCCCCTCGAGCCTGCTCCACCATTCAGTAAGATCATGCCTGATCATCGACCTCAACTCCACTTTCCTGCCCGATCTCCAGATCCATTGATTCCCCTAGAGTCCAAAAATCTATCGCTCTCAGCCTTGAATATACTCAACGACTGAGCATCCACAGCCCTCTGGGGTAGAGAATTCCATAGATTCACAACCCTCTGAGTGAAGAAATTCCTCCTCATCTCAGTCTTAAATGGCCGACCCCTTATCCTGAGACTATGCCCCCTAGTTCTAGACATGCCAGCCAGGGGGAAACAACCTCTCAGCATCGACCCTGTCAATCCCCCTCAGAATCTTGTATGTTTCAATGAGATCACCTCTCATTCTTCTAAACTCCAGAGAGCATCAGCCCATTCTACACAATCTCTCATCATAGGACAGCCCTCTCACCTTTATCACCTTTCTCAGGAACATCTTAAAAATTTGGGCATCTGTTGTGGTGGCAAAATTGGTTGGCCATTTTTCCGCACAGCAAGACTCCACAGACTGACTGGTTCATCTGTTTTCGGTGGTATTGTTGGGGAGGAACGTTGGCCGGGACACCAGAACTCTTGCACTTCTGCGAGCACCCAGTGTCAGCATCAGGCACTCTCCGGTCAGCTGCGACGCAGGCTAGATACATAGTAGAGCTCCCTCTACTCTGCCCTCAAAATAATAAGTCCAGTTTCAAAAGAAGACACCCATATTTGACCAGTGTGGCTTCTCTGAATGCGATTGCTAATTTAGTGCCAGTTTGCACTGAATTGTGGGTAATTTGATGCTCGGATTCGAAACCCAATAAGAATTGAGCTCTGATTATCACCAACTTACTTTACTTCGGACCTTGGCATCCAGCAGAGAGTGCAGTCCATCATTCCACCAGTCTAAGCTGAATTTGCGGGTTTTTTTCACCCAACCTCACATATCATACTTTTTAACCTCCCTTGCCCCCGCACCACGACTTCATGATTAAGCTTTGTTTCCATCACCCCTGTGCTCGCTGACCGACATTGGCTCGCGGTCTCGATTTTAAAATTCTCATCCTCATGTTCAAATCCCTCCATGGCCTCACCCCCTTCCCTATCTCTGTAACCTCCGGCAGCCCTACAACCCTCCGAGATCTCTGCGCTCCTCCGTTTCTGCGCTCTTGAGCATCCCCGATTTTAATCGCTGCAACATTGACGGCCGTGCCTTCAGCTGCCTTAAGCTCAGGAATTCCCTCCCTAAACCGCTCCGCCGCTCCATAAGAACGTAAGAACATAAGAATTAGGAGCAGGAGGCGGCCATACGGCCCTCGAGCCTGCTCCGCCATTCAATAAGATCATGGCTGATCTTCAACCTCATCTCCACTTTCTCTCACGATCCCCATATTCCTTGATTCCCCTACAGTCCATAAATCTATCGATCTCAGCCTTGAATATACTCATGATGTGGAGATGCCGGCGTTGGACAAAAATGAGAAGTCGCACAACACCAGGTTATAGTCCAACAGATTTATTTAATTTTACAAGCTTTCGGAGCTGTTCGCTCCTTCCTCAGGTAGCGTAGCTGTGAGAGAATCTCCCAGAATTCACAATATAAGCACAGAAAAAATCTATTCAAATCTTTCCCTACATCAAAGACACACTAAGAGCACAGCCAAGACAATGAGATGTGTCCCAGGGGGTCCAACTTCAGCAGTCAGGGGCATTCAGCCTCGGATCTGCGGGTAAGCGTTCTCCAAGGCGGCCTTCGGGATACACGACAGCGCAAAATCATAGAGCAGAAACTGATAGCCAAGTTCCGCACTCATGAGGATGGCCTCAATCGCGATATCGGGTTCATGTCACGATACAGAACGTGACTTGACATCATGGCCGGTCTTTCCAGGTGCTTTTTTTTTAAAAAGACTAACACAAGAACCAACACAAATTGACAGGATATGCAGCCAGCAGGTGTTTTGACACGTTGGACCCCCTGGGACACATCTCATTGTCTTGGCTGTGCTCTTAGTGTGTCTTTGATGTAGGGAAAGATTTGAATAGATTTTTTCTGTGCTTATATTGTGAATTCTGGGAGATTCTCTCACAGCTACTCTACCTGAGGAAGGAGCGAACAGCTCCGAAAGCTTGTAAAATTAAATAAATCTGTTGGACTATAACCTGGTGTTGTGCGACTTCTCATTTTTGAATATATTCAATGACTCAGCATCCACAGCCCTCTGGGGCAAAGAATTCCAAAGATTCACAGCCCTCTGAGTGAAGAAATTCCTCCTCATCTCAGTCTTAAATGGCCGACCCCTTATCCTGAGACTATGTCCCCTAGTTCTAGACTCTCCAGCCAGGAGAAACAACCTCTCAGCATCTACCCTGTCAACCTCCTCAGTATCTTATATGTTTCAATGAGATCACCTCTTATTCTTCTAAACTCCAGAGAGTATAGGCCCATCTCCAAGGCAAGTATGTCCATCCTCAGATAAGGAGACCAAAACTGTGCACAGTACTCCAGGTGTGGTCTCACCAAGGCCCTGTACAATTGTAGCAAGACGTCCTTACTCTTATACTCCAACCCTCTTGCAATAAAGGCCAACATGCCATTTGCTTTCCTTATTGCTTGCTGTACCTGCATGCTAACTTTCTGTGTTTCCTGTACGAGGATACCTAAATCTCTCTGAACACCAACATTTAATAGTTTCTCAACATTTAAAAAATATTCTGTTTTTCTATTCTTCCTACCAAATTGAATAACCTCACATTTCCCCACATTGTACTCTATCTGCCAACTTACTGCCCATTCACTTAACCCATCTCTAACTCCAACTCTCTCTCTTCCTTTAAGACGCTCCTTAAAACCTACTCTTTGACCGAGCTGTCCTAATATCTCCTTGTGTCGTCAAATGTTGTTTTATAACGCTCCTGTGAAGAGCCTTGGGATGTTTTACTGTGTTAAAGGCGCTTTATAAATGCAAGTTGTTGTTGTTGTTGTTGTTAAGGCAGTCAATAGTTGACCCATAGAGAAGGTCCACAGACTGCATTGGGTTAGCTGATGTCCAAAAGATTAAAGGGAGGTGTGCTGCAATTGGTCTTAACGTCTTGGGTTAGGGGCACTCACTTCCATTGTCGTCTACCGGCCTGCGCATGCGTGTGGTCATTGCGTAACGGCAGGATGATGTTCAGCTGTGATGTTTCCCTCAATCAAATAGCCCACCAACATTCTGCCTAAGCTCGCACATAAAGAATGGCCACTTGGATGACATGCTGGAGCGTGCCCTCGGTACAGTACCCCAGTAAGGAGTCAACACCTTCTGGGGGAGGGGGAAAATTGGTGGGGAAAAGTGCAAAAAACCTTAAAAGAACTGGGGTTGTGCAGTAGGAGGTCCATCAGTCCGATGAATTCTGGCCCGTGTAGATGTCCGGGCCACTGGGTTGGAACACTGACCACTCTGGAGGCCGAGAGGATTGAGCTGCGAGACCATTTACATTGGTGATCCTATCAAACTGACCGACTTCTGACTGAGTCGCCAAGTGGGGCAACGAAGGTGGCTGCAGTGTCGGGATAGCAGCAGATTAGTGGTCCTCATGTCCTATCCAGACACCATCTTAAAAAAGAATATCAAACTTCCCTCACCGTGCAGCAATGAAACTCTAACTGACCGCAGGCTGTGTTTGCTTAGGCCGCGAGCAATGCCACCGAGGATCAGCTAGTGTAATATGAATCATGAAATCAGGATTTGACGAAAATTTACCAGCGACATCGACTACTTTCTCAATACTGAAAGCATAATGGGGATATCCCATCTGCCAATGTATCACTGTGTCTGTCACACTTTACATAACTTAAATATTAAGAATTTGCTTTAAAAACACCTCAGTGTAGCTAACGAAAAAATAAATTGCGATGTTGGTGGTTATTGCTCATTTCAGACACAGTCAGATAATAGTAAAGTTTTCATTCTGTCTGAGGGACCAGAGCCGTGATCTGATATCAGAGTAGCTGAAAAAAAGAACAGAGAAAGACTTGCATTTATATAGCGCCTTTCACAACCTCAGGAAGCCCCAAAGCGCTTTACAGCCAATGAAGTACTTTTGAAATATAGTCACTGTTGTAATGTGGGAAACGCAGCAGCCAATTTGTGCACAGCAAGCTCCCAGAAACGGCAATGTGATAATGATCAGATCATCTGTTTTTTAGGTGTTGGTTTAGAGATAAATATTGGCCAGGACACCGGGGAGAACAACCCTGCTCTTCTTCAAAATACTGCCTTGGGTTGTTTTATGTCCACCTGAGAGGGCAGACAGGGCCTCAATTCAACACAGAGTGACTGAGATACACACACACACACCGACTGCACGACACAGAGTGACTGAGAAACACACACACGACTGTGACACAGAGAGTGACTGAGACACACACACACCGACTGTGACACAGCGTGACTGAGACACACACACACCGACTGCGCAACACAGAGTGACTGAGACACACACACACCGACTGTGACAAAGAGTGACTGAGACACACACACACCGACTGTGCAACACAGAGTGACTGAGACACACACACACCGACTGTGACACAGTGTGACTGAGACACACACACACCGACTGTGACACAGAGAGTGACTGAGACACACACACACCGACTGTGACACAGAGAGTGACTGAGACACACACACACCGACTGTGACACAGTGTGACTGAGACACACACACACCGACTGTGACACAGAGAGTGACTGAGACACACACACACCGACTGTGACACAGAGAGTGACTGAGACACACACACACCGACTGTGTGAAACAGAGTGACTGAGACACACACACACCGACTGTGACACAGAGTGACTGAGACACACACACACCGACTGTGCGACACAGTGTGACTGAGACACACACACACCGACTGTGACACAGAGTGACTGAGACACACACACACCGACTGTGACACAGAGAGTGACTGAGACACACACACACCGACTGTGACACAGTGTGACTGAGACACACACACACCGACTGTGCAACACAGAGTGACTGAGACACACACACACCGACTGTAACACAATGTGACTGAGACACACACACACCGACTGTGACACAGAGAGTGACTGAGACACACACACACCGACTGTGACACAGTGTGACTGAGACACACACACACCGACTGTGACACAGTGTAACTGAGACACACACACACCGACTGTGACACAGTGTGACTGAGACACACACACACCGACTGTGACACAGAGTGACTGAGACACACACACACCGACTGTGACACAGAGAGTGACTGAGACACACACACACCGACTGTGACACAGAGTGACTGAGACACACACACACCGACTGTGACACAGAGTGACTGAGACACACACACACCGACTGTGACACAGCGTGACTGAGACACACACACACCGACTGTGCAACACAGAGTGACTGAGAAACACACACACCGACTGTGACACAGCGTGACTGAGACACACACACACCGACTGTGCAACACAGAGTGACTGAGACACACACACACCGACTGTGACAAAGAGTGACTGAGACACACACACACCGACTGTGCAACACAGAGTGACTGAGACACACACACACCGACTGTGACACAGTGTGACTGAGACACACACACACCGACTGTGACACAGTGTGACTGAGACACACACACACCGACTGTGACACAGAGAGTGACTGAGACACACACACACCGACTGTGACACAGAGAGTGACTGAGACACACACACACCGACTGTGTGAAACAGAGTGACTGAGACACACACACACCGACTGTGACACAGAGTGACTGAGACACACACACACCGACTGTGCGACACAGTGTGACTGAGACACACACACACCGACTGTGACACAGAGTGACTGAGACACACACACACCGACTGTGACACAGAGAGTGACTGAGACACACACACACCGACTGTGACACAGTGTGACTGAGACACACACACACCAACTGTGCAACACAGAGTGACTGAGACACACACACACTGACTGTGACACAGAGTGACTGAGACACACACACAGCGACTGTGACACAGACAGTGACTGAGACACACACACACCGACTGTGACACAGTGTGACTGAGACACACACACACCGACTGTGACACAGTGTGACTGAGACACACACACACCGACTGTGACACAGTGTGACTGAGACACACACACACCGACTGTGACACAGTGTGACTGAGACACACACACACCGACTGTGACACAGAGTGACTGAGACACACACACACCGACTGTGACACAGAAGTGACTGAGACACACACACACCGACTGTGCGACACAGAGTGACTGAGACACACACACACCGACTGTGACACAGAGTGACTGAGACACACACACACCGACTGTGACACAGAGTGACTGAGACACACACACACCGACTGTGCAACACAGAGTGACTGAGACACACACACACCGACTGTGAAACAGAGTGACTGAGACACACACACACCGACTGTGACAGAGAGACTGAGACACACACACACCGACTGTGCGACACAGAGTGACTGAGACACACACACACCGACTGTGACACAGAGTGACTGAGACACACACACACCGACTGTGACACAGAGAGTGACTGAGACACACACACACCGACTGTGACACAGAGTGACTGAGACACACACACACCGACTGTGACAGAGAGACTGAGACACACACACACTGACTGTGACACAGAGTGACTGAGACACACACACAGCGACTGTGACACAGACAGTGACTGAGACACACACACACCGACTGTGACACAGTGTGACTGAGACACACACACACCGACTGTGACACAGTGTGACTGAGACACACACACACCGACTGTGACACAGTGTGACTGAGACACACACACACCGACTGTGACACAGTGTGACTGAGACACACACACACCGACTGTGACACAGAGTGACTGAGACACACACACACCGACTGTGACACAGAGTGACTGAGACACACACACACCGACTGTGACACAGAGTGACTGAGACACACACACACCGACTGTGACACAGAGTGACTGAGACACACACACACTGACTGTGACACAGAGTGACTGAGACACACACACACCGACTGTGACACAGTGTGACTGAGACACACACACACCGACTGTGACAGAGTGACTGAGACACACACACACCTTGGGTGGGGGGGGACACACACACACCGACTGTGACCCTGAGTGACTGAGACACACACACCAACTGTGACACAGAGAGTGACTGAGACACACACACACCGACTGTGACACAGTGTGACTGAGACACACACACACCGACTGTGCAACACAGAGTGACTGAGACACACACACACTGACTGTGACACAGAGTGACTGAGACACACACACAGCGACTGTGACACAGACAGTGACTGAGACACACACACACCGACTGTGACACAGTGTGACTGAGACACACACACACCGACTGTGACAGAGTGACTGAGACACACACACACCGACTGTGACAGAGTGACTGAGACACACACACACTGACTGTGCGACAGACAGTGACTGAGACACACACACACCGACTGTGACAGAGTGACTGAGACACACACACACTGACTGTGCGACAGACAGTGACTGAGACACACACACACCGACTGTGCGACACAGAGTGACTGAGACACACACACACCGACTGTGACAGAGAGACTGAGACACACACACACCGACTGTGACAGAGTGACTGAGACACACACACACCGACTGTGACACAGAGAGTGACTGAGACACACACACACCGACTGTGACAGAGTGACTGAGACACACACACACCGACTGTGCGACAGACAGTGACTGAGACACATACACAGGCCGTAGAGGAATGCACATACAGAGGGAGAGATAGAGAGAGAGACAAATGTTGACAGAAGGAGACTTCGATAGAGATGAAGAGAGAGACAGACAAACACAGCAACCGAGAGGCTAAGGCAGGGAGAGAAATAGACTGAAAGAGTGAAAATGAGACAAACAAGATTATGTCATTAAGATTCGCGGAGAAAAGCTGATTAGTCCAGTTAGGATTTTTTTTAAACATCCTGGTGCTTTGCTGAGGAGGCAGCTCTTTAGATCGCAGTTTAGTTGCAGAACAAGAGGTTTTGAGAGACTGTTAATGTTTTCTATTCTCTTTAAACACCACTCTGTCTCAGCGTTCCCTATCTTAGCGAGCAAACATGGTCCATGCTGGTGTCGAGCTGGTGAGAGGTGCATGCCAGAGGAGCATGCAATGACTCTCCTCTAATCCCCTCCCTCCTTGTGAGGTAAAGTCTCAGATTAGCTCAGCCGTTTTCTGGCAGTGTGGCTGAGATTGAAAATTCGCCTATTCGACCTTTAGCTGACCGTCCGACCCCATATCCTCTCCCTCACAAAGACCGCCTACCTCCACCTCCGCAACATCGTCCCGTCTCCGGCCCCCCCCCCCACACCCCCGGCCCCCCCCCCACCCCCACCTCAGCTCATCTGCTGCTGAAACCCTCATCCCTGCCTTCTTCCACCTCCAGACTCAACGATTCCGACGCTCCCTTGGCCGGCCTCCAAACACCCCCCTCCGTAAACGTCGGCTCATCCAGAACGCTGTTGCGCATATCCCGCACCAAGTCCCGCTCACCACCCCCCCACCCCCGCCGCCCTTGTTGATCCACATTGGATGCCAGTCCAACAACGCCTCGAATTTAAAATTCTCATCCTCGTGTTTAGAGTCACAGGGGGGAAAATTCAGTTGGTTGCGCCTCCCGTTAACGCCTTAAGAGGGCGCTAATGGGGCGCAAAGCAACTAGTGCCCGGGCGCGGCGATGTTTGCGCCGCTCACGAAATTAACTCGACATTTTGCGGCGGCGCTAAACACTACCGCCACGATCTCCTGCGCCGGCAGATCGTGACGTCAGTCGAGTGCGCAACGCCCCGGTATCGCCCTGGAGTGGATATTGAGTGGCGCCCCCTGCCTTACCGCCTGACGCTAGCAACGACAGGTTGAGGGGAGCGTTTTGCAGTCGGGAAGGGACTGGGGGAGCGCTATTTAAAGGCGACCGCTTCCTGCCTTTTTTTGTTGGTGACATTTTTGAACCACGCATTCTGAGAGAGAGAGAGAGAGGCTTCTGGAGAGATTCAACGCTGTGTGAAGGAGTTTTGGGTACTGAGCAGCACTTTGCAGGTTCATTTTGATTTGCCCTTCCTTGTATCGATTTAGAAGAGACTGTGGGGGCTGCACTCTGAGCTCTTTGCCTGGTACTCTCCATTGTTCTTTCCAGCAGATTTGATGTGCAGGTCTCTCCAGGCTGAGATTCAAGGCTGCAATGAGCAGGATGTGGATGGAAAGCAAGATCAACCCTCCCCTTTAAGAACTGGCCAGCGCCATTGTGTCTGTGTTCCATTGCTGACTGACATTACACGAGCTTCGCCAGCGCTCTGAGTTAGCGTCTCGCTCCTCGGCCTTTGCGCCTTAAGACAGATGTGTAGCGCCTGATTTAGCGCTCCAATCAGCTCCAGGGGCGATAAAAGTCAAGTTTGCAGTCGGAGGCTATAATTAGTGCCAGGCGCTAATCTTTGCGCCCGGCCGATAATTGCGCCCCAAACAGGGCGATACTGAATTTTTCCCCCATAGAGTTATACAGCACAGAAAGAGGCCCTTCGGCCCATCGTGTCCGTGCCGGCCATCAAGCCCTGTCTATTCGAATCCCAGTTTCCAGCACTTGGTCCATAGCCTTGCATGCTATGGCGTTTCAAGTGCTCATCTAAATGCTTCTTGAATGTTGTGAGGGTTCCTGCCTCTACCACCCTTTCAGGCAGTGAGTTCCAGATTCCAACCACCCTCTGGGTGAAATTTTTTCCCTCAAATCCCCTCTAAACCTCCTGCCCCTTACCTTGAAACTATGCCCCCTGGTTATTGACCCCTCTACTAAGGGGAAAAGTTCCTTTCTATCTACCCTATCTATGCCCCTCATAATTTTGTACACCTCAATCAAGTCCCCCCCTCAGCCTTCTCTGCTCTAAGGAAAACAACCCCAGCCTGTCCAGTCTCTCTTCATAGCTGAAGCGCTCCAGCCCAGGTAACATCCTGGTGAATCTCCTCTGCACCCTCTCCAATGCAATCACATCCTTCCTATAGTGTGGCGACCAGAACTGCACACAGTATTCCAGCTGTGGCCTAACTAGCGTTTTGTACAGCTCCATCACAACCTCCCTGCTCTTATATTCTATTAAATCCCGTTCTGGCCTCGGACCGCCCCCCCCCTCCTTAACTCTGTAACCTCCCACAGCCTTACGACCGGCTCTTTCAGGCAACCCCTTCCCTTCCCTTCCCCCCCCCAGTAATGGTGGCCATGCCTCCAGATGCCTTCAAGCCCAAGTTGTTGTTGTCTCTGCGTCCCACTGTGTCAGACGAGCTGTCATGAGTAATACTCCACCTCACAATCATCCTGCCGAGAGCCATTCTTCATCTGGTGCCTGGGTTTCCAAACCCCATTTGCACAGCAGCTGTGTGACTGCATTGAAGCCTCAGTGTGAATCCCCAGCACCAGCTCACTCACCGAGCTAACCAGGCGCGGGAAAGAAAGAGAGACTTGCATTTATGTAGCGCCTTTGCGCACAGCAAGCTCCCACAAACGGCAATGTGATAATGACCAGATAATGTCCTATGAGGACAGATTGAGTAGACTAGGCCTATATTCTCTATAGAGTTGAGAAGAATGAGAGATGATCTAATTGAAACGTATCAAATTCTTACGGGGCTTGACAGGGTAGGTGCAGGGAGGATGTTTCCCCTGGCCGGGGAGTTAGAGCCAGGGGTCACAGTCTCAGAATAAGGGGTTGGCCATTTAGGACAGAGCTGAGGAGAAATTTCTTCACTCAGAGGGTGGTGAATCTTTGGAATTCTCAACCCCAGAGGGCTGTGGAGGCTCAGTCGTTGAGTATATTCAAGACAGAGATCGATAGATTTTTTAATATTAAGGGAATCAAGGGATATGGGGATAGTGCAGATGAGCCATGATCTTATTGAGTGGCGGAGCAGGCTCAAAGGGCCAAATGGCCTACTCCTGCTCCTATTTCTTATGTTCTTATATTCTTTTAATCTGTTTAAGTGATGTTGATTGAGGGATAAATATTGGCCAGGACACCGGGGAGAACTCCCCTGCTCTTCTTCGAAATAATGCCCTGGGATCTTTTACGTCCACCTGAGAGAGCAGACGGGGCCTCGGTTTAACGTCTCATCTGAAAGACGGCACCTTTGACAGTGCAGCGCTGCCTCAGCACCGCACTGGAGTGTCAGCCTAGATTTTTGTGCTCAAGTCTCTGGAGTGAGACGATGAACCCACAACCTTCTGACTCCGAGGCGAGGGTGCTACCCACTGAACCACGGCTGACACGATGAATTTAGTTACACTAAATTTAATTTAATTACACAGTGCACTGGCATCAACTCAAGTAAAACAGTAACTGGAACTCACTGAGGCTGCATGGGATGTGGAGCAATATTTATCTTCATGAACTTCAAACCATTTTTCATGACATGCGCAGGACTGAAGGATATTGTAATCTTAATAGACATATACCACCTTCCCAGCATTCACCTCTCTCATGTTCCCAGCATTCACCTCTCAGCTACCCAGCATTCAGTGGATAGCACAGTCGCCTCTGAGTCAGAAAGTCGTGGGTTCGAGTCCCACTCCAGAGACTTGAGCACATGATCCAGGCTGACACTCCAGTGCAGTACTGAGGGAGTGCTGCACTGTCGGAGGTGGTGTCTTTCAGTTGAGACGTTAAACCAAGGCCCCATCTGCCCTCGGCAGATCCCACGGCACTATTTCGAAGAAGCGCTGGGGGAGTTTTCCCCGGTGCCCTGGCCAATATTTATCCCTCAATCAACATCACAATAAAACAGATAATCTGGTCATTATCACATTGCTGGTTGTGGGAGCTTGCTGTGCGCAAAATGGCTGCCGCGTTTCCTACATTACAACAGTGACTACACTTCAAAAAGTACTTCATTGGCTGTAAAGCGCTTTGGGACGTCCTGAAGTCGTGAAAGGCGCTATAGAAATGCAAGTTTTTCTCACTGTTACTGACCTGACTAAAGACTCCCCCTACAAATGTCGGAGAGTGATGATCACAATCTATCAGTGTGAGATCTACAGTGGGAGAATTGCTCTAATGTGGTTTCGTTCTTACATCTGCATCGTCATTTACATTTGTGCAGATTTGCAAATATGTGACACCAGAAACTGCAGAAGGGGTAGCAGAGGGTTGCAGCAACCTACATCCCAGATTTTGCATACTACAAGCTCCCAATTGGGCAATTGTGGAAGAGATCTTTGCGTGCTCCTGAGCATCTAGTAGTAGCTGGATAGCAGAGGATGGGGTAACTGGGAACAGCTATTTATTGGGAAATAGATCAAGGCTTGATTGGCACCCCATCCACCACCTTAAACATTCACTCTCTCCACCACCGGCGTACCGTGGCTGCAGTGTGTACCATCTGCAAGATGCACTGCAGCAACTTGCCAAGGCTTCTTCGGCAGCACCTCCCAAACCCGCGACCTCTACCACCTAGAAGGACAAGGGCAGCAGGCGCATGGGAACACCACCACCTCCAAGTTCCCCTCCAAGTCACACACCATCCTGACTTGGCAGTATATCGCCGTTCCTTCATCGTCGCTGGGTCAAAATCCTGGAACTCCCTCCCTAACAGCACTGTGGGAGCACCTTCACTACACGGACTGCAGCGGTTCAAGAAGGCGGCTCACCACCACCTTCTCAAGGGCAATTAGGGATGGGCAATAAATGCCGGCCTTCCCAGTGACACCCACATCCTATGAACGAATAAAAAAAAAAATCCCCCTAATAACGGGGAGGCGGGACGGGTGCGGGGGAGCCTGGTAGTGGGCGATGAACCCAGCAAGGCCAATCCTAACAGCAGGGCCTCATTTAAATAATTCTGAGCAGTGGCCCGTCCGACAGCTGGTCAGATTGACCGCCTGGACGGCGGACGGAAGCCGAGATTTAGTGGCAGGAGGCCGGAGCTGGGGACCCGTGGAAACTGCCTGCTTTTAACAGGAGCCTCGTCCAGGGCTGGTCAGGTCAGAGTCGGGGGTTGGGGTCAGGTCAGAGTCGGGTCGGGGGGTCGGGTTGGAGGTCGGGTTGGGGGTCCGGTCAGGGTCGGGTTGGGGGTCGAGTCGGGTTGGGTTGGGGTCGGGTTGGGGGTCGAGTCGGGTTGGGTTGGGGTCGGGTTGCAGGTCGGTTTAAGGTTGGGGTGGGGTTGGGGGTCGAGTTGGGTCAGGGGTTGGGTTGGGGGGTCGGGTTGGGATTGAGTTGGGGTCGGGTTGCAGGTCGGTTTAAGGTTGGGGTGGGGTTGGGGGTCGAGTTGGGTCAGGGGTTGGGTTGGGGGGTCGGGTTGGGATTGAGTTGGGGTCGGGTTGCAGGTCGGTTTAAGGTTGGGGTGGGGTTGGGGGTCGAGTTGGGTCAGGGGTTGGGTTGGTTTAGGGGTCAGCTTGGAGGTTGGGTTGGGGTCAGGTCATGGTCGGATTGGGGGTCGTGTTGGGTTGGGGGTCAGATTGGTGTAGTGTTGGAGGTCAGGTTGGGGTCGGGGGTTGGGTTGGTTTGGAGGTCGGGTTGGGGTCGGGTTGGGGTCAGGGTTGGGTCATGGGTCGGTTGGGTTGGGGGTCAGATTGGTGTCAGGTTGGGGTCAGGTCCAGGTCGGGTCATGTTGGAGGTCAGGGTCGGGGACAGGATGGGGATCAGGTTGGGGTCGGGTTGCAGGTCAGGTTGGGGTCAGGTCAGGGTCGGGTTGGGGTCAGGTTGGGGTCGGGTCAGGGTCGGGTTGGGGTCAGGTTGGGGTCGGGTTGCAGGTCAGGTTGGGGACAGGATGGGGATCAGGTTGGGGTCGGGTTGGAGTCAGGTCAGGGTCGGGTTGGGGTCAGGTTGGGGTCGGGTTGGAGTCAGGTCAGGGTCGGGTTGGGGTCGGGTTGGGATTGAGTTGGGGTCGGGTTGCAGGTCAGTTTGGCGTCGAGTTCGGGTTCAGTTCGAGGTTTGGGTTGGGTTGGGGTCAGGACTGGTTGGATATGTCTATGGAGCTGGATGGCAGACTTATTATAACCGGGAGGTAACGAACAAAAAATAAGTGGCGCGGGGAGGTGCTGGAAATCACATCTTGTGTCAAAATATTGAGTAAAATCTTCACTTGGAATTGAAGCCGTGCCGGGGGGAGGGCCACGTTCAGGAACAACTTCGACCAGTTGACAAAATGTGTTTCTTTCTCCCTTTCTGTTTTTCTGCCCACTTCCCCTGCGCTCCCCCTCCACCGCTCTCTCATTCCTGGCACAGAGTTTTGTAGGGTTGCCCAGGTAACCATCCTTCATGTGTTAATCTTGACAGTGAGCTCGCCAGAGGCTATTACATCGAAATTACCGTGCAGCAACAGGCCATTCGGCCCAACTGGTCTATGCCGGTTGTTTATGTTCTATTCAACCGCAAGAGTGATTCTGTCCTCAACTTTCAGCGGGGAGAGTAGATCAAGAGCAGGAACCTTGGTCCCCTCCTTAAACCAGAGGTGAGAGGTCAAATGTAGGGTGACAACCGCTGGACTAGTGGACTCAGCATAGAGCAGACATCAAACCCGGGGCTTCCTGGTTGCTAGAGTTGACCTACTTACTGCCTCAACCACTAGGCGAAGACCCTCAAATGCATTTTTGTGCACTTAACGTCTTTTCCATCTTCCCCCTCCCACTCAGTGCTCAGATGGTTAACGCAGTAGCTTTGATGGCGAGCTGTCTCCTTTGACGAGCTGTACACGTGGGCCCCGATAACTCGAACGAAGCGTCGGTGTGTTTGTAGCGAAGCCCGATCAGCCAAGGTTAATTCGGCCTGGGTGGCTTTCCACTTCCAGGAACCTCTTCAGCCCTTAAAGCCAAGAGAAAACCAAGGAATGTGCGTTTCCCGTCGGATCGGCACATTCCGAGCAGCTCAGCGAGCTGCACAAGTCACGCCTATCCCACCTTGGAGCCCGTTGATATACCTGGAAGTCGACAGAGAGAATTCACCCCCCTCTTTTTCATAGAATCAGATAATACAGCACGGAAGGAGGCCATTCGGCCTACCGTGCCTGTGCCGGCTCTTTGAAAGAACTATCTAATTAGTCTCACTCCCCCCTGCTCTTTCCCCCATAGCCCTGCAAGTTTCTCCTTTTCAAGTATTTATCCAATTCCCTTTTGAAAGTTATTATTGAATCTGCTTCCACCGCCCTTTCAGGCAGCGCATTCCAGATCACAACAACTCGCTGCGTAAAATAAAAATTCTCCTCTTCTCCCCTCTGGCTCTTTCACCAATCACCTTCAATCTGTGTCCTCTGGTTACCGACCCTCCTGCCAGTGGCAACATTATTTACTCTCTTACGGTCTCTCATTATTTTGAACATCATTTTGAACGTAGCGACGCCTTGCTGAGGTACAGTTCCACCAGGAACACCAGCCCTCTGGTACCTGCATCAAGTGACTGTTCTTCACGCGTGAGTCTCGACAAATAGATTCTCCAAATGGCGTCAATTTAGTGCCAATGGGTTACCGCTGGCATTAGAACACCAGTTGGAATGTCGAGGCTGGCTGTTTGGCAGTGGACACCATCACAGCGGGGGGCCTGATCCTGACCCCCGCTCCCTGGTGCCCACACTGCACGCCAGAAGTCACCGGCTAGTGAGCAGAAGCAGGGATCAGGAAGCACCCTTACTGCCTCTGTTGCCAAGCTGAGATCAACATCAGGCCGTTCAAGAAAGCTCCAAGCCTGGGTTTGCTCCTCACCTTTTCACGGAGGCTCCTGGTTCCTGTGGGTAAGCATCCTACGGCCGAGGAGAGAAGACCAGATTCCAGACCTGGTCAGTTTAGAAAATGGTATGGCGCCGTTGATTGGAACACTGGATGTGTACACATGAAATAACTTGCATTTCGATAGCGCCTTTCATGACCTCAGGACGTCCCAAAGCACTGTACAGCCAGCGAAGCACTTTCGAAGTGTAAACAGGGAATGCTGGAAACACTCAGCCGGTCAGGCAGCATCCGTGGAGAGAGAGGAACAGAGTTAAAGTTTCAGGTCGAAGACCTTTCATCAGTTCACCGGCCTCAAGCGTTAGCACTGTTTCTCTCTCCACAGATGCTGCCTGATCTGCTGAGTATTCCCAGCATTTTCTATTTATATTTCAGATTTTCCAGCATCTGCAGTATTTTGCCGGAGTGCTTTCGAAATGTAGTCACTCTTGTAACGTAGGAAAGGCGGCAACCAATTTACGCACAGCAAGCTCCCACAAACAGCACTGTGATAATGACCAGATATTTCAGTGATGTTGGTTGAGGGATCAACATTGGCCAGGACACCGGGCCTTGCATATGTGCAGATCTTTTGTGTCCACCTCAGGGGGTCGGTTTAACATCTCATCTAGGGCCCAGTAGAGGAGAAGGGAGAAAGGGAACTCTTCTCCCCTCTATCGCCCAGAATTGTTCTTTTAATAAGTGAACGAGAGCATTTTATTTGGCAGTCTTTTTTCAGAGTGGAGTCATTTTCCCCTTGCCCCGATCAGTCTGTCCACAGTTCTACTGGCCAATGAGATTTGGTTGAGGAACGGAGCGTATTTGGTGGCGAGATTGAGATTAGATTTTTAGCAGGCCTGACGAGAAGTGGTGATAACCATCACAATTGTGGCCCTTTGGATTTGAGCAGCAGGCAGTCTAAAAGTTAGTCAGTCAGATAATCAGTGAGTTACATCTCTAGTTTTTCAGCTGCACCATCTAGTTTAGCTCCATTAACTTGTTTCGAGTCAAAGGAGAATCTGATGTGATAACACAATCGAGTGATGACTTGATTCTAAAGATCCCAGGCTCAGGTGCCTCTGACTTCGGGTGATGGTAATTGGAGTTAAGGCTGTAGCTTTGCAATATTCGTCTCAACGCTCTTCTTATCTGGGCAGCGGGAGTGGCCTTGAGATCACTGTCTGCGGACCAACATCAACTGACCCAGCGGCCTCATTGGAGCAAAGCCACATCTGAATTTTTCAAGAAAAGAAACAAGCTCAGAACCAAAGGTTATAGGTTCATACCCATGATTGCTCACTTGGTAGGTTCCTAATCTTGCCCGGGCTGTGAGGACGGGGTAGCCAATTAAGACCAGGTGGCCTTGGGCCGCTCCAGTGCGTCTTCAACTGGTCCAAGTCAAGAGCTTGAAGAGACTGGCAGTAGGTGACCAGCCTGCCTGATAATTGAAGACAATCCTCCAAACCATGGCTCCATCTCTACAGTTACCATAGCTACACTGAGGTTGTGCATTCCAAATACAATGGAAGCCCGCTCTGAATGTTGGATGGTGCAGGCTGCTTTCTCACTGTAGTTCACACTTTTTAAGTAGGTGCTTTTTGAAACATGAATCCTTCAGATTTGTTTTTGGCTTAGACGCAGCAAATGACTCAGTTTAGTAGCACTGTCATCTCTGGGTCAGAACATTGTGGGTTCAACCACATGATCTGAATTGATACACCAGGGCAGAGAAAGAAAAAAAGAAAGACTTGCATTTCTCGAGCGCCTTTCACGACCACCGGACATCTCAATGCACTTTACAGTCAATGAAGTACTTGTGAAGTGCAGTCACTGTTGGAATGTGGGAAACACGGCAGCCAATTTGCGCACAGCAAGCTCCCACAAACAGCAATGTGATAATGACCAGATAATATGTTTTAGTGATGTTGGTTGAGGGATAAATATTGGCCCGGGACACCGGGGAGAACTCCCCTGCTCTTCTTCGAAATAGTGCCGTGGGATCTTTTACATCCACAGACGGGCCTTGGTTTAACGTCTCATCTGAAAGACGGCACCTCCGACAGTGCAGCACTCCCTCAGCACTGCACTGGAGTGTCAGCCTAGATTTTTGTGCTCAAGTCCCTGGAGTGGGACTTGAAACCCACAACCTTCTGAGTCAGAGACAAGTGTGCTACCCACTGAGCCACAGCTGACAGAGGTTAAACCAAGGCCCCGGTTTGTCAGTTCTGGTGGTTCAGGTGTATGCTAAAGATCCCATGGCACTATGTGATGAAGAGCAGGGAGTTGGTGACCTGGTGTCCTGGCCTACGCCCCTCTCTAAACAAACAACACCAGAAAACCAGATTCGCTGTTCAGTCATCTCATGGCAGGTTCTGGGATGTTATTCGTGGCCATGTTGTCTGCCACAACATGAGTCACTTCAAAAAGCAATTCATTGTGAAGCTTTTTGAGATGTTTCAATATGCTAAGGTGTACAAATACAAGTATTATTTTACAATATTGTATGTATATTTCTGTAACGTTTCTGAGTTTACAGTCCATGCGCTCGCTCTCATCATTGTAAATGCATAAGTATATTTGCTCATGTTCATTCAATACTGGATTCGTTGAGATTTCCGCTCTGTCCTCTTGTGATCTACAAAGATAGGTGGGAAAGCAAATTGTGTGGAGGTCACAAAGAATCTCCAAAGGGATATCGATAGGCTAAGTGAGTGGGCAAAAATCTGGCAGATGGAGTTTAATGTGGGAGCATGCGAGATTATCCACTTTGGTAGGAAAAATAAAAAAGCAAATTATTATTTAAATGGGGAGAGATTACAAAATGCTGAGGTACAGAGGGATCTGGGGGCCCTTGTAAATGAATCACAAAAAGTTAGCATGCAGATACAGCAAGTAATTAGGAAAGCAAATGGAGTGTTGGACTTTATTGCAAAGGGAATGGAGTATAAAAGTAGGGAAGTCCTGTTACAACTGTACAGGGCGTTGGTGAGACCACACCTGGAGTACTGCGTACAGTTTTGGTCTTCTTATTGAAGGAAGGATATACTTGCATTGGAGGCAGTTCAGAGAAGGTTCACGAGGTTGATTTCTGAGATGAAGGGGTTATCTTATGACGAAAGGTTGAGCAGGTTGGGCCTATACTCATTGGAGTTTAGAAGAATGAGAGGTGATCTTATTGAAACATATAAGATTCTGAAGGGGCTTGACAGGATAGTTACAGAGAGGATGTTTCCCCTCGTGGGTGAATCTAGAACTAAGGGGCATAATTTCAGAATAAGAGGGCACCCTTTTAAATCGGAAATGAGGAGGAATTCCTTCTCTCAGAGGGTCGTGAATCTTTGGAATTCTCTTCCCCAGAGAGCTGTGGAGGCTGGGTCATTGAATATATTTAAGGTGGAGATAGACAGATTTTTGAACGATAAGGAGTCAAGGGTTATGGGGAGCGGGCAGGAAAGTGGAGTTGAGGCCAAGATCAGATCAGCCATGATCTTATTGAATGGCGGAGCAGGCTCGAGGGGCCAAATGACCTACTCCTGCTTCTATGTCTTATGTTCTTATGTTGTGATGTTATTGGGCAGATATTTGCTTCAGTACACCCAGTGCATGCCAGGAAGGCATATCAGCACATTCCATACCCCCAGCCTGTGAATTTTCTGTCCATTGTTCTTTACCTATTGTTCTTTATCTATGGGAATTCTCCCCCGGCGTCCTGGCCAATCTTTATCCCATAACCAACATCACTTAAAAAAAACTGATTATCTGGATCTGGTCATTGTCACATTGCTGTTTGTGGGAGCTTGCTGTGCGCAAATTGGCTGCCGCGTTTCCTACAGCACAACAGTGACACACGGACTGCAGCGGTTCAAGAAGGCAGCTCACCACCACCTTCTCAAGGGCAACTAGGGATGGGCAATAAATACTGGCCTTGCCAGCGATGCCCACATCCCATAAACGAATAAAAAAAACCACTACAGAAGCACTTCGTTGGCTGTAAAGCGCTTTGGTCTCCTTATTTAAGAAAGGATGTAAATGCGTTGGAAGCAGTTCAGAGAAGGTTTACTAGACTAATACCTGGAATGGGCGGGTTGTCTTATGAGGAAAGGTTGGACAGGCTAGGCTTGTAACTGCTGGAGTTTAGAAGAGTAAGAGGTGACTTGATTGAAAGATATAAGATCCTGAGGGGTCGTGACAGGGTGGACGTGGAGAGGATGTTTCCTCTTGTGGGAGAATCTAGAGCTAGGGGTCACTGTTTAAAAATAAGGGGTCGCCCATTTAAGACAGAGATGAGGAGAAATTTTTTCTCACAGAGGGTCGGGAGTCTTTGGAGCTCTCTTCCTCAGAGGGCGGTGGAAGCAGAGTCTTTGAATATTTTTAAGGCAGAGGTAGATAGATTCTTGATAAGCAAGGGGGTGAAAGGTTATCGGGAGTAGGTGGGACTGTGGAGTAATCAGATCAGCCATGATCTTATTGAATGGCGGGGCAGGCTCGAGGGGCCGAGGGGCCTACTGCTTCCAACGCATTTACATCCTTCCTTAAATAAGGAGAGCAATACTCCTATAGAATAGAAGGAGATGCTGATAGGGCGAGATTGAAGAGGGGTGGGAGGAGGCTCGGGTGGAGCATAAACGGTTGCATGGACCAGTTGGACCGAATGGCCCGCTTTCTGTGCTGCGCTGTAGACTCTGTGTAATTCCGTGTACCTTTTTTGGCAAATCCCAATGCGGCCTACTCTCTCGTGTCCCTCCAGATCCGGACGGAAGCCTGCGCTGCAGCAGCGAGACGGTCAACATGACGCTGATGATGCACGGCTGGATCATCCCGTCGCCAGATTTCGCTCACGAGCTCCTCCTACTATATCCTTTCGGCCGCCAGTTCCCGGTGACGGCAGGCGAGTGCTGGTGACTTGGGCTGTGCGATTCTGTCGAAATATCTCATCGCGTCAGGAGTTTAACTTTGAGAGTGATCAGACGGCCAAAGAAATTAGCCTCCCTCTGTGTTTCCCTTGAGTATAGATTAAGGGGTGATTTAATTGAGGTGTTTAAGATGATCAAAGGAGTTGATAGGGTAGATAGAGAGAGATTATTTCCTCTGGTGGGGGGAGTCCAGAACAAGGGGGCATGACCTTAAAATTAGAGCCAGGCCGTTCAGGGGTGATGTCAGGAAGCACTTCTTCACACAAAGGGTGGTGGAAATCTGGAACTCTTTCCCTCAAAAAGCTGAGAAGTCGCACAACACCAGGTTATAGTCCAACAGTTTTATTTGAAATCACGAGCTTTCGGAGCGCTGCCCCTTCGTCAGGTAAAGTGACGAAGGAGCAGCGCTCCGAAAGCTCGTGATTTCAAATAAAGCTGTTGGACTATAACCTGGTGTTGTGCGACTTCTCATTTTTGTCCACCCCAGTCCAACACCGGCATCTCCGCATCATGACCTCAAAAAGCTGTTGAGGCTGGGGGTTCAATTAAAAATGTCAAAACTGAGATTGATAGATTTTTGTTGGGTAAGGGTATTAAAGGTTACAGAACCAAGTCGGGTATATGGAGTTAAGATACAGATTAGCCATGATCTCATTGAATGGCGGAACAGGCTCGAGGGGATGAATGGCCTCCTCCCTTTCCTATGTTCCCTTACAGTGTGATGCCACCTGCCTCTTCAAGCAATAGAAAAATGCTCGGTGTCTTCTCAGCTAGTCAGAACAGATTGTCCCCTTTACCGTCCAGAAAGGAATATTTAAAAAAAACCCCAGTGGTCGTCAGAGCAGCTACGCTGTGAGATTATAGCGACCCGGAGGCTGCTGAGCACACAGAGAGCTTTGATGTTCCACCTCAGCAGGAAACAGAAACTCTTATCTACCAGCCCCGAGAGCTCGAGGTAATTCTGCGAGGCGCCGATTCTCTGAAGAGAGCCTTTCAAAGGAGAAGTTTGCGAAATGGGGAACTCTCAGCCGTGAGGATTTCCCCTGAATCTTACTGCCCGCCCTGCGATAACGATGCAAGGCGTACATTCTCCAAGATCGCGCCGTGCTGGCAAAGGTCAATGCCCCTCGCAATTGCCCACCGCGGTGAAGAAAGTGCCAGGCGTTTCATCAGAGGGCAGAAAGCGGGGTGGGTGGGGGGGGGGGTGGCGGGAGGGGAAAGGTCAGATGGCAAATCGGCCAAGTGGCAATCTAAAGAGAGCCGTTTTCAGACAGCAGGACAAGCTCTAATTTGCGAGGGGCTGGTGCATTTGTCGGCTTCCGAGTGCTTTATGTGGGCCGTTGTCTAGGATTGGTAAGGGGTGATTGGGTTAAGTCTGGCCAAACGCAATTCACATAGAACTAGGGTCGCCAACTTGGGTTGAATGTGTTCCTGGAGGTTTCATCACATGACCCGCCGCCACACACCTGCCATTGGTCGCCCAACACGTCCGGCCTTCCCACAGCCAATTGGAAAGCGCGAAGGCTCTTCCTTACACGATTGGATGATTCTCGGCTGTCAGTAAAACAGCCTTTATTCCCACATCAACATTTTTCTAACTAATAAACAGAAGTGGTCAAAGAAAATGAACAAGAAACGCACAATCTTTTTTATGCCCCTATGATTTTTCTCCTGAGAGCAGTGTCCGGTAGATTAATCTTCAATTCCAGAAGACTCCAGGGCAGTCCAGGAGGGTTGGCCACCCTACATCGAACTCACATCGCCACCCGAGGCCCTGTTGTATGACTTAATTATTCAATCCTCCCTAATCGATAAGGAGCCCACCATTATGAAGAGATATCAAGTAGGGGGGGGGAACCATATGGTACAGTGGCCCAAACTAGTGGGACATTCGGTCTGCTATCTGTACAGGTCCTGTCTGAAGTGAGTATGGGCAATCTCCGACCCAGCTCCGAATGAGTGTGGCCTATCAACAACCTGGGAGAAAAATCATAGGGGGGGGCGTTAAAAAAATACTTCCGTTCATTAATTACAAAAGTATTGGAGATGGGGAAAAGAGGCTGTTTGACCGGGTGGAGATGGGCAGTCATGTGATGAAACCTCCAGGAATATGTCCAATCAGAGTTGAGAACCTTACCTCCAGCAGAGAGGTTGCCCTCGAATCACAGAATCCCCACAGTGCAGAAAGAGGCCATTTCGGCCCATCGAGCCTGCACCGACACATATCCCACCCTATCCCCATGTATTTAATCCCCCTAACACTAAGGGTCAATTTATCATAGCCAAATCAACCTAACCTGCACATCTTTGGACTGTGGGAGGAAACCGGAGCACCCGGAGGAAACCCACGCAGACACGGGGAGAATGTGCAAACTCCACACAGACAGTCACCCGAGGCCGGATTCGAACCCGGGTCCCTGGCGTTGTGAGGCAACAGTGCTAACCACTATGGCACCGTGATTTGCCAGTCTTACTCAGAGAGGCCACAGCAGACCAGGTGTGGGAAATGGAGACTGTACCATTACTTTGTATGGTTATATTCATTCACGGGATGTGGGCGTCGCTGGCAAGGCCAACGTTTATTGCCCTGTACCCAATCGCCTTCTTGAACCGCTGCAGTCCGTGTGGTGAAGGTGCTCCCACAGTGTTAGTCAATGCCAGCTGCTCAGTTCGGTTTTACGCTTATTATAGTTTTTGATACAACTGAGTGGCTCGCTCGGCCATTTCAGAGTCAACCACATTGTCTGTAGATCTGGAGTCACATATAGGCCCAGATCAGGTAAGGACAGCAGATTTCCTTCTCTAAAGGACATCAGTGAACCAGATGGGTTTTTAACAACAATCCTGTGGTTTCATGGTCACCATTACTGATGGCACTAGCTTTTTATTCCAGATTTATTTAACTGAATTTAAATGCCATGAGTGGGATTTGAACTACATGTCTCTGGATTACTAGTCCAGTAACATAACCACTATGCTACTGTGCCCCATGTAGCTGGCAAGCAGGGTCCTATTTAAGTTACAGGAGCCCTATTTCCACGTTAAAAGGGCCTATCGCCTAAAACAGGCAGGCACTTTGGGCACCCGGCAGTAGGCCCCTTTCAAAATGGACGCCGGCTGCATCGCCGGTGGTAACGGGGCGGTAAGGCTACCAACGCCATTTTTAGGCTGTTACAGCCTGTTAACGTCGGGCGTAGGGAGTGAAAATCGACTCCAGTGAGAACGCAGGGAGGAGAAGGAGCGTGTAGGGTGGTGCATTCGGAGTTTAGGAAGAATGAGAGGAAAGTTGAGAGGAGCTCTGAGCATCGGCCGAATGGCATCAGATAGAGACCACTTCCTGTTAGCAAATCCAGTCAGTGGCAGATGCATGTGATCCCTGTGAAGTAATCCAATGAGGAAGGAAATCGGCTTTTCAGCTTAACGAGGGAGGAACAGAGGGATCAGGTGGGGGGAAGGCAGGTACATGAACCTCTGCAGCTAAAGAAGGTCATAAAAAGGCAAATGGGACCCCAGCCTTTATAGACACTAAAAGCAAGGAAGGGATAGTAAATTTGTGCGGATATTAGTTAGGCCACAGTTGGAGTTTGTCTGCACCCTATTAGGGGCAGGATATTAGACCAGTGGAAAGTGGACAAGGAATATCCACTAGAACGATACCAGGTTATGTAGAAAGGATCAGAAAGTGGGGGTTCTTTCACTGGAACAAGGAAGTTTAATGGAGAATCCAATACAGGTTCTCAAAATTCTGAAAGGTTTTGAGCGCAGAAATAGCGACGCATTGTTGTCACTGGTTAACGAATTGGCGACGAGGGCACAGACTCAGACTTCTCACGAGAAGAACAAAGCAGGGAAGTTTTCACACGGAAGGTTATTAGAACTCTAAGGGGAAGGTAGAGAAGTGCATGAGGGAGAAAGGAATAGAAGGATTTGCTGATAGGGTGAGATGAAGTAGGGTGGGAGGAGGCTCGTGTGGAGCATAAACAGGGGGGTGGAGCAGTTGGGCCGAATGGCTGTTCCTGTGCTGTAGATTCTATGTCATTACCAGAGTGGCTACTGAGGCAGAGACCAGAGCATCATTCAAAAGGGGATTGGATAAGCATGCGAAAAGAAAGCAGAGAAAAGGATACAGGGAAAGGATAGGGATTGAAATAGCCAGCTCCGGTGGAAGAGCTAGCAGCAACACAGGCGCGATGGGCCAAACAGCCTCCTTCTATGATCCTTGACCGCCAGCCACTTATCGAGATGCAACGGGGGAAAAAAGAAACCAGCTGCGTGTGAAGATCTGCTACTTTGTGAGGTAAAGTGTGCAAACCAACTGTGTGCGAATGAACTTTGTGAAGTAAACAATTTGTGGGATTAGAGCCATAGAGTAATGGAAGGGTATCCAAGATTGCCCCGTTTGCTGCCTCGCAACTCAGCCACCGTGAGATTGCTGTCTACCTAAAGGAACTACTTTATTAAGTGTGAGACAACCTCTCCAATGGTTTGGTTGGTAAGTACACTCCTCAGTGAGGTACTCAGCTATGCAGAGCAAGCAGGTCCCAGGTTGGATCCATCTCTGCTGTGTTACCTAATACTGGCCAGGGTTGCTGGAAGGGCTGCTACTTGATCAAGGGAGGGAAAAAAACCAGCCAGGGGTCCTGTTCCTGATCGGTAACCAGTGACCCCCCCCCCCACCTACGCATAGCGTGCGGCTGTGGACGTTGGGTTGGCCAACCGCCATGATGTCTCGCGTGGTAGAATGGCCTGCCAAAACCCATTGCCACGACACGCACACGATGAACGGCCACTTGCAGGAGATGCTGGAGGGCTGCCGGCAGCCATAGAACTGTACCCCTGGCGTGAGTCCGTGCCTTCAGGAGAGGAGGGGGAGCATTGGAGGAAGAGGAAGCTCTGTCTTGCAAGATCCTCCCGGTGCCCTGGCCAACATTTAACCCTCAATCAATACCAACAACACATGATCTGGTCCTTACCACATTGCTGTTTGTGGGAGCTTGCTGTGCACAAAATTGGCTGCCGCGTTTCCCACATTACAACAGCGACTACACTTCAAAAGTACTTCAGTGGCTGTAAAATGCTTTGGGACATCTTGAGGCTGTGAAAGGCGCTATATAAATGCAAGTTCTTTCTATTATTAATGGCCAAAGATCATCCCAAACGTGACAGATTTTGCATATTTAATTTTGGGGGGGGCGGAATAGGGGAGGGACCTGATACTGTGCTATTCTCAAAGTAGCTCTGTTGTCATTGTAGATTGGGACTCTACGCATTGGAGTTCAGAAGAATGAGAGGCGATCTTATTGAAACATATAAGATTGTGAAGGGGTTGGATCGGGTGGATGCGGGGAGGATGTTCCCGATGATGGGTGAAACTAGAACTAGGGGGCATAGTCTTGGAATAAGGGGCTGCTCTTTCAAAACTGAGATGAGAAGGAACTACTTCACTCAGAGGGTGGTAGGTCCATGGAATATGCTGCCCCAAAAAGCTGTAGAAGCTACATCATTACATAAATTTAAAACAGAAATAGACAGTTTCCTGGAAGTAAAGGGAATTAAGGGTTACGGGGAGCGGGCAGGAATTTGGACATGAGTCTAGGTTCGGATCGGTCATGGCCCTGTGGGTAGCGTAGCGGGCCCAGGGGCCGTGTAGCCTGATCCTGCTCCTATTTCGTGTGTCCAATTCTGTTAGGTTCAGGAGATGGTTCTGTGATAGTGGATTGGCGGTTAGGATTAGATCAGCCATGATCTCATTGAATGGCGGAGCAGGCTCGAGGGGCCAATTGGCCTACTCCTGCTCCTATTTCTTATGTTCTTATGTTCTTATGTCATGCAGGTACTGGATAACCCACTATCCCGCCGTGTTTACAGTGGACAGCAAGCTGGAGGATGTGATGGCACAGTTCTGGGAGCTGGTGAGAAGCGAAGGCGAGGAATCTCACTGTCAGCTCATCGACACCTCAAACATGTGAGAGCAATTCCTCTTTTCAAGCTCAAGAAACACCAATTCCCCAGCTTTCCCCCCATGGTGCTGTGGGTAGCGCGCTCTCGCCTCGGAGTCAGAAGGTCGTGTGGGTTCAGGCTCCCACTCCAGCGACTTGAGCACAAAAATCTAGTGCAGTACTGCAGGAGTGCTGCACTGTCAGAGGTGCCGTCTTTCAGATGAGATGTCAAACTGCTCTCTTAGGTGGACGTCAAAAGATCCCGTGGCACTATTTCGAAGAAGAGCAGGGGAGTTCTCCTCGGTGTCCTGGGCCAATATTTATCCCTCAACCAACATCACTAAAACAAATTATCTGGTCATTATCACATGGCTGTTTGTCCCATCAATCACTCGCAAGGCAGGTACAGCACGGATCAGATGTATAATCGAGTTCCTCTACACTGTTCCATTAAACACCCCGAGCCCAGGTACGGCCTGGGTTAGATGCAGAGCAAAGCTCCCTCTACACTCTGCGCTGCCCCAGTAATGTGATGCAGCCACAAGCTGAGAATCACGAAATGAAGACGACCTTTCCATTTCCCACGGCAACCATCCCATTGCCTTTCTGAGTGGGAGTGCCAGTTGTTGAATTGCATGCGGCTTCTAGGCATTGGGTTGACGCTACCTCTAGTTCATTCCACATAGGACACTATCTACCAACAGGCAGAGGGGACTTCAGCTCATCAACGAGGGCTCGGTTTCAACCTAGATCCTGGAGTTTAATCAGACCCCAAATTTTATATGCTTAATATATTTTATTTGTACCCTCTACAAATCTCCTGAGATGATTAATGTTCTCCTTAGAGCAGGGAAGGTTAAGCGAAGATTTGCTAGAGGTGTTCAAAATCATGAAGGGTTTTGATCGAGTATATAAGAACGTAAGAAATAGGAGCAGGAGTCGGCCATTTGGCCCTTCGAGCCTGCTCTGCCATTCAATAAGCTCATGGTTGATCTTCTACCTCATCTCCACTTTCCCGCACTATCCCCATATCCCTTGATTCCCTTAATATTCAAAAATCTATCAATCTCTGTCTTGAATAAACTCAACGACTGAGCCTCCACAGCCCTCTGGGGTAGAGAATTCCAAAGATTCACCACCCTCTGAGTGAAGAAATTTCTCCTCATCTCAGTCCTAAATGGCCGACCCCTTATTCTGAGACTGTGACCCCTGGTTCTGGACTCCCCAGCCAGAGGAAACATCCTCCCTGCACCTACCCTGTCAAGCCCTGTAAGAATTGTGTATGTTTCAATGAGATCACCTCTCATTTTCCAAAACTCCAGAGAGTATAGGCCTAGTCTACTCAATCTGTCCTCATAGGACAATCCCCCCATCCCAGGAACCAGTCTGGTGAACCTTCGTTGCACTCCCTCTATGACGAGGAGTGACTGTTTCCACTGGCAGGAGGGTCGGTAACCAATGTACACAGATTTAAGATAATTGGCAAAAGAACCAGAGGGGAGATGAGGAGAATTTTTTTTTTTACACAGCGAGATGTTATGATCTGGAATGCGCTGCCTGAAAGGGCGGTGAAAGCAGATTCAATAGTAGCTTTCAAACGGGAATTGGATAAATACTCGAAGGGGAATAATTTGCAGGGCTATGGGGAGAAAGCAGGGGGAGTGGGACTAATTGGAGAGCTGTCAGAGAGCCGACACAGACCCAAAGGGCTGAATAGCCTCCTTCTGTGCTGTGTCGCTCTAGATTCCAGAAGTGCTGTACCAATGCCAGTGCTTGTTGGAGAGCCCAGTTAGCCCCGATCGTTGCCCTCGCACTACTCGCCTTACGATAAATCGCACGCTGCTCTGTTCCCTCGCTGGAATGCGGTGTAACTCTTTTTTTCCTCGTACGTTTTCGCAGTCACATGCACGAATGGACCCGGAAGTACACGCAGCATGGCACCCCCAACAACAATAAGAAGCGGAAAGTCTCGCTGCTGTTCGATCACCTGGAACCCACGGAGCTGGCGGAACACCTCAGCTACCTGGAGTTTAAGTCCTTCTGCCGGTTATCGGTGAGCACTTTCCGACCAAGGGCGATGAAGATCATCACTCGGTATTTGTAGGGGCTAGCGATTTATTATTGACGGGAGCCTCTCACAACCCAGTGTTTTCATTCTCTCAGCAATTCCCTTCCTCCTGGGAAATGTGGACGTTTGCGGGATTTGTCGTAGCATGCCAAGTTATTTGCCTTAGGCGGGTGGCACTGTTGGCACCTACCCAGCACTGTATGGTAACACCCTGTGCCTTTAGTGGGTAGCACTCTCGCCTCTGAGTCAGAAGGGCGTGGGTTCAAGCCCCAATGCAGAGACTTGAGCACACAAATCTAGGCCGACACTCCCAGCGCTGCACTGTCGGAGGTGACGTCTTTCGGATGAGACGTTAAACCGAGGCCCCGTCTGCTCTCTCAGGTGGACGTGAAAGATCCCACGGCCACTAGAAGAAAAGCATGGGAAGTTCTCCCCTGTGTCCTAGCCAATATGAATAAGAAATAGGAGCAGGAGTCGGCCATTCGGCTCTTCGAGCCTGCTCCACCATTCAATGAGATCATAGCTGATCTTCTGCCTCAACTCCATTCACCGGCCCTATCGTCATATCCCTTGATGCTTCTACTAGTCAGAAATCTATCGACTTCTGTTTTGAATATACCCAATGACTGAGCCTCGAAAGACGGCACCTCTGACACTACAGCACTCCCTCCGCACGGCACTGGAGTGACAGCCTAGCTTTATCTGCTCAAGTCCCTGGAGTGGGACTTGAACCCACAAACCTTCTAGACTCAGAGGCGAGTGTGCTACCCACTGAGCCACAGCTGACCCTGAACAAACATCACTAAAAAAAAACAGATTATCTGGTCATTATCTGGTTGCTATTTGTGGGATCTTGCTGTGCCCCAATTGGCTGCCGCAGTTCCCTACAGTACAACAGTGACTACATTCTGGAAGCACTCCATTGGCTGCAAAGCGTTTCGGGATGTCCTGAGGATGTGAAAGGCGCCGTATAAACACAAGTCCTTTCCCTTTTTTTTTTCCCCCAGTATATGGACTACAGGAGTTACATGGTCAGCGGGTGTGTGAGAGAGAACCCAGCCCTGGAACGCTCCGTGTCCCTGGTTAATGGGATCTCTCAGTGGGTTCAACTGATGATCCTCAACAGGCCCACTTCAGCACAGAGAGCCGAAGTCTTCACCAAGTTCATACATGTCGCTCAGGTAGGACACCATGAGATCTCCCCCAGGAAATCAGCCCCACTTTACGTGGAGACAAGTCGGTTGCTAGGCAAGCAGGGACAGTGGAGCTGGATCAAGGCTCCCCCATGACCTCATCAAAGATCATTATTTTTATTCCCTGCGGAATAGCAGGCTGATTCAAACCAATTAAAAATTCACGGCATCGAAATCACAGCTCATCACATCATCTCCTGCACCTAACTCTATCAAACCCTGGATCTCCTTATCTCCTTCAGGCCACCCTACCTCCTGCAACCTAAACCCTGTCAAAATCCAAGCTTGGCACTGAGGAATGATCTTCTGGATGGTTTTCATCACCTGAGGAGGTCGGAGAGGAAATTTCCACAGTATTTTCTTTCCCTGATTGGCCCTGGCTTTTTCTCTGGTTATTTTTTCTCATGATGCGGAGATGCCGGTGTTGGACTGGGGTGGACAAAATTGAGAGGTCGCACAACACCAGGTTATAGTCCAACAGTTTTATTTGAAATCACAAGCTTTCGGAGCTATCGATTGCCCCTTCCTCAGGTGAAGACTTCACCTGAGGAAGGAGCAATCGATAGCTCCGAAAGCTTGTGATTTCAAATAAAACTGTTGGACTATAACCTGGTGTTGTGCGACCTCTCTATTTTTTCTCACTCATAGAATTGACAGCACAGAAACCGGCCATTCAGCCCAACTGGTCCATGCTGGTGTTCCTACTTCGTCTACCCCTATCAGCATAACTTCTATTCCTTTCTCCCTCATGTGATAATCTAGCTTCCCTTTAAAGGCATCTATGCTATTCGCCTCAACCACTCCCTGTGGTAGCGAGTTCCACATTCTCACCACTCTCTGGGGAAAGAAGTTTCTCCTGAATTCCCGATTGGATTTATTAGTGACTATCTTATATTTATGGCCCCTAGTTTTGGACTCCCCCACAAGTGGAAACATTTTTTCTGCGTCGACCCTATCGAACCCTTCATAATCTTAAATACCTCTATCAGGTCACCCCTCGGCCTTCACTTTTCTAGAGAAAAAAGTCACAGCCTTTTTAGGCTTTCCTGATAGTTATAACCTCTTAATTCTGGTATCATCCTTGTGAATCTTTTTTGCACCTTCTCCAGTGCCTCTCTATCCTTTTTGTAATAAGGAGACCAGAACTGTTCGCAGTACTCTAATTGTGGTCTATACAAGTTTAACAAAATCGCTCTACTTTTCAATGTCACTGGGTTAGTAATCCAGAGGCCTAGACTAATAATCCAGATACGTGAAAACAAATCCCACCACGGCAGCTGGGGAATTTAAATTCATTTAATTAAATAAATCTGGAATAAAAAGCTAGTATCAGTAATAGTGACCATGAAACTATCGGATTGTCGTAAAAACCCATCTGGTTCACTAATGTCCTTCAGGGAAGGAAATCTGCCGCCCTTACCCGGTCTGGCCGATATGTGACTCTAGACCCACAGCAATGTGGTTGACTCTTAACTGCCCTCTGAAATGGCCTAGCAAGCCACTCAGTTGTAACAAACCGCTACGAGAAACAATAATAAGACCACACAGACTGCGGCGGTTCAAGAAGGCGGCTCACCACCACCTTCTCAAGGGCAATTATGGATGGGCAATAAATGCTGGCCTTGCCAGCGACACCCACATCCCATAAACAAATTTTAAAGAAAGATCGCTTTACTCCAGTACCCCATTTAGACTCTTAGGGGGAAAAATTCAGCTGCTTGCGCCTCCCGTTAGCGCCTTAAGAGGGCGCTAATGGGGCGTAAAGCAGCTAACGCCCGGGCGCAGCGCCGCCCACGCCTCCCGAAAAATTTAGTGGGAGGTTAGCGGCGGCGGCAGCCGGTAGCGCCCTGTGGCGCTGCGCCGTCGGCGATGACGTCATCGCCGTGCGCAGCACCCCGCTCGCGCCCCGGCCGTGATCTTCAGTCGCGCCCCCTGATTTACCGCCAGACGCTATGTCCGACGGGTTCAGGGAGGCGTACGTGCGGCCGGGGCGGCGATATTTAAAGGGGAGGTGGCAGGCGGCCATTTTTGTTGCTGGCCGCCTGCCAGCACCTGCCCCCGTTGCTGTCCCCGGCCCCCGTGAAGCCCCCCCACCGTGAAGTGCCAGCTGCGCTCCAAGAGCCCGGCACTTCTCTTGAGTGCCGGGCTCTTTTGCCGGCACTCCCGATCCCTGGGGGCCCAGCTGGGCCCCGGTTCGCGCTGCGCAGGGTCCCTCCCCTTTAAGAAGGGGAGGAAGGCCTGCAATACCGCGGCGCGACGTGCCGCAGCGCATGGCGCTGCGGCACGTAGCGCCAGGATATTCACTCGCAGCGCCCCAAGAGGGATGCGGGGTGCTTCCAGTTGCGCCCCGCTTCCCTCTTGGGGCGCAACCACTGAAGTTCCGGCGCGGGGCCGCTAATTTTTTCGGGGCGCTAAACGTCGCGCCCCGGCGAGGTTAGCGCCCCAAATGGGGCGCGACTCAATTTTTACCCCTTACTTTCCGGGCAGTATGTGACCTCCTTATTCCTCCTACCAAAATGCACCACATCACACTTATCTCTATTGAAATCCATTTGCCAATTACACGCCCATTCTGCAAGTTTACTAATGTCTTCATGTAATTTGTCGCAGTCTTCCTCTGTATTAACTGCACCCCCCAATTTGGTGTCGTCCGCAAATTTTGAAATTGTACATCTGATTCCCAGGTCCAAATTGTTTATGTAAATGGTGAACAACAGGGGTCCCAGCACCAATCACTGTGGAACGCCACTACCTTGCCTTGTGCCATTGGATTTATTAGTGACTAGCTTATATTTATGACCCCTAGTTTTGGACTCCCTCACACGTGGAAACATCTTCTCTACCTTACCCTATCAAAACCCTTCATGACCTTTTTTGCACCTTCTCCAGTGCCTTTTTGTAATATGCTATTTTACAACAACAACAACTTGTATTTATATAGCGTCTTTAACGTAGTAAAACATCTCAAGGCGCTTCACAGGAGTATTAAAAGACAAAAAATTTGACACCGAGCCACATAAGGAGAAATTAGGGCAGTGGTCAAAGAGATAGGTTTTAAGGAGCATCTTAAAGGAGGAGAGAGAGGTAGAGAGGCGGAGAGGTTTAGGCAGGGAATTCCAGAGCTTAGGGCCTAGGCAACAGAAGGCACGGCCACCAATGGTGGAGCGATTATAATCAGGGATGCTCGAGGGCAGAATTAGAGGAGCGCAGAGATCTCAGGGGGTTGTGGGGCTGGAGGAGATTACAGAGATAGGGAGAGGGGCGAGGCCATGGAGGGATTTGAAAACAAGGATGAGAATTTTGAAATCGAGGCACTGCTTAACCGGGAGCCAGTGTAGGTCAGCGAGCACAGGGATGATGGATGAACGGGACTTGGTGCGAGTTAGGACACGGGCAGCCGAGTTTTGGATCACCTCAAGTTTAGGTAGGGTGGAATGTGGGAGGCCAGCCAGGAGTGCGTTGGAATAGTCAAGTCTAGAGGTAACAAAGGGGTGGATGAGGGTTTCAGCAGCGGATGAGCTGAGGCAAGGGCAGAGATGGGCGATGTTACGGAGGTGGAAATAGGCGGTCTTTGTTATGCTGCGGATATGTGGTCGGAAGCTAATTTCAGGGTCAAATATGACACCAAGGTTGCGAACAGTGCGGTTCAGCCTCAGACAGATGTTCGGGAGAGGGATGGAGTCAGTGGCTTTACGGGGTAAAGTTTAAAATAAAGGGGTTATAAAATAGTGGGTGGCGAAATGTCAAATGGATGCTTTCAGTATTCAGCCGTGGCTCAGTGGGTAGCACACTTGCCTCTGAGACTAGAAGGTTGTGGGTTCAAGTCCCACTCCAGGGACTTGAGCACATAAAGCTAGGCTGACACTGCAATGCAGTGCTGAGGGAGTGCTGCACTGTCGGAGGTGCCGTCTTTCAGATGAGACGTTAAACCGAGGCCCCGTCTGCTCTCTCAGGTGGACGTTAAAGATCCCACGGCCACTATTTCGAAGAAGAGCAGGGGAGTTATCCCTGGTGTCCTGGCCAATTTTTATCCCTCAATCAACATAACAAAAACAGATGATCTGGTCATTATCACATTGCTGTTTGTGGGAGCTTGCTGTGCGCAAATTGGCTGCTGCGTTTCCCACATTACAACAGTGGCTACACTCCAAAAGTACTTCATTGGCTGTAAAGCGCTTTGAGACGTCTGGTGGTCGTGAAAGGCGCTATATAAATGCAAGTCTTTCTTTATTTTATTCATGCGCTATTGCCAGTTACAATAATTTGCAGTCCATGTTGCTCTTTTGAACTTGTCGAATATGTTTTATTTTCGAGCATGGCCTCCTGAAGCCAGCTCCCTTAACCTGGCGACACATGTTTGGAGGTTTGTAATGCCATTGATCACTGAAACATAGGGGTGTTTATTCTCTGAAGTGTAGCTGATGGAAAGAGACCTGCACATCTCCATTGAATTGTACAGCTGTACTATAAACACTCCTTTAGATGGTCCACGGATTACCGTCCTATTGGGGGCCTTGGGATTGGCATCTGTTGACTGCAGTTCAAGGGCCGAGTCATGTGAGATGTTCAGAAAGCTTCTCTCGACTATCTCAAGTGGCCAAGGAAAAACCCCTTGGTCATTCCCCTCCCTCAGGATATCAAATAAATTTGGGGGGAAAGTCCAAGGCAGTGCAAATCGTACATGGTCCCTTGGAAACCATTTTACCTACTCATTATCAGCCAAGCGGCAGAACATTCTTTGTGTATCACTTACTGTTTTGGAATCCCCAGGGGAGATTGCCAATTGAGTTGCTAATTAGAGGCGATAGTCTAAGCCAACTAGGAGCTGAAAAGATCAAGGGGGAAAAACTCGGTTGATTAGCGCCTCCCGGGCGCTAACGGGGCGCAAAGCAACTGGCGCCCGGGCGCGGCAATGTTTGTGCCGCTCGCGAAATTGACCAGACATTTTTCGGCGGTGTTATACACTGCCACCACGATCTCCAGTGTCCGCAGATCGTGACGTCAGTCGAGCGTGCAACACCCCGGACCGGATATTGAGTCGCGCCCCCTGCCTTTCCGCCTGCCGCTAGCAACGACAGTCGGGAAGGGGCTGGGGGAGCGCTATTTAAAGGGGGCCGCTTCCTGCCTTTTTTTGTCGGCAAAATTTTTGGTTTTAACGCTGTCCTAAGGAGTTTTGGCCCTCAGCACCACTTTTGAGGTTCCTAAGCGCCGAGCTCTTTCCATTAGTGCTTCCAACACAATTGCTTTCGAGGTCTCTCCAGGCCGAGATTCAAGGCTGCAATGAGCAGGGAGTGGCTGGCTCGCAAGATGGCCCCTCCCCTTTAAGAACTGGCCGGCGCCAGTCTGTCTGGCTTCCATGTTAACGGACATCACCTGAGCTTCGTCAGCGCTCTGAGGTAGCGCCTCGCTCCCCGACGTTAGCGCCTTAAGACAGGTGTGTAGCGCCTGATTGAGCGCTCCAATCACCTCCAGGGGCGATAGAGGCCAATTTGCAGTCGGAGGTGATAATTAGCGCCAGGCGCTAAACTTTGCGCCCGGCCGATAATAGCGCCCCAAATGGGGCGATACCCAATTTCTCCCTTTTGCCTCACGTCATCTAGGACTCTTGTAACCAGGGGAGGATTTGAACCCATCAATCTTGGCTGGATTTCCACCCAAGTCCCAGAGGTGAAATGTCAGTGCCTGAACCACTGCTTCAGCCAGTCCCCCTGGTAACTTAAAAAAAAAAGGCCATTTGAATTGGAATTCTAAGCATGAATACAAGGATATTCAAGGCTGAAAGAAACACTACAGTTTTCAGTTGGGTTTTTAACTGTTTCCTCGCCTCTTCAAGGTGGTTCGGGGTAGGGTGGGTTGGGGAGTGTATATATATATATATATATAGTGTTGCATAAGGGATAATAATTGTGTGGGAGAGCCTGGATGGACCATTAGGTTTTTTTCCTGTCTGTCATTTCTCGTATGTTCCAAAACAGGAAGTGATACAAAGGACTTCCTGGAGCACAACTCTAATTGGGAGGCATTTTAAAGGGGTAGTTTTTTTTTTCTGTTTGGGGATTGTCCATTATTTCTGCCACAATATTGTCATGTGGAAATGAGCCAGTGATGTGTTTCAACACACTCTGCGTTTGCAAACATGAAGATGGTGGCCCGTTAAGCCACCTTCCGAGCAGAATATTTGATGTTTCTCATCACTTCTGTTTCCCTCACAGAAACTTCGGCTGCTCCAGAACTTCAACACACTAATGGCGGTAATTGGAGGTCTCTGCCACAGTGCCATTTCCCGGCTCAAGGAAACCAGCTCCTACCTCTCTCAGGAGGTCACCAAGGTCTGTCTCTTTACACATGCATCTCCCAATCGGGTCTTTGGCTATTCAGCTGCAGGCCGTTCCCCGAGCAACCTCTTGGTACCAGCAGAACACGGGGCAACGGGGTATTTGGGGAATAAAAACAGAAAACGTTGGAAAAACTCAGCAGCTCAGGCAGCATCTGTGGAGAGAGAAGCAGAGTTAATGTTTCAGGTTGTTCACCTTTCATCATCGAACTGAAACGTTAACTCTGTTTCTCTCTCCACAGACACTGCCTGAGCTGCTGAGTATTTCCAGCATTTCCTGTTTTTATTTCGGATTTCCAGCATCCGCAGTGTTTTGCTTTTTAGGGTATTTGGGGAGCTCTGCATGGCCGCATTCTCTATTGGAGGCTCGCGAGCAGAATGGGTGGGGTTTGATTGTGGGGGGAAAACTATGGAGCAAAGTATAGATCAGATGAAGATTCACTCAACGATTGATTTATAACCATCGATGACATGAATTTCTAATGCGGCGAGGATTTTCTACTGTTAAACATTTAAACCTTTCTGTCTCTGTGTGCGTGCGTGTGTGCGTTACTGTGGATTCGTGCGCGTGCACGCTGGTTGTGTCAAGGTACCACTTGAGATTTGTGAATTTGATGTTGAAATCCCATCACCAATCGTACCACCATGGCCCCTTGCAAAATTTGCTATTGTACCAGGACAGTGAAGACCTTACAGAATTGTCACACCAGTCCTTGCAAAACCAGTCGGCACATGTTTTTTTTTTATTCGCTTATGGGATGTGGGCGTCGCTTGCAAGGCCGGCATTTATTGCCCATTCCTAGTTGCCCCTGAGAAGGTGGTGGTGAGCCGCCTTCTTGAACCGCTGCAGTCCCTGTGGTGAAGGTGCTCCCGCAGTGCTGTTAGGGAGGGAGTTCTAGGATTTTGACCCAGTGACGATGAAGGAACGGCCGATATATTTCCAAGTCAGGATGGTGTGTGACTTGGAGGGGAACTTGGAGGTGGTGGTGTTCCCATGCGCCTGCTGCCCTTGTCCTTCTAGGTGGAAGAGGTCGCGGGTTTGGGAGGTGCTGCCGAAGAAGCCTTGGCGAGTTGCTGCAGTGCATCTTGTAGATGGTACACACTGCAGACAAGGTGCGCCGGTGGTGGAGGAAGTGAATGTTTAAGGTGGTGGATGGGGTGCCAATCAAATGGGCTGTTTTGTCCTGGATGGTGTCGAGCTTCTTGAGTGTTGTTGGAGCTGCACTCATCCAGGCAAGTGGAGAGTATTCCATCACACTCCTTACTTGTGCCTTGTAGACGGTGGAAAGATGGTGTGTCCGCTGAGGCTGACAACGCTGGAATAGCGGCCCCCTTTAGGACGCTTCAGCATATGCCAATATCATTTTGAAACCCCTTGAGGGTTTTTGTTAGCGTAGATAGGGAGAAACTGTTTCCACTGGCAGGAGGGTCGGTAACCAGGAGGCACAGATTTAAGATAATTGGCAAAAGAGCCGATGGGGGAGATGAGGAGAAATTCTTTTTACGCAGCGAGTTGTCGTGATCTGGAACGCGCTGCCTGAAAGGGCGGTGGAAGCAGATTCAACAGTAACTTTCAAAAGGGAATTGGATATATACTTAAAAGGGAAACATTTGCGGGGCTGTGGGGAAAGAGCAGGGGTAGTGGGACTAATGGACAGCTCTTTCAAAGGGCTGGCACGGGCACGATGGGCCGAAAGGCCTCCCTCTGTAATGTAAGGTTCTGTGATCGTTCATACCCGAGAGAGATTTGAGCCTGCAATTTACAACAGATGATATTGTTGCAGGTCCAGATCAGATTCGTTTGCCCGCTATTTTACTGGCATCATTAATTAGAGGAGTTTGATGCAAACAATGATATTGTACGGTGGAATTTCCAAGCATTGCTCTTTGCCAAAGTGCTAAGTCGGGAGGCATTGACACTCTTGGCTCCTGAGTCCTCTCCCCAGCAAAAAAAAAACCATTTGTTTTAAAAAAGAGCAGAATTATTCCAACAGCCGCCATTCCGCACGATCCACCTCCTTGTCTGGGTGCGGCGGCGGGTCAGTGGAGTTTACCAAGAGTATTTCCCAGCTGTTCACCCCTGTCAACGTGCAGCAGTGCCGTGGTGCGCGGCGGCATGCCAAGGGACTGTGCCATGCTCCTGATCTCAACTGAGGGAAGAATGAGAGGTGATCTTATCGAAACATATGAGATACTGAGGGGGTTCGACAAGGTAGATGCAGAGAGGATGTTTCCCCTCGTGGGGAAATCTAGAACTCGGGGGCATAGTTTCAGAATAAAGGGTCGCCCTTTTAGAACTGAGATGAGGAGGAATTTCTTCTCTCAGAGGGTCGTAAATCTGTGGAATTCTCTGCCCCAGAGAGCCGTGGAGGCTGGGTCATTAAATACATTTAAGGTGGGAATAGACAGATTTTTGCAGGATAAGGGGGTGAAGAGTTATGGGGAGCAGGCAGGGAAGTGGCTTTGAGCCCAAGATCAGCCATGATCTTATTGAATGGCGGAGCAGGCTCGAGGGGCCAAGTGGCCTATTCCTGCTCCTATTTCTTCTGTTCTTAAGTAGTCAGGGGGTGTGTGGGTCACTGAACAGGCTAAGCAACAAGTCAGCACAGTTCAATGCGAGAGTGTTATTGGTGTAGGGGTGAAAGGAGGTCACCTTTGGGGCCCTCTTGGCCTGGGAATGTTTGGCCAATGACACAAAGAAGCTCCCCAGTGGGTAGAGCAGGGGCGGGCGGTTATTTGGGCTGGAGGGCCACGTAACAAGTTTGGTTGAGCTGTTGAGGGCCGCACGCCAACGTTTCCCCCTAAGGTGCGTGGCCGCGCACCAATGGCGAGGTCCTTCGCAGGCCGCTGGAAGAGATACCGCGCATGCGGGGCCCGCGGATACCACGCAGCAAATTTAAAGAGGCCGCGCGCAGGAAAAGAAAAAATTAGAGGGAACATTGCCGCACGTATAACATGAATTGTGTTAACAACATCTACCGTTAAAATTTGTAATGGCATTTATTGTATAAAGAACCCTTCGCGTCGTTTCCCCACTTAATAAAAATAACACTTATTAGCATGCGAACGAACATGATACAGGTTTATGAGTCACATTGAAAAGTGCGCGGTCTGAGAACATAAGAACATAAGAAATAGGAGCAGGAGTTGGCCATTCGGCCCCTCGAGTCTGCTCCGCCATTCAATAAGATCATGGCTGATCTTCTACCTCATCTCCACTTTCCCGCACTATCCCCATATCCCTTGATTCCCTTAATATTCAAAAATTCTATCCATCTCTGTCTTGTATATACTCAACGACTGAGCCTCCACAGCCCTCTGGGGTAGAGAATTCCAAAGATTCACCACCCTCTGAGTGAAGAAGTTTCTCCTCATCTCAGTCCTAAATGGCCGACCCCTTATTCTGAGACTGTGACCCCTGGTTCTAGACTCCCCAGCCAGGGAAAACATCCTCCCTGCATCTACCATGTCAAGCCCTGTAAGAATTTTGTACGTTTCAATGAGATCATCTCTCATTCTTCTAAACTCTAGAGAATATAGGCCTAGTCTACTCAATCTTTCCGCATAGGACAATTCCCCCCCATCCCATCCCACTATTTCCATCTGTTTATTCCAAATGGTCTAGAGGCACAATATGGTGTGATACTGAGCCATACAGTTTAGGAAGATCCCAGGACTGATGTCTGGCCTAGGTTGAGCCAGCTGATCTCTGTTGGGACAACAGTGGCAGCACTATACCTGACCTCAGTGCCTTTGGAAAAATCAGCCGGGGTTCCTGCTCCTCATTACTGTCCCGTGACCCTTCCCCCCTGTGGAATGTGAAGAGGATGCTAGTTGAGGACAGGTTTGGACCCCACTGTGGCATCCAGAAAAGATAGCCTGGTCAAATCATCAGAATGTTACCAGGTCTCCAAGGGTTAGATCATGAGATTACAAAAACTAGGCTTGTAGTCCTTGGAATATAGATGGTTAAGGGGTGATTTGATTGAGGCTTTTCAGGATTTTGAAAGGAATTGACAGGGTAGATAGAGAGAAACATTTCCTGCTGGTGGGGGAGTCTAGGACAAGGGGGACATAACCTTAAAATCAGAGCCAGGCCATTCGGGAGAGAAGTTAGAAACACTTCTTCACTCAAAGGGTGGTAGAAGTGTGGAACTCTCTCCCACAAAAAGCGGTAGATGCAAGCTCAACTAATAATTTAAAATCTGAGACCGATAGACTGTTGCTAGACGGGGATATAAAAGTATATGGAGCCAAGGCAGGTGGATGGAGTTAAGATACAGAACAGTCATGATCTCATTGATACAACAACAGAAAACGCTGGAAAAACTCAGCAGGCCAGGCAACATCCGTGGAGAGAGAAACAGAGTTAACGTTTCAGGTCGAAACTCTTCGCCAGAACTGAGAAAAGAGCAGGAAATGAAACAGATAAAAAAGCAAGGGGGAGGCTGGGGGAAGGAATAAAAGAACAAAAGGGGTGGTCTATGGTAAGTAGAGACATTAAGAGATGCTCAAGGCAAGACAAGATGGTAATGGGACAGGTTAAGAAACAAAAGGTGAAGTGTGAAATGCTGGCAGAATGAGAGACAGCTGCCGTAGGGGGAGAGAGAAAAAAAAGAAAAAAGGCACGGACCAAAAGGGTGGATAAAATGTATATATATGTGGTGGGGGCCGGGGTTATGATCTGAAATTGTTGAACTCGATATTGAGTCCGGAAGGCTGTAAAGTGCCTAAACGAAAGATGAGGTGCTGTTCCTCGAGCTTATGCTGAGCTTCCGTGGAACAATGCAAGAGGCCGAGGACGGTGAGGTCTGAGTGGGCGTGGAGAGGTGAATTAAAATGACAAGCGACCGGAAGCTCAGGGTCGCCCTTACGGACTGAACGGAGGTGTTCCGCAAAGCGGTCACCCAATCTGCGTTTGGTCTCCCCAATGTAGAGGAGACCACATCGTGAGCAGCGAATACAGTATACTAGATTGCAAGAAGTACAAGTAAATCGCTGTTTCGCCTGGAAGGGGTGTTTGGGGCCCTGGAGAGTGGGAAGGGGGGATGTATAAGGGCAGGTGTTGCATCTCCTGCGCTTGCACGGGAAGGTGACGGGCGAGGGGGAATGGGTGCTGGGGGTGATAGAGGAGTGGACTAGGGTGTCTCGGAGGGAGCGGTCCCTACGGAATGCTGAAAGGGGAGGTGAGGGGAAGATACGTTTGGTGGTGTTATCACATTGGAGGTGGGGGAAATGGCGGATCTCATTGATCATTGGCTCGAGGGGCTGAATGGCCTCCTCCTGTTCCTATGTTCCTAAATAGCATGCAGCCCCTCACTAGGTTCATACATGGCCACCTATGCAAGGCACCAGAAGGCCACTCGCACCCATGGAAGCTTACCACATCATGTGTCTCTACCTTCAGGGGCGACGGAAAGAAAATTGGAATAAATTGTCGTCATGTTCTGAATGGTTGGGTGATTGTTGTTCGAATGTCAACTCTGAACTCTGTGATGATTGGTCATTTCCCCTAACAACCTGCTCCTTTCCTTCTAACGTAGACGTTGAACGAAATGACGGAGCTGCTCTCCTCCTGCAGTAACTATAGCAACTATCGCCGTGTCTTCAGTGAATGCACAGGGTTTAAGATCCCCATCCTCGGGGTTCACCTGAAGGACCTTGTCTCCTTGAACGAGGCACTGCCCGACTATGTCGAAGATAAGAAGATCAACCTGAACAAGCTCCAGCAACTTTATAGCCGCATCTCCGAGTTGATCCAGATCCAGGGCAGCACGCCGTCATTCGAAGCCAACAAGGACCTTGTCCATCTCCTCACAGTGAGTCCGGCACATTAGCCACCCATCCCTGGATGGGCAAGTAGATGAGTAAAAGTCAATCACAACTAACCCAAACCAGGGTTAGCCTCTGGAAGTCTATGTTAATTCTAGCGTTAATTACCTACCTCTTTGACCAAGCTTTTGGTCACCTGTCCTAATATCTCCTTATGTGATTCGGTGTCAAGAATTGTCTGATAATGCTCCTGTGAAGCGCCTTGGGACGTTTTACTGTGTTAAAGATGCTATATAAATGTTGTTGTGCGGTAGGCAAGGAATACACCTTATAGCAGTATTCTTCCATCCTGTCTGATTTTGAGTGTTCTGCTGTCTCCCACCAGGAGATTTCCAAAGTGTCCACAGTTGGGTTGGCAAAAGTCCCAAATGGTGTGCTTATTGTGAGCTGGCACTAACTGAAAATACAGCAGAGTGGAGTTTTGGTCGGGCAAGGGGTTAGTAGTCAAACTGGCCTTCTTGATCTGATGCCTCTGAATTTCCCTTAAGAACCAAGCCAAAAGATGATAGCATTAATCTGAAGCATCAACATGATAGCCTCAAGAACCAATCCTCGAGTCTCTAGATTGTAATGCAGCCTCACTTACGATGGAGTGTCAGAGTCGGCACGCAATCCTTACGACCTTGTGGAGAAACTCGGAGGAAAGGACACCACTGCGCGCACTCATGAACATCCTAGTGCCCAGTTTGGAGCGGTTTTGTGCAAGGTCCCAGGAGCAAGTCTCCTGCCCTGCATGGTTCCAGGACAAGAAGGGAAATGTCATATTTACCTTTACGCTATTCATCTTAGATGAGGAGTAAACACTTTTTTGGATACAGGATGAGGTTCAGCTCAGGGTTTACATTTGGTTTTAGGGTCAGGCATTCGACAAGCAGAAGTTAGAGAAGTGTCCCCAATCCCATAGGAAAATGCCTTTATAGACCAGCAACCTATGTGGATGCATATCCCTCCAGCTGGACCAATAGTGAATGGAGATACATACTGACTGCTAGACTGTCCAGATTTAGATTCCCCACTATAACAACAACAACTTGCATTTATATAGCATCTTCAATGTCGTAAAACGTCCCAAGGTGCTTCACAGGAGCGATTATCAAACAAAATTTGACACCGAGCCACATAAGGAGATATTAGGACAGGTGACCAAAAGCTTGGTCACAGAGGTAGGTTTTAAGGAGCATCTTAAAGGAGGAGAGAGAGGAGGAGAGGTTTAGGGAGGGAATTCCAGAGCTTAGGGCCTAGACAGCTGAAGGCACGGCCGCCAATGGCGGGCGGGCGATGAAAATCAGGGAATGCACAAGAGGCCAGAGTTGGAGGAGCGCAGAGATCTCGGAGGGCTGTCGGCGATATTCCCTCTTATTTTTTTTTTGGGTGTGCGGCCCATCCACAGTTTTGCGCATCCGTTACATTGAAAAAGCCGGTCTCAGGCTGCGCGGGACCGGCAGAGAGGTGCGCGACCCTTATAGGGAATGTTGGTTGTAGGGCTGGAGGAGGTTACGGAGATAGGGAGGGGAGAGGCCATGGAGGGATTCTGAAAACAGGGATGAGAATTTTAAATTTGGCTCCTTCCTGCCTGTGCCTGGTGCACCAAAGGTAAAAAAGAAAATCCAGTTTTCTTGGGCCAACATAGGAGAATAGTAGCTGAGCCAAGCCTGAGTACTCAAAACCATCTCCGGCACGTCGATTGTCCTCGCTGACCCAGTCACTACTGGCTACCTGTTTTCGTATCCTTAAAACCAGTCACTGCTGTAACCATCCTCCTGTCATTGAAAGGGTTGTCTTATGAAGAAAGGTTGAGCAGGTTGGGCCTATACTCATTGGAGTTTAGAAGAATGAGAGGGGATCTTATTGAAACATATAAGATTCTGAAGGGGCTTGACAAGGTAGATGCAGAGAGGATGTTTCCCCTTGTGGGGGAATCCAGAACTAGGGGGCATAATTTCAGAATAAGGGGTCACCCTTTTAAAATGGAAATGAGGAGGAATTTCTTCTCTCAGAAGGTCGTGAATCTTTGGAATTCTCTTCCCCAGAGAGCTGTGGAGGCTGGGTCATTGAATATATTTAAGGTGGAGATAGACAGATTTTTGAACGATAAGGGAGTCAAGGGTTATGGGGAGCGGGCAGGGAAGTGGAGTTGAGGCCAAGATCAGATCAGCCATGATCTTATTGAATGGCGGAGCAGGCTCGAGGGGCCGAATGACCTACTCCTGCTCCTACGTCTTATGGTCTTATGTTCTTATGTTCTTATTGTGTCTTAGTATCCCAATGACCAGATTGTTCTAACTGTCCTCCTGCTCATCTCTCTTAAGTGTTCCTTAAGACCAGTCACCAGCATACAAACCTACGAAACTGAGGGGCAGGAAAAGACCAGTTGGCCCATCAAGCCTGCCCCACACTCATGATGTCCAAAGCATCATGACTAGACACTACCTACCGCCCCTCCTCCCTCATCCCCCGCCCGCCCCCCCCCCCCCCCCCCCCCCCCCAACAGCCATGTGATCTCCTGGGAGAGGAAAAAAAGCAGAGAAAAAACCCGGGGCCAATAAGGGAAAATGTACCCTGGAAAATTCCTCTCCCATCCCCCCTCAGGTGATTGAAACCAGTCCAGGAGATCACATAGAATAGTACAGCACAGAAGGAGGCCATTCGGCCCATCGAGTCTGCGCCGAAGAGCCCGACATGGACCCAGTGTTATCTATAAAGACACTTAACTTCTATATGATGCGATCTCTGCCCCAGTCAGGAACCGGTCCAGCTCCCTCTTGAAGGCAGAGATTCAAAACCCATCACACCGGCCGGCAACACATCCCAGAGGCTCACTCCTCTCTGGGAATCGAGGAACTGCCCAACATCCAGCCTATTCCTACTCTTAATTATCATGGGGAGTTCTCCCCGGTGTCCTGGCCAATAGTTATCCCTCAACCAACATAACAAAAGCAGATGATCTGGTCATTAGCACATTGCTGTTTGTGGGAGCTTGCTGTGCGCAAATTGGCTGCCGCGTTTCCCACATTACAACAGTGACTCCACTTCAAAACAAGTAGAGCTGTAAAGCGCTTTGAGACGTCCGGTGGTCGTGAAAGGCGCTATAGAACTGCAAGTCTTTCTTTCTTTTAACCTTATGTCCATCTGGCTCAATGCCTTTAAGGTCAAACACTGTTCCAATAGGCTTGTCCATCTGTGCAATTGCCCAGTCGTTGCTGTAATTGTCGTGTCCATTTCTCTTAGTTATCGCTTGACCTGTACTACACTGAAGACGAAATCTATGAGCTGTCCTACGCAAAGGAACCAAGGACTCACCGAACAGTGGTAAGAAAACGCAATCCAGCTCGGCGCAGAATGTCGCGGGAAGACTTGACGTCTGAAAATACCACAAGGGTTCTCCCGATCTGCTCCCAGAACTTCAGCGGAAGGTCATTGGAACCCACCTCCCCCCACCCACCCGGAGAAGTGGCCTCTTACGCCATATCTCCAGGGGGGTTTCTGCTGATCTTCGGTCGCAGTAGATCGCGAGATCCAACAGAAATTCAGGACCTTCCACTTTATCAGCTGTGATAGAATTTTATACGATTGTATTTGGAGACCAATGCCTAATTTACGGGGGAGTATTCGAGCCTAGTGAGCGGGAGGGAGTGTATTATTACATAGGAGGGTTATACAGAGAATGAACGACAGCAACACTCAAGGGAGTGGAAAATATCACGAGCTAAAGTGGCCCAAGCCTTGGAATACACTCCCAGACTTAATCTCCCCTTTCTCCTGTTCCATCATTTAAATTCACAAAATATTCCATCAAATCGGATTTCTTTTCCTCAGTAGAAATCTGCTTAGTTTCCTTTTTTTTTTACTTTAGAATCTTGGTATCAGCTTGGCCTTCACTAGAACATAGGAACAGGAGGAGGCCATTCAGCCCCTCGAGCCTGTTCCGCCAGTCAATTAGATCATGGCTGATCTGTATCTTAACTCCATCTATCCCTTCATACCCTTGCCTAACAAAAATATATCAATCTCAGTTCTGACATTTTCAATTGACCCCCCCAGCCTCAAGAGCTTTTTGGGGGAGAGAGTTCCAGATTTCCACCACCCTTTGTGTGAAGAAGTGCTTCCTGACATCACCCCTGAACGGCCTGGCTCTAATTTTAAGGTGATGCCCCCTTGTTCTGGACTCCCCCCACCAGAGGAAATAGTTTCTCTCTACCTCCCCCATCAACTCCTTTAATCATCTTAAACACCTCAAATTAGATTAATCTTCTAAACTCAAGGAAATTCAACCCTAGTCTATGCAATATGCACTGGTTGAATGAGTCCTGTGATGGTGAAAGAGTAGGGAGCAGTTATAAACCTCCTCTGCCTCCGTACAGCTCCCTCTATGGCTCAGTTGTTAACTGCACTCCCAATGAGCCACACAAACGAGGAAGATTCAAGGTTTGATCGCAAGTCTGTGCAGAGTTAACACATCTCAGCAATGTTGGTGATAAAATTAACCTCAGAATAGACCACACCTGGAGTACTGTGAGCAGTTCTGGGCACCACACCTTAGGAAGGATTTACTGGCCTTGGAGGGAGTGCAGCGTAGGTTTACCAGAATGATACCCGGACTCCAAGGGTTAAATTACCAGGAGCGATTACACAAACTAGGGTTGTATTCCCTGGAATTTAGAATGTTAAGGAGTGATTTGATTGAAGTTTTCAAGATATTAAGGGGAACTGATAGGGTAGATAGAGAGAAACTATTTCCCCTGGTTGGGGAGTCTAGGACTAGGGGGCATAGTCTAAAAATTAGAGCCAGACCTTTCAGGAGTGAAGTTAGGAAACACTTCTACACACAGAGGGTGGTAAAAGTTTGGAACTCTCTTCCGCAAATGGCAATTGATGCTAGTCAATTAATTTTAAATCTGAGATTGATAGATTTTTGTTAACCAAAGGTATTAAGGGATATGGGCCAAAGGCGGGTATATGGAGTTAGGTCACAGATTAGCCATGATCTCTTTGAATGGCGGAACAGGCTCGAGGGGCTGAATGGCCTCCTCATGTTCCTGTGTGGAATCTCTGGGTTGGGGGTGGGTGGGCAATAATTTCGGGTAACTATGCAGTGACCCCCGGCTGTGTGGCCAGGATTGGACTCAGTTGTGATGCCCTCCACACTGTGGAATATTTGCTGGTTCCCACTGTCTGGGCTCACACATCGAGAGCGGGCGAGATACCAAAGGGCAGCTGGTGTCCGTGGACCTGTCCCGCAGTGTGAGCGAGTGCCAGGACCTGAGTGGCATGGTGTGGAAAGTGTCTGGTGTTTGCTCTGAAATTGTGCTGTGAGCCGACGGAAAATTAAAATCTATCTCCGCAGTTCTGTTGCTGATAAAGGCGAGGATTCTGTGCAGCTACGACGAGTGTTGCTGTGATTTGCAGTTTGAGATCTCCGACAGTGCTATGTGGTCTTTGCAACAGGAACAGCTTGCATTTATATAGCGCCTTTAACACAGTAAAATGTCCCAAGGCACTTCCCAGGGGGCCATTATCAGACAAAATTTGGCACTGAGCCATGTGAGGAGATATTCGGACAGGCGACCAAAAGCTTGGTCACAGAGATAGGTTTAAAAGAGGAAAGAGTGGCGGAGAGTTTTAGGGAGGGAATTCCAGAGCTCAGGGCCCAGGCAGCTGAAGGCGTGGCCGCCAATGGTGGAGCGATGAAAATCGGGGCTGCGCAAGAGGCAAAAATGGGCTATATATTTTTTAATGTATCTTCTTGATCCTTTATATTTTTTTTTACAAATTGCCCTCTGTTTAGACTCCAACCCAGCCGGCTGGGCCACACTCCATGTCTGGCTGAGAGTGGGGACTGTGTGAATTGGTAGCTGTACCCCTCAGTTCCAAACCCTTCCCAAAAACTGCTGCAGGCAAACCCAAGCTGCTCCACTCGCCCCTCTGCTGCTAGTGCACCCACCTAAAGCGGCCTGTTGTACAGACAGGATCTCCTTAGCGCAGCCAAGTGTTTGCAGAGATCTGACTCTCTCAACTCTGTCCTTTTGAATGATTACAGGGGCGGTGCGATCTACTGAACTGCCACATGATTGCAGTAAGAGGAGGCCCCTATACACCTACTGGGGCTGTTCTAACTCCTCATGGATTGTGCCTTCAAGCATTTAGAGACAGGCTGCCTAAGAACAGGGAACCTCACTTGAAGAGAGTGTGGGTTGGATACACTACGCCAATACTAGAGATAAATGTTTAATACGTATGCTCCCTTCGTATGAATCTCTCTACTGGGAGTGTGGGATCAATTAATTTGCCTTTGGTCTAAGTCTCCATGGATAGAGAAAACAACATGGATAGAGATGGCTGTCTTGGCTCTGTGGGTAACACTTTCACCTCTGAGTCCGAAGGTTCGAAGTTCAAGCCTCACTCCAGAGACTTGAGCACATAATTACACTGTTGGAGATTGGCACCCCACCCGCCACCTTAAACATTCACTCCCTCCACCACCGGCGTACCGTGGCTGCAATGTGTACCATCTACAAGATGCACTGCAGCAACTCGCCAAGGCTTCTTCGACAGAGCCTCCCAAACCCGCGACCTCTTCCGCCTAGAAGGCCAAGGGCAGCAGGCGCATGGGAACACCACCATCTGCAAGTTCCCCCTCCAAGTCACACACCATCCTGACTTGGAAATATATCACCGTTCCTTCATCGTCGCTGGGTCAAAATCCTGGAACTCCCTCCCTAACAAGCACTGTGGGAGCACCTTCACCACACGGACTGCAGCAGTTGAAGAAGGCGGCTCACCACCACCTTCTCAAGGGCAATTAGGGATGGGCAATAAATGCCGGCCTTGCTAGCAACACCCACGTCCCATGAATGAATAAAAAAAATGCTGCCTTTCAAATGAGGTATTAAACTGAGGCCCTCTCAGATCCCATGGCATTGCTTGAATGAAGAACATGGGAGTTCTCCTGGTGTCCTGGCCAACATATGTTCTTTCAACCAACATCTCTAAAACAGATTATCTCATCATTTATCTCATTGCTGTTTGTGGGATCTTGCTGTGTGCAAATTGGCTACCATGTTTCCTACATTACAACAGTGACTACAGTTCAAAAGTACTTAATTGGCTGTGAAGCACCTTGCGACGTCCTGAGGAGGTGAAAGGCGCTATAGAAATGCTAGTCCTGGCTTTCTTCCTTAATCCATATCACAATCCTTGATGTCACTGCTGTTGGGAACGTACACAAAATGACTGTTCCCAGGCTGCCTCTCTTCAGCAGATTGAAAGCACAGACACAAGGACAAGGGAGAACTGAAAGACATCAATAAGTGTGGAGATTTAGGGTATAAGGTCATTAGTTGGATTTCCTTGTACTTTATAAGCCATGGTATGTTTCAGTATATTTTTTGAAGCAGTTTTAGTGAAGCCTTTTGGTCTAAGAAATTGGTCTTCCAAAATGTGATTACCCAATAGCTATTTTGGTAGCCGTGTGTTACCAGATCATTGTAAATCTGTCCAATGCCATGCAATAGGAGAAAACTGAGGGGGATTATTTTTCTGATATGTGTGTTTGTTTGGTCACACCTTTGCTGACTGACTTCAGTCAGATGGGAGATCTTCCAGTAGTCCAGCTCCAGTCTACTAAAGATTTAACCAGTTTCTCTTTTTTTCCAGTCAGTGCCTCCCTGCAAGCCACCCGTGGTTGTCGAGTGGGCATCAGGTGTCGCCCCAAAGCTCGATGCCCTGACGATCAGCAAGCATGTCCAGCAGATGGTAGATGTAAGTACACGAGAATTCCAGTTCTAACTTTACCACTCCCCATGTTAACGTGCAAAGCATGTCATTTGGATAAGGGTCAGTAGGGGCTGGATTAGGCTGTGCTGGCGAGCTGAGAGTTGGGACAGGTATTCTTGGGTGTGTTAAGGAGAGGTTAGTGAGCGGTAGGCTTGAGTGAGCCGGTCAGGGTGTATTGGTGGGAGGTGGGCTTAGCTCAGTTAGCAAGGATGTGGGTTGGGTGAGTTGAGGAGAGATCGGTGGGTTGGAGTGAATTTGGATGTGTTGAGGGATGGCTTTGAGTGCGTTGGTGTGAAGTGGTTTGGGCGTGTCATTGGGAGGTGAGTTTGAGTGGATGGAGGTGGGTTGAGGAGGAGTTGGTGGATTTGGGCGAGCTCGGGTGTGTTGATGGTAGGTAGGTTTAGTGTTTATTTGGAAGTGGTTTTGGGTGGATTAGGGTGGAGATACTTTAGGGTGGGTTTGGATGTATTGAGGGAGGTTGGTAGGTTTATGTGGGTTAGGGTACGTTGGTGAGAGCTTGGCTTGAGTGTTTTGGTGTGAAGTGGGTTGGATATGTTGGTGGTAGGTGAGTTTGAGTGGACCGGAGGTTGGTTGGAGTATGTTGGGGAAGCAAGGGTTTGTTTATCGTGCCTGTTTACTGTGGTCAGACCATGTAATCTTCATCTAGAAGCTTGTGCATGAAGAGCAGACACAAGTTAAACGTCACAAACTGAAATGGAAAAAATAAACTTGGTGGATTTACAGACTCCACCATGTCGGACAGACTCAAGTTGGCAGCTTCCCCTCCTCAGGCTTCTGTAGCCTTGAAAACAAGAAAATTGCCTGAGTTGCTTTGTCTGCGACACTTGTCTGTAAAACGGTTGCTCAATCAGCAACACACACCCTCAAGACTTTGTGATTGTTTTTTGTAAGCTGGTGTTTGTGGTCAAACCCAACTGCCATCAAGCAACACGCACTAACTCACCCAAATCTACGTACCTCTTCTGAACTCGCCCCCATCCGCTCAAACTTACCTCCCAACGACAGGGCCAACTCACTTCACAACAACACACCCAAAACCTTCTCCCAACGCATCCTAACTCACTCGGGATTGTGGCCTTGAGGAAGTTTGTGACGTCCTGGAAAAGAGGAGAGCTGTTGTGGCAATAAGAGTCTGAAGGGAACTGCTTAGAACAGTTTAGTTGAGCTGGTTTGGTGGGTAGATAGTTAGGCACAGTATCAAATGTTTGGTTGACAACACAGGGTGTTTTCAATCTTGATATGGCCATATTACATAGAATTATATAGAACTTGCAGCACAAAACCAACCCAACGGTCTATGCTGCTGTTTATGCTCCACACAAGCCTCCTCCCACCTCTATTCATCTCCTCCTATCAGCATATCCTATTCCTTTCTCCCTCATGTACTTATCTAGTTTCCCCTTAAATGCTCCTGTGCTAGTCGCCTCAGCTACTCCCTGTGGTAGCGAGTTCCACATTCTAACTACTATCTGGGTAAAGAAGTTTCTCCTGAATTCCATATTGGATTTATTAGTGACTATCTTAAATGTATGGATCCTAGTTTTCGAGTCCCCACAAACGGATACATCTTCTCCACATCTACCCTGTCATAATTTTAAAGACCTCTATCAGGTCACCCCTCCGCCTTCACGTTTCGAGAGGAGCTCCTCCCAAACCCGCGACCTCTTCCACCTAGAAGGACAAGGGCAGCAGGCGCATGGGAACACCACCTCCTCCAAGTTCCCCTCCAAGTCACACACCATCCTGACTTAGAAGTATATCGCCGATCCTTCATCGACGCTGGGTCAAAATCCTGGAACTCCCTACCTTGCCAGCGACGCCCACATCCCATAAAAACTAATAAAAAGAAAGGACAGAGCCCTAGTGGAGATATCAAGGTGCTTCTTACTGGAAGGGAGGCTACAACTGGAGGTTGAGAGTTACTCAAGTGGACACTTGGGAACATCGTACAGGCAAAGGGCCTGTCCATCCTCCTGTAGCATTGTACGCAATAAATGCCAAAGAACAACTGTCTTATAGCTTTAGGATTGCCCAGTTAAAATGATAGCGAGCAGTAATGGGATCGTGGAACTGGCAGGATACTTGAGGTGAAAGAACGTTTAACAACAACCACTTGTATTTATATAAGAAATAAAAGAAAGACTTGCATTTCTATAGCACCTTCATGACCACCGGTCGTCCCAAAGTGCTTTACAGCCAATGAAGTATTTTTGAAGTGGAGTCACTGTTGTAATGTGGGAAACGCGGCAGCCAATTTGCGCACAGCAAGCTCCCATAAACAGCAATGTGATAATGACCAGATAATCTGTTTTTGTTATGATAGCAAAATACTGCAGATGCTGGAAATCCGAAATAACAACAGAAAACGCTGGAAAAACTCAGCAGGCCAGGCAGCATCCGTGGAGAGAGAAAGAGAGTTGACGTTTCAGGATTTCCAGCATCTGCAGTATTTTGCTATCGTATTAGTGTTTGGTTCACTGCCACCTCTCTTCTTGGAATGCCTACCTTGAAGAAGTTCTGCTCTTCTCTTCGACGGGATTTCCGTTTGGCTCCTTAATCTGTCACATTAACACCACCTCTAGCCTTGCATATCTCTTAATGTCTCTTAATGTCTCTTCATCTCCTCCTTTGTTCCTTTATCCCCTCCCCCTTTTCCCAGCTTTACCCTGGCCTTAAATCTATTTGATTTCCAGCTCTTCCCAGTTCTGATGAAAGGTCATCGACCTGAAACGTCAACTCTCTTTCTCTCTCCACGGATGCTGCCTGGCCTGCTGAGTTTTTCCAGCGTTTTCTGTTGTTTTTGTTATGTTGGTTGAGGGATAAATATTGACCAGCACACCGGGGATAACTCCCCTGCTCCTCTTCGAAATAGTGCCGTGGGATATTTTACGTCCACCTGAGAGGGCAGACGGGGCCTCGGTTTAATGTCTCATCCGAAAGACGGCACCTCCGACAGTGCAGCACTCCCTCAGCACCGCACTGGGAGTGTCAGCCTAGCTTTATGTGCTCAAGTCCCTGGAGTGGGACTTGAACCCACAACCTTCTGATTCAGAGGCGATAAAGCGCCTTTAATGTAGTAAAACGTCCCAAGACTCTTCGCAGGAGCGATTATCAAACAAAATTTGAAACCGAGCCACATAAGGAGATATTAGGACAGTCACCAAAAGTGTGGTCAACGAGGTAGGTTTTAAGGAGCGTCTTAAAGGAGGAGAGAGAGGCGGAGAGGTTTAGAGAGGGAATTCCAGAGCTTAGGGTTTAGCCATCTGAAGGCACGGCCGCCAATGGTGGAGCGATTAAAATCGGGGGATGCACAAGTTGCCAGAATTGGAGGAGTGCAGAGATCTCGAAGGGTTGTAGGGCTGGTGGACGTTAGAGAGATAGGGAGGGGGCGAGGCCATGGAGGCATTTGATAGCAAGGATGAGAATTCATGCTGGTGAAGTAATTAACACCAGCGCTGGGCTACAACAGCGGTGGAAGACGCTGGCAGGACTTTTCAAAAGATGTGGCATGGCCGAGATAAAGGGTGCCAATCACCTGTGCTGCAGCCCATGACATTCATCAGCAGAAGAGGATACGACTCAACAATCTGAAGAGAGATCTAGATTTCCCACTTAATCACGAGTCAAAACCTTGTCTCTTAGAGATGTGCATTACCCACGCGACATGTAGGTTGTGACACTGCTACACGGTCCTTGTGAAGGACATTTCAGGGACTGGAACATCACTAAGCAGACACGTTGCATTCTGAAACTGCACTGCCAATGTTTGGATCCCACCAGACACACTCTACAGTATGGCCCAAGAGTGTTGGTGGAATATTAATGGCTTGTGCTGCCGAATATCACCGTGGATAGATAGTAGATGTGTTTGAACCTCGATTTCGGCTCACGGGGTTGATCAGTATCGTTCTAATGTCTCGCTTTCCCTTTCCACCTTGCAGTCCGTCTTTAAAAATTACGATCACGACCAAGATGGTTACATTTCCCAAGATGAGTTTGAGAAAATCGCTGCTAGTTTCCCGTTTACGTTCTTCTTCCTCGATAAGGGTCGGTAAGTGCGAACTCCCCATTTCCTTCTGACTGTGGAATGCAACCTACACATGCTCCCTGGATTTCTACTCCACCCTGGAGCGTGGCTGTGATGATATTTGAATTACAGTCGGGTTTAGATCCATGGTGGGATGATAGTCTTCGCTGTCTGATGGTTGGGAAAGTACTTCAATTAAACGAGTTTGGGGCCGCCTCAGTCCAGATCCCAGTAGAAACTAACCTTTCTACACTAATAGACGGTTTCACCTCGAAACGCCATGAGATTGGCTGGTGTTTGGAAATGGGAACTTCACTCCAGTGTAGCAGAGGGAGCCATTCACAGATCAGAGTCAAGAAATTGGAGTGTTTGATGGGACAGTATAGAGGGAGCTTTACTCTGTATCTAACCCCGTGCTGTACCTGCCCTGGGAGTGTTTGATGGGACAGTGTAGAGGGAGCTTTACTCTGTATCTAACCCCGTGCTGTTCCTGCCCTGGGAGTGTTTGGGACAGTGTAGAGGGAGCTTTACTCTGTATCTAACCCCGTGCTGTACCTGCCCTGGGAGTGTTTGATGGGACAGTGTAGAGGGAGCTTTACTCTGTATCTAGCCCGTGCTGTACCTGCCCTGGGAGTGTTTGATGGGACAGTGTAGAGGGAGCTTGACTCTGTATCTAACCCGTGCTGTACCTGCCCTGGGAGTGTTTGATGGGACAGTGTAGAGGGAGCTTTACTCTGTATCTAACCCGTGCTGTACCTGCCCTGAGAGTGTTTGATGGGACAGTGTAGAGGGAGCTTTACTCTGTATCTAACCCGTGCTGTACCTGCCCTGAGAGTGTTTGATGGGACAGTGTAGAGGGAGCTTTACTCTGTATCTAACCCCGTGCTGTACCTGCCCTGGGAGTGTTTGATGGGACAGTGTAGAGGGAGCTTTACTCTGTATCTAACCCGTGCTGTACCTGCCCTGGGAGTGTTTGATGGGACAGTGTAGAGGGAGCTTTACTCTGCATCTAACCCATGCTGTACCTGCCCTGGGAGTGTTTGATGGGACAGTGTAGAGGGAGCTTTACTCTGCATCTAACCCATGCTGTACCTGCCCTGGGAGTGTTTGATGGGACAGTGTAGAGGGAGCTTTACTCTGTATCTAACCCCGTGCTGTACCTGCCCTGGGAGTGTTTCATGGGACAGTGTAGAGGAAGCTTTACTCTGTATCTAACCACTGCTGTTCCTGCCCTGGGAGTGTTTGACGGGACAGTGTAGAGGGAGTTTTACTCTGTATCTAACCCCGTGCTGTTCCTGCCCTGGGATTGTTTGATGGGACAGTGTAGAGGGAGCTTTACTCTGTATCTCACCCGTGCTGTACCTGCCCTGGGAGTGTTTCATGGGACAGTGTAGAGGAAGATTTACTCTGTATCTAACCCATGCTGTTCCTGCCTGGGAGTGTTTGATGGGACAGTGTAGAGGGAGCTTTACACTGTATCTAACCCCGTGCTGTACCTGCCCTGGGAGTGTTTGATGGGACAGTGTAGAGGGAGCTTTACACTGTATCTAACCCATGCTGTACCTGCCCTGGTGGACATTCATTGAGAGGTCAGGAGATGAGCCACTTGTCACATAGTTCTAGCCTCTGCCCTCCTCGTGCAGCCACAGTGTTAATATGGCTGCTCAGTGGTCACCCCCCAGGATGTTGATGGTGGGGACTTGGTGATGGTACTGCCATTGAAGCTGGGGATCGAGGTTGGGCCTTTGCTTGTTGGAGATGGTCATTGCCTGGCACTTATGTGACTAGAACGTTACCCACTACTTGTCAGCCCAAGCTCGTTTAGTGTCGAGGTACGGTGTCGCTGGCATGGCCTGATCCATTATTGGAGGGGCTGTTACATCATCAGTGAATGGCCTCACTCATGACATTGTGACATTGATGAAGCAGCTGAAAGTGGATGGGCTGTGGACTCTGCCATGAGGAACTCCTGGGACCTCCATTAACCAATAGCATCTTCCTTTAGTGTCAGGTAGAATCCAACCACTGGAGAGTTTTCACATTGGCCGGCCCTCATTGACTCCAGTTTTGCTAGGGCTCCTTTGTGCCATACTCGGTTGAATGTCAAGGGACACTACCCTCCCCTCCACTCTGGCACTCCACTCTTGCACCCGTGTCTGGGCCGAGGCTGCGATGAGGTCTGGAGCGAAGTGGTTCTGGCAGAAACCGAATATAGAAAGAAGAAAGCAAATCTTGCATTTATACGGAGCCTTTCACGACCTCGGGACATCCCAAAGCACTTTACAGCTCTGGCGTGTAGTCACTGTTGTCATGTCGGGAGACGTGGCAGCCAATCTGCGCACAGCAAGCTCCCACAAACAGCAATGTGATAATGACCAGGTAATCTGTTTTTAGCGATAGCAAAATACTGCAGATGCTGGAAATCCGAAATAACAACAGAAAACGCTGGAAAAACTCAGCAGGCCAGGCAGCATCCGTGGAGAGAGAAAGAGAGTTGACGTTTCAGGTCGATGACCTTTCATCAGAACTGGGAAGAGCTGGAAATCAAATAGATTTAAGGCCAGGGTAAAGCTGGGAAAAGGGGGAGGGGATAAAGGAACAAAGGAGGAGATGAAGAGACATTAAGAGACATTAAGAGATATGCAAGGCTAGAGGTGGTGTTAATGTGACAGATTAAGGCTGAATGAAGTGTGAAATCTACTGGCAGAATGAAGGACAGCTGCCAGCTTCTAGGAGGAAAAAAAAGGTGGGGGGGACAAATAAAAGGGTGGATAAAATAAAATATAAATGTGATTGGAGCTGAGGTTATGATCTAAAATTGTTGAACTCGATATTGAGTCCAGAGGGCTGTAGCGTGCCTAAACGAAAGATGAGGTGCTGTTCCTCGAGCGATGTTACTTGAGGGATAAACATTGGCCCAGGACACCAGTGAACGGGTTATTGGTGAATAGGCGTCACTTGACGGCACAATTGATGACCGGTCCGCTTGGTTGCTCTTTTACAGCGATGGCCTGATCAGCAGGGAAGAGATCACCGCCTACTTCATGAGAGGCAGTTCCATCTGCTGCAAGCAGCGGCTTGGCTTCCTCCACAACTTTCAGGAGAACACCTACAAGAAGCCGACTTTCTGTGACAGCTGCACTGGATTCGTAAGTCTGCCACTTTCATCCAACCGCTCGGGAACCTCAATCCACGTTGAAATGTCATTTTTAAGAAAGAACCTGCATTTCTATAGCGCCTTTCGCGACCTCAGGACGTCCCGAAGCGTTTACAGCCAATGAAGTACTTTTGAAGTGTAGTCACTGTTGTAATGTAGGAAACGCGGCAGCCAATTTGCGCACAGCAAGCTCCCACAAACAGCCACGTGATAATGACCAGATCATGTTTTAGTGATGTTGGTTGGGGGAGAAATATTGGCCAAGAACTCCCCTGCTCTCTTCAAAATAGCACCGTGGAATCTTTTACGTCCACCTGAGAGGGCAGACGGGACCTCGGTTTATCATCTCATCCGAAAGACGGCACCTCTGACAGTGCAGCCCTCCCTCAGCACTGCACTGGGGCTGTCAGCTCGGATTCTGTGCTCGAGTCCCTGGATCAGTACTCACATAAAGGAAGTCTGGATAGACACTGAGCAGGAAAAGGAGGAATTTAAACGAAGTGGTGGGGGGGGGGGGGGGCGGCAAATATCATTATCTCGAATGGTGGGATGGCGTAGCACGGTTTTAGCAGAGGATGCTAGAAGATGAAGGTGCAGTAGGTGAATGAGCAGCCTCTTGAGGGTAAAAGTGGACAAAGCAGGGAGCAAGCAGTAATTAACAGAGTGGAGCCGTGTGGGCTGGGAGGCAAAGTTGGAGGAAAGCCATACAGAGAAAGGGTGGAGAGAGGCCGGGGAGGGATTGGAAGCCCCATGTTGCGATACAAGGGGTGATTTTACTAGCCTGTACTCCTGGCAGGGGTCGCACTGGCAGACAGTGTGGGTCGGGGAGAAGGTGACAAGGTTGTAGGTCCCGATCGTACAACCCCAGTGACTCCCTGTGAGTGGAGCTCCCTGCAGGTTCGTGGAGTCGCTCCATTGTTTGCATGGGTGCGGGGCCTTGCCCTCCTCCAAACGGCCATTCTTTGATTGTGAGCGTAGGTAGTGTCGCAGACTATCTGACCGTGGTGTGTCCTCGCCCAACACACCCACACTAGCAGGAGCGAATAGCAAGCCCTCATCCTGGGGCGCTGAGGCCAATTACAGCAGGGAGTTAAAGGGTAAAGGTCACAGGTTGCAGGACGCTGGTTTAAAGAGTAAAGGGCACGGATTGCATGTCCATGATTCATGGGGGCAGAGAGTTGAAGGGTGCAGGGCACACACTATAGGATCCTGGTACGGGGGACGGTGGGGGGGGTTTAAGAGTAAAGAGCAGAGACTATAGGACCCTGGTGCATGAGGGCAAGGGGTTAAAGGGCACGGATTGCATGTCCATGATTCATAAGGGCAGAGGGTTGAGGGATAAAGGGAATAAGGTGGAAAATACATCTTAATTGAGGCAAGAAATAAAAATAAGGTGTGGCTGGGCAGCTGGAGATGTTGGCAGACTTACCACTCTGTTACCACACGTGACGCCATCTCTCCCCAAGATGGTTACATTGTTTTTGAGTATATTAATTAACTGCCGACTGTTTATTTTATATATATATATATAAATATGTATCTGACTGACACAGTTCCCGAGCAACAGTCCCCTCTTGGTATGTTTGTCAATATATGTAGGCCACGGCTGATGCTATTACAGAGAAGGTTTTTCAGGTGTAATAATTATTTTCAGTCCACAATTAATTCGTCTTTCTTTTGCTTTTGCAGCTCTGGGGTGTAATTAAGCAGGGATACAGGTGTCAAGGTAAGAAATGTTTTTTCTCTCTCTCTTTCCTTAGTCAGTCTGGCTACCTCTTGTTAAAAGTGCTAGTGCTCGTTAAGTGCTGTGTGATGCTGTCCCGGGGTTGGTGGGGTGTCCACTGTCTAATGTGGTGCTGAGCCACACAGGACAGCCGGATGGCAGGTTAGACCCCTGCTCCGTACTGAATGAGCTGGTCTTGAGTGAGGTGAGGAGTGCTGCAATCGCCCTCGGAACTTCCCAGGCTACAGAGGGGAGAGAGAGAAAGCAGCCAGGGTTGAGTAGTGGCGTTAACCGGGCGGTGAGTCCACCTGCCCCGTTCTGAGGCTGTTGCCACCCCGTTAATAACCGATTTCGGGGAGGTTCAAATCACCCCCCCAAGTGAGAGGTACAGGACCGGGCTCGGCTGCAGTCAGATGTCCAGACGACACCCAGACACTGGCTGGTTCCTAAAGAACGGGCAAGGTCGCAGAGATCTACGGATCCCAGGTGAGGTCAGCGCAGAACTGGGGGTAAACTCCAAGGGGGGTGCCGGGGGGTGGTGGGGGGTACAAAGTATTACGTAGTCTTTACAACAACAACTTCTATTTATATAGCACCTTTAACTTAATAAAACGTCCCAACTCACTTCACAGGAGTGTTACATAAAAAAACATGGACACAGAAACAGGCCATTCGGCCCAACTGGTCCGTGCCGGTGTTTATGCTCCACACGAGCCTTCTCCCTCATGTGTTTATCTAGCTTCCCTTTAAATGTATCTATGCTATTCGCCTCAACCACTCCCTGTGGTAGCGAGTTCCACATCCTCACCACTCTCTGGGTAAAGAAGTTTCTCCTGAATTCCCTATTGGATTTATTAGTGACTATCTATCTTATATTGATGGTCCCCAGTTCTGGTCTCTCCCACAAGTGGAAACATCCTCTCTACGTCTACCCTATCAAACCCTTTCATAACCTTAAAGACCTCTATCAGGTCACCCCTCAGTCTTCGCTTTTCTAGCGAAAAGAGCCCCAGCCTGTTCAGTCTTTCCTGATAGGTAGAACCTCTCAGTTCTGGTATCATTCCAGTAAATCGTTTCTGCACCTTCTCCAGTGCCTCTATGTCCTTTTTATAACACAGAGACCAGAACTCTTCACAGGGACTCCGAGTGTGGGGTTACCCAGGTTCTATACAAGCGCAGCGGATTAAGGAACGTTACTGAAGTCGTCCTCCTGTGCTTGGCTGAATCGGTAACCATCTCCACATGGGTGAACGTCAGCGTATCTTCTTTCAAAGCAAATGTCCGAGTTTCATTACCATGAGTGGAGAAGTTCCCTTTGATGTCCGCAGAGCATGTACACAGGCTGCCAGAGCATGCCTTGCCCATGTGTTGGCTGCTGCTAACATCTGCCGGCCTTTAATGCTTTCCACGTCGTGCCCTTCCGAAAGGAGAAAAGAAATGGCATTTTTATTGCATCTCCACTTGGTCCTGATCTCAGCTGCGCTTTATAATTCTATTATCCCACCCCCCTCCGTTGGGGATGTGCTAAGGAAATCCCATCTTTTTCCCATTCCCTGAGGCTTTCTCCTCATCTTTTCCAAAGGTGGTAATTCACACTTGGCTACAGTTTCACAGGGACCGGGCGATCTCTGATGACTCACTTTCCTTCACAAATAAGACTTAACATTGAATGTACAGCACAGAAACAGGCCATTCGGCCCAACTGGTCCATACCGGTGTTTATGCTCCACACGAGCCACCCAGGCCCACCCCTCTTCGTCTAACCCTATCAGCATATCCTTCTATTCCTTTCTCCCTCATGTGTTTATCTAACTTTCCCTTAAATGCATCTGTACTATTCACCTCAACCACTCCCTGTGGTAGCGAGTTCCACATTCTCACCACTCTCTGGGTGAAGAAGTTTCTCCTGAATTCCCTATTGGATTTATTAGCGACTACCTTATATTTATGGTCCCCAGTTCTGGTCGCACCCACAAGTGGAAACATCCTCTCTACGTCTACCCTATCAAACCCTTTCATAATTTTAAAGAGCTCTATCAGGTCACCCCTCAGTCTTCTCTTTTCTAGAGAAAAGAGCCCCAGCCTGTTCAATCTTTCCTGATAGGTAGAACCTCTCAGTTCTGGTATCGTCCTAGTAGTGGGAGCACAGATCTCCACCTATCTGTTGTCCAACGACCAACTGGTCGGTGGTCTTTTTAAAGTCAAGATGGAATACCTTCATAACGGTGAGAGATTAGAAGCTATGGAGACGCAAAGGGATTTAGGCGTCCAGGTACATAAATCACTAAAAGCTAGTGCACAGGTATTATCTCAAGGGGGTTGGAATCCAAAAGTGAAGAAGCGATGCTTCAGTTGTACAGAGCTTTGACAGACCCCATCTGGAGTATCTGCGTTCAGTTCTGGGCACCGCACCTCAAAGAAGATATATCGGCCTTGGAGGGAGTACGGCGCCGATCCACCAGAATGATAACAGGGCTCGAAGGGTTAAATTATGAGGCCAGGTTGCATCAGCTTGGCTTGTACTTCCTTGAGTTTAGAAGGTTGAGGGGGGTGATCTGCTTGAGGTATTTAAAAGTGATTCCATAGGGAGAGGAAAAACCATCTCCTCTGGTGGGAGAATCGGAGACAAAGGTTAGTGGGAATCTGGAACTCTCGTCCCCCAAAAGGCTGTCGATGCTGGGGGACAATTGGAGGTTTCGAGACCGAGATTGGTACATCTTTGTTGGGTAAGGGTATCAAGGGATGTGGAGCTAAAGCGGGTAAATGGAGTTGAGATACAGATCAGCCATGGTCTGATTGAATGGCGGAACAGGCTCAAGGGGCTGAATGGCCTCCTCCTGCTCCTTTGTTAGCACAAGGGCACGATTTCATGAAATTCAGCAACAACAGCACATGAAATCACCAGGTAGAGTGATACATCCCGGTGCTAATATTAAATTAGAGTGGGATCCTACATTGTTAATAATGTCACCTCTTACCTGCTACGAATTACAAGTGATAACGTCATTGAGCAATTGGCCTTTCTGTACAATCAGTCCCCCTGGGACTCATTCTCACTTAACCCTGGAGATTATTGCCATGCAGGAGTAGACCGTAGGCAGAATTACCCAGAATTGGTCGTCGGAATAAAGATGCAGTGGCTTAAATAAGTGTCGTCTTTGCACTCTGACCCCCGAAACAACTGAGAAAGTTTCCTAGTAATGGGATGGGTAGATGGCGGAGATAGGCAATAAAGAGGTTACTTTGTCATCTAGTTCTACCTTAGCGTTTCAGAAGCTGAACCTTTTCACACCTGTTGGAAGTGTGAGCAGGGCTGGCTTTTTTTTCCCTCTTATTCTCACATAAATGCTTTTATTAGCACACTGCTAGACCCAGTTAGAGCTGAAATAAGAACATAAGAAATAGGAGCAGGAGTAGGCCATAGGGCCCCTCGAGCCTGCTCTGCCATTCAATAAGATCATGGCTGATCTTTGACCTCAACTCCACTTTCCCACCCGATCTCCATATCCCTTGATTCCCCTAGAATCCAAAAATCTATCGATCTCAGCCTTGAATATACTCAAAGACTTAGCGTCCACAGCCCTCTGGGGTAGAGAATTCCAATTCCTCTGAGTGAAGAAATAGTTCAGCAGTCCTTTGAGGCACGGGAGACATTGGGGGAAATTTTGAAGGCCTTGATTTTAAAATTCTCATCCTCGCGTTCAAATCCCTCCATGGCCTCGCCCCTCCCTCTCTCTGTAACCTCCTCCAGCCCCACAACCAACATTCCCGCTAATCTGCGTGGCCACGTGGCCGGGCAGCGGTCTGGAGGTCCCGCGCAGACCGCTCACCAGCTTTTACACAGAAGAAACTGCGCATGCATGAAAATTTGAATGGACCGTGCAGCCAGTTAAAGAGACTGCGGACCTAAAATTGTGCGACTTCTCACATTTGTCCACCCCAGTCCAACACTGGCATCTCCACATCATGGCTAAAATTAAAATTAGAGGGAACATTGCCTACAACCGTCTGAGATCTCTGCGCTCCGCTAATTCTGGCCTCTTGCATGTCCCTGATTTTAATCGCTCCACCATTGGTGGCCGTGCCTTCAGCTGCCTGGGGTCCTCAGCTCTGGAATTCCCTCCCTAAACCTCTCCGCCTCTCTCTCCTCCTTTAAGACGCTCCTTAAAACCTACCTCACTGACCAAGCTTTTGGTCACCTGCCCTAATATCTCCTTATGTGGCTCGGTGTCAAATTTTGTTTAATAATCGCTCCTGTGAAGCACCCTGGCACATGGGCGCTATATCAATGCAAGTTGTTGTTGCTAACCTAACCTTTCCCATCGGGAACCTGACAGGATCGGGTGTAAGGCTGGTTTCACCGCCCGGTTAAAGTCAGTAGACAGTGATATTGGGCGGGGAGTAAGACCGACATTCCACCTGAGCTGGTGGGTTTCCCGCCCGGCGAGATTAATTTTTTAATTCATGGGATGTGGGCGTCGCTGGCAAGGCCGGCATTTATTGCCCATCCCCAATTGCCCTCGAGAAGGTGGTGGTGGACCGCCTTCTTGAACCGCTGCAGTCCGTGTGGGGAGGGTACTCCCACAGTGCCGTTAGGTACGGAGATTTTGGCCCAGCGACGATGAAGGAACGGCCGATATACGTCCAAGTCAGGATGGTGTGTGTGACTTGGAGGGGAACTTGGAGGTGGTGGTGTTCCCATGCGCCTGCTGCTCTTGTCCTTCTAGGTGGCCGAGGTCGTGGGTTTGGGAGGCGCTGTCGAAGAAGCCTTGGCGAGTTGCATGCAGTGCATCTTGTAGATGTTACACACTGCAGCCACGGTACGCCGGTGGTGGAGGGAGTGAATGTTTAAGGTGGTGGCTCGGGTGCTGATCAAGATAGGTTAAAATGAGCCCCATTTTCACACTGGATGTTTAACAGGCAGTGTAAAGAGATGGATAAAAAACGCCCTGGTCTCTCAAGGGACTGAGGCGGGCAATGGACTTGTCACTATCCTCAGGTCCCTTCTCTTTCAATGTTAAAAACTGCCTCAACACCCTCTCTTACCACAGTCCCCACTTGCAGCTGGCCCGGGCTCCTCTGTGAGTGCAGATTTGTTTAATGTCCTTGGAGTGCTTACAGCTGTTAGTAACTCCTAATATTATTGCAGAGTCTTTGAAAACCATTGTACAAACAGGGCTGGATTGTCGATGTGCACTTTCAAAATACCGACGTAAAATTAATTTTAGCAGACGCGAGCTTTCATGGTTTACAGGCACAAAAGAGATTCATATCAGTCAAGCTGTTTGAATTTCACTTCCGCCTTTCTGATGCGACCATTCGAGGTGTTTTTTTGTCTTGTACACGACCACATGTCTGATGTAACACAGCTTTCACTGAGTCATTCAATCAGACAGCACAGAGGGAGGCCATTCAGCCCATCGTGTCTGTGCCGGCTCTTTGAAAGAGCTCTCCTATTAGTCCCACTCACCCCGCTCTTTCCCCCTAGCTCTGCAAATTTTTCCTTTTCAAGTATTTATCCGATTCCCTTTTGAAAGTTACTATTGAATCTGCTTCCACCGCCCTTTCAGGCAGCGTATTCCAGATCACAACAACTCGCTGAGTAAAACAAAATCACCTCATCTCCCCTCTGGTTCTTTTACCAATTACCTTAATTCTGTGTGCTCTGGTTACCGACCCTCCTGCCAGTGGAAACAGTTTCTCCTCATTTGCTCTATCAGAACCCCTCATAATTTTGAACGCCTCTATTAAATCTCCCCTTAACCTTCTCTGCTCTAAGCAGAACTATCCTAACTTCTCTAGTCTCTCTGCATAGTGAAGGCCCTCCTCCCTGGTATCATTCTGGTAACTCTCCTTTCCATCTAAAGTCCTCTACTGTTTCTCTGAACTGTTGTCTGTTTCTAGTGAGGCCTGAATATGTTTGCTGGGCCTAATCTGGGCCTAATTTTAAAGTAATTGGTAGCAGGATTAGAGGGGAGTTGAGGAGAACTTTTTCACCCAGAGGGTGGCGGGGGTCTGGAACTCACTGCCTGAAAGGGTGGTAGAGGCAGAAACCCTCATCGCATTTAAAAAGTCCTTGAAATGCCATAACCTACAAGGCTATGGACCAAGAGCTGGAAAGTGGGATTAGGCTGGAGAGCTCTTTTTTGGTCGGCACAGACACAATTTCTATGATCTGTTGCACATAATTCTGATTCTTTATGGCACAAACTGACCTACACAGCATACCCCCTCTGTGCTATGCTCGGTGTTTGAGCACATCAACCCAGTTTATTGCCCATCCCTAGTTGCCCTGAGAAGGTGGTGGTGAGCCGCCTTCTTGGACCGCTGGTGGCACTTTTGATACAACTGAGTGGGTCGCTAGGCCACTTCAGAGGGCAGTTAAGAGCCAACCACGTTGGTGTGGGACTGGAGTCACATGTAGGCCCAGACCGGGTAAGGACGGCAGGTTTCCTTCCCGAAAGGGCAGCAGTGAACCAGTTGGGTTTTTAACGACAATCTGACAGCTTCACGGTCACTTTTACATCTTTCAGATCTTTTTATTCCAGATGTTTAAAAAAAATTCTGAATGTAAACTGCCATGGTGGGATTTGAACTCATGTGCTACTGGATTAGTAGTCCAGCAACACAACCACTACACTACCGCACCCTATACATGCTAGTTGTTGAGGCAGTGTACTTTGTCTCTAACTGTACTTCACCTATCCTGGGAGAGGTTCATACTGGCACTGGGTGCCTGATAAGGAAACATATTACATTCCTCAACACTAACGTCCCTCACCCTCTTGATCAAGTATGAATACGAGTGTACAGACCATGCCGTTGGTGTTGTGTGTGACTGGGGGGGGAGGAGAGCCTCACTGACCTGCCTTTTCCCTCTCTGCAGACTGCGGGATTAACTGTCACAAGCACTGCCGGGACGTGGTGGTGCAGGAGTGCAAGAAACGCAACAAGACCCATCAGAGTGACAGCACGCTACAGTGTCCCGCCACCCCGTCCCTCTTAACGGCAACGGCGCCGAAAAGTCACAGCACTGGTAAAGCCTCCACTGTTGAACAGGCATGCGTGCCAGTCGCTAACCTGACTGTGTACATGTTTGGTGACTGGTTTGCTATGGCTTGTGTGCGTGTATGTGTGTGCATGCGCATGTATGCACATGTGTCCGTGTTTGCGTGTGCGTATATGTGTGCATGTATGCGTGCGTGTCTGTGTTTGTGTGTGCATGTATGCGTGTGTGTACATGTATGTGTGTGTCCGTGTTTGCATGTGCGCGTGTATGCGTGCATGTATGTATGTGTGAGCGTGTCCGTGTGCATGTGTGTGCGTGTGTCCGTGTGCATGTATGCATGTGTGTGCGTGCATGCACACCTGCGTGTGTGCGTGTCTGTGCATGCGTGTATCCATGTATGCACACGCGTGTGCTCATCTGTGTGTATGCGTGTGTGTGTGCACGTATGTGTGTGTGTGCACGTGTGCGCGTGTATGTACAGAGTCTTTGTTGCAGGAGTCCGAGCTCTTACAATAGTGAGTTGTCCTGCTCAACATGTCACTTGCGAGGGGCTCTTTGTACTTGCTGTCTGCTCCATGAGGGCTCAAACCCAGTCTTGTCAATGGTCTAATGGCAGATGGCGACTCCTTCTTTTGGGGGTAAGGTTAGTGGAGTCACTTGGGGTCTCTATGGTGTCGAGGTGGCCGCAAGGTGACACACCTGGCCATGGAAGACTGGAATTAAGCCAATCCTCTGTGGCCACTAAAGAAAGAGCATTTGTGGAGCGCACTTCACGACCTCTGGACGGCAGGAAGTGCTTCACAGCCAATGAAATGCTTTGGAAGTGTAGTCACTGTTGTAACGTAGTCAATTTGCATTTAGCCAGAAGCAGCAATGAGATAAGTAAGCAGATGCTTTGTCTTAAAGGAAGAGAAAGAGGCAGAGTGGTTTAGGGAGGAAATTCCAGAGCTTAGGGCCCAGGCAGCTGAAGGCACGGCCGCCAATGGCAGAGCGATGGAAATCGGGGATGCACAAGAGGCCAGAATTGGAGGAGCACAGAGATCTCGGAGGGTTGTAGAATTGGAGGAGCCCAGAGATCTCGGAGGATTGTGGGGCTGGAGGAGCGCAGAGATCTCGGAGGATTGTGGGGCTGGAGGAGCGCAGATATCTCGGAGGGTTGTAGAATTGGAGGAGCGCCGAGATCTCGGAGGGTTGTAGAGCTGGAGGAGGAGACCGGGATTTGAACCGAAGGATGAGAATTTTAAATTCGAGGTGTTGACAGAGCAGTAGTCAATGTAGGTCAGCGAGCACGGGGGTGATGGGCGAACGGAACCATTAGTTTCCAGCGGGGAGCGGAGGTCGCATAGAGCGCGCGGCAGAAAATGGCGGGCGGGCAGCGCGTGCGCACCCTGAGACTAGCACTCCCGCTGTGAGCTTGCGATCGACCCTGCAATCCTCAGAGCCCGGCATTCAAAGTCAAATCAGCTGACGGCACGGGGCAACGATACAGTTAAGTTCCAAGCCTCCCCTCACTTATCTATGCAAAACCAGGCTAACCTTACACACCATGTTTTGCAAACACTCGCAGCAACAGCACCAATGAGAGCTGGAGGATTTGCCTTCTGTTCTGTGGCGATTATGGCTGCAAAACCCATTGCAACTGAAACTTCTGTCTCAAAATCTTTGCGCAATGAGTTGTTGTGATCTGGAACGCGCTGCCCGACAGGGCGGTGGGAGCAGATTCAATAGTAGCTTCAAAAGGGAATCGGACAATGACTTGAAAAGGAAAAATTTGCAGGGCTGTGGGGCAACAGCGGGGGGCGGGGGGGGGGGAGTGGGGCTAATTAGACAGCTCGACCAAAGAGCCGGCACAGGCACAATGGGCCGAATGGCCTCCTTCTGTGCTGTATTGTTCTATGATTCTGCAGAAATGCAAACTGCACTTGGGTATCATCCAATTGATCTTATTTGTGACCTCAGAACACTGTTTGTTCGAATGCGACAGTAAGCAATGATCTGAAATCAGATTGGATCTTATCGGACTTGAGACTGGACCCGGTATTATTTCCCTGTCTCTTTCTTAACCCTTACGGTGCTGGCAGTGCCATTTATTTAATCATACATGTTCAGCGAGGCTGATTAACGCCCTAGCGCTGGGCAACTCTGAAAACACACCGCAGGCCGGGGAGACCAGCCGTTGGGAGGGGGGGGGGGCGGGACAACAACACTCCCAGCTACCAGGAGAGCGTCAACTGTCTAAAGGTCTGCGCTTCCTCGACATACCTCAGTGGGGTTATCTGGGTCGGGCGAAGGAAGAATGAAAGAGGCTCGCATTTCGACAGCGTCTTTAGGACATCCCAATGCCCATTCCTCCTGCCTCAGCAAATCCATCATTTCTGCTCTGGCTTTGCCGACCAGCGGTGTGGAACCTGCATGTGTGTCAGCCCGTGGCTCAGTGGGTAGCACTCTCTCTCTCTCTCAGCCTCTGAGTCAGAAGGCTGTGGGTTCAAGTCCCACTCCAGGGACTTGAGCACAAAATCTAGGCTGACACTCCCAGTGCAGGTGCTGAGGGAGTGCTGCACTGTCGGATGGTGCCGTCTTTCGGATGAGACGTTAAACCGAAAGCCCCGTCTGCTCTCTCAGGTGGACGTAGAAGATCCCACGGGCACTATTTCGAAGAAGAGCAGGGGAGTTCTCCCCGGTGTCCTGGCCAATATTTATCCCTCAATCAACATCACTAAAACAGATTATCTGGTCATTAACACATTGCTGCTAGTGGGAGCTTGCTGTGCGTAAATTAGCTGGTGTGTTTTGCACATTACTGGGCTAGCCATGTGGAAAATCAGAAGATCTTCCAAGTACCTCCTCCCCGTGGATGGTTCCATAGCGCTGTATTATAGTCACCCCCCCACCACCCCCCCTCTTTTTTCCATGAGAATCCAAAAGAAATCCCCACCCTTTCGGGGAAACCAGCTGCTGGGAGGGGGGAAGCAACACTTCCTGCTACAAGGAGGAGCGTCAACTGTCTAAAGGTCAAATCTACACTTCTTCCGTGAGGTTATCTGGGTAGGGCGAGAGAAGAATGAAAGAGGCTCGCACTTCGACAGCGCCTGTTCACAACCTCAGGACGTCCCAAAGCGCTTTACAGCCAATGAAAGTACTTTTGAAGTGTTGCAAAGTAGGGAAATGCGGCAGCCAATTCGTGCACAGCAAGATCCCACAAACAGCAACGAGACAAATGACCAGATAATCTGGTTTTTTTTAAGTGGTGTTGGTTGAGGGATAAATATTGACCAGGACACCAGGGAGAACTGCCCCCTGCTCTTCTTCGAAATAGTGCCACAGGATCTTTTACATCTACCTGAGAGGGCAGACGGGGCCTCAGTTTAACGTCTCATCCGATAAGACGGCACCTCCGACAGTGCAGCATTCCCTCAGCACCGCACTGGGAGTGTCGGCCTAGATTTTTGTGCTCAAGTCTCTGGAGTGGGACTTGAATCCACGACCTTTGGACTTCGAGGCGAGGGTGCTGCCCACTGAGCCACGGCTGACACTTCAAGATGTAACAAAATTGAATTTGAACACAGCTACAGGATGATTGTGAATAGCAGACTAGACGGTGGAAAAATTCAGATGGTTAGCGCCTCCCATTAGCGCCTCCGGGGGGCGCTAACGGGGCGCTAGGAACTTAGCGCCCGAGCGCGGCGATTTTAGCGCCGCTCGCGAAATTGACCAGTCGTTTTGCGGCGGCGCTAAACACTACCACCACAATCTCCTGCACCCACAGATCGTGACGTCAGTCAAGCGTGCAACATCCCCGGTAACGCCCCAGATCGGATATTGAGTCGCGCCCCCTGCCTTAGCGCCTGCCACTAGGAATGACAGGTAGAGGGGAACGTTTTGCAGTCGGGAAGGGGCTGGGGGAGCGCTAGTTAAAGGCGGCCGCTTCCTGCCTTTTCTTGTCGGCGACATTTTTGGTTTTAACGCCGTCCTAAGGAGTTTTGGCCCTCAGCACCACTTTTGAGGTTCCTAAGCGCCGAGCTCTTGCCCTGGGCCTATCCGTTAGTGCTTCCAACAAAATTGCTTTCGAGGTCTCTCCAGGCCGAGATTCAAGGCTGCAATGAGCAGGGAGTGGCTGGCCAGCAAGATGGCCCCTCCCCTTTAAGAACTGGACGGCGCCAGTCTGTCTGGCTTCCATGGTAACGGACATCGCCTGAGCTTCGGTAGCGTTCTGAGGTAGCGCCTCGCTCCCTGACGTTAGCGCCTTGAGAGAGGTGTGTAGCGCCTGATTTAGCGCTCAAATCACCTCCAGCGGCGATGGAGGCAAATTTTGCAGTCGGAGGCGATAATTAGCGCCGGGCGTTAAACTTTGCGCCCGGCCGATATTAGAGCCCCAAAATGGGCGATACCCAATTTTACCCCCCGACGTTCCTTATTCAATATTGGGGCATGGCCCACGTTTGCACTGCTGGGGTTTTTCATTTCCATTCTGCTTGGTGTCCGCATGTAAATGAGTTCTCACAATGTTTGAATAACAGCGCTGGCTGCAATCTGCTAATGAGTCACTTAACCACCGTCAGCTCCCAGTCACTTGGATGGCCTTTGGCATACAAAGACTGAGCAGACAAACCATTGAGTGAAGCTCTGGGGCACTAATTGGTGGAGATCTACTGATTGCGGTCTGGGACATGTTCGCTTGTCCTAGATACACAGGCAGTGAAGTCACCGATAAATGCTACCTTTTCAACACTGCTTGTCGCACACTGACACAATTTAAACAGGGAATTTGCATTTACACAGCAGCTGTTGTTCTCAGGAAGTTTCAAAGCGCCTTTACAGCCAATGGAGTCCTTTTGAAGTGTAGTCACTGTTGTAATGTAGGCAAATGCAGCGGCCAATTTTGAACACAGCCAGCGCCCACAAACAGCAATGCGGTAATGACCAGATAATCTGGTTTCGCGATGTTGGTTGAGGGATAAACATTGGCCCAGGACACCGGGGAGAAACTCCCCCCTGCTCTTCTTCGAAATAGTGCCCGCGGGATCTTTTACGTCCACCTGGGAGGGCAGACGGGAGCCTCGGTTTAACGGTTCATCCTTTGCAGGCACGTCTCAGACACCAACACAAAAGCAAAATATTGCGGATGCTGGAAATCTGAAATAAAAACAGAAAATGCTGGAAATACTCAGGAGGTTCAGGCAGCAGCTGTGGAGAGAGAAACAGAGTTAACGGCCCGAAAATTAGACCTAATACCCGAGAGTACGCACTGTGTACTCTCGCATTTAGGTCTCCAATTGCCGGTTTCCTGCATGCACTGCGCATGCGCGGGAAACCGGCACTTCGTGAATTCAAAAGGGGGCGGTTCCTAAGTGAACCGCGTGCGCGCTACAGGCTGCGCGCACGCCGTGCACTTAGTTATTTTTGCAGCTTTGAACGCGCAGGTAAGTGTTGAAGATTTTACACATAAAGAAAGGAGGCGTAGGAGCCCTTTTTAACAAGGTAAGTAGTTAATTAAGTGTTATTTTAAAAAAATTTCAACAGGTTTATCTTTTTTAGAGACTTTAAAGAAAGGTAAGTTTATTTTTATAACTTTTAAAAAGATTTAAAATTTTTTCAAAAATTTAATTTTTTGTTTAAAGTGGTTAATTTATTTAACTATACTTATTTTATTAATGTGATGGCTTTTTTTTTAATTTAATTGAGGTTTAGCTGTTCTTTTGGGGGTGTGTAGGATTCATAGCTTTGACAGCTCTTGCTGTGAAAACTATGAATGAAAGATGGTGTGCTGCCATTGGCTCTAACTGAAGCACGTGATCCCAGAGCTCGCACGAACTAATTGCGTCTCTGGGATACGCACACACTGCACAGCTGCATGTGGGACTGGCCTTGAAACTAAAGTTCGTGTGGGCCCGGAGGAAAAAGGTAGGCGCGGAGTGAGATATCGCGGGGAAGCCTTACCCCCGCGGGAACACTCACTGTTTAATTTCTGGGCCAACGTTTCAGGTCGATGACCCTTCGTCAGAACTGGAAAAAGCTGGAGATGGGACAGGTTTTTAAGCAAGTGCAGGGGCAGGGTAGAATGTGGAAGGCTGGCCAGGAGTGTGTTGGAATAGTCAAGTCTAGAGGTAACAAAGGCATGGATGAGGGTTTCAGCAGCGGATGAGCTGAGGCAGGGGCGGAGACGGGCGACATTACGGAGGTGGAAGTAGGCGGTCTTAGTTATGCTGCGGATATGTACTCGCTCCCAAGCCTCTCCAGCTCTGGCCAACGGAAGTAATGACATTCCCCATGGTTTTCCCAACCTCCACATTCCGGAGCACGTTTGCCCGGGAGCCCGCTGACCCCCATCACTGATTTACTACAGCATATTGTACCTTTAATGTTAAAAGAATTCCCAAGGTGCTTCACAGAGGTGTGGCAAACAAAATGGACGCCGAGCCGAGAAGGAGCTCTTGGGAGGGATGACCAAAGACTCGGTCAAAGAGCTGGGTTCGAAGGAGAGTCTTAAAGGAGGAACAGGAGGAGGCCATTCAGCCCCTCGAGCCTCTTCCGCCATTCAATTAGACCACGGCTGAGCTGTATCTCAACTCCATCCACCTGCCTTGGCTCCATAATCCTCGATACCCTTACCCAACAAAAATCTATCAATCTCAGTTTTGAAATTTTCAATTGACCCCTGTCAGCCCCAACAGCTTTTTTTGGGGTGGGGGGGAGAGAGTTGCAGATTTCCACTCCCCTTTGTGTGAAGAAGTGCTTCCTGATATCACACTCGGAACGGCCGAGCTCTAATCTTAAGATTGTGCCCCCCTTGTTCTGGACTCCCCCCCCCAGAGGAGCTGGTTTCTCTTTATCGACCCTATCAAACCCTTGGAACGGTTCATGGGTTTAAGGAGGCAATTGCAGAGTCTGGGGCCTGGTCTGCTGAAGACAGGGCCACCAATGGTGGGACGAGGGGAGAGGGGATGTACAAGAGGGTCAGAGTTGGAAGAATGGAGAGTTGGGGAGGAGGGGGTGCGGTGGGGCTGGAGGTGGTTGCAGGGGTGGGGAAGGACGAGGCCTTGAAGAGATTTTAGTCACACTCTCTCATCATGGCACTCCCATCCTCAGTTCATGCGCCTGATCCAGAACAACAAGGACGCGGATGTCTTGAGTGCCAACTTTGCTTTTGATGTGGTTTCTTACCCTGTTCACCTTTGTGTTTTTTCACTTTAACACCACCCAGAGTCGCTGGGCCCTTTCATCTCTCTCTCTCTCCAATGATTACCTGAACCCTGATGGTTATAGGGCGGCTGTTACTGTTGTGCATTTCCTGTTGTTCTGACATCGTCTGTTCACCTCATGAGCTCGCTTGGTTTTTGCCTTTTACCTTCCACGAACGGGTAACCATCCCGGGCTGTAGCCGGGGGCAGCGTTCCTCCGAGTCACCCAGATCAGCGTTGCTGTCGTTGGGCTTCGAGCGATTGCTGCCAGTTTCCTTCACCCTCGGTCAAAGATTGGTGAACCGCATCGGTTGCGAAGCACTTTGGCACGTCCCGAGATGTGAAAAAAACACACACATAAGTGCGAGTTCTTTTTTTTTATAGAATTGTAGAAACTTACAGCACAGAAGGAGGCCGTTCGGCCCATTAGTGCCTGTGCTGGCTCTGTGAAAGAGCAGTCGTGCTCAGTCTCACATCCCCGCTTTTTGACCGTAACCCTGTGAGTTCCTCATCCTCAAGAACCCGTCCAACTCCCTTTAAAATTATCGATGGAATCAGCTTCCACCACCTTTTCAGGTCGAGCGTTCCAGATCCCGACAACTCTCTGAGTGAAAACATTTCTCCTCATCTCCCCTCGAGATCTTTCCAATGATTTGGAATCTCTGACCTCTGGTTATTGTCCCACTCGCCAGAGGGAACAGTTTTTCTCTCTCTACTCGATCAAAACCTCTCATCATCTTGAAAACCTCTATTAGGTCACCTCTTAACCTTCTCTGTTCCAAGGAGAACAGTCCTAACTTTTCCAACCTCTCCTCATAACTGAAGTCCCTCATCCCTGGTAAACCTCCTCTGCACCCTTTCTAAGGCCTTTACATCTTTCCTAAAGTGTGGCGCTCAGAATTGTCCACAATACTCCAGCTGAGGCCTTTTCTGTCTTTATTTGATTCCTAACGTCTACCCCCGCACCCCATCCCTAAGTTCCCCCTTCCTTTCCTGACGCCACTGATTCCTGCGTCACATGGTCATTCTACCCACCCGAGCCTGGACAGTGAGCCTGGTAGACGATCGCTCTGTAAGCTGTACCATAGTTCTGCCCTCGTCCAATGTCCAGTACTTTGTTTATGTTGGTCTTTCTTCTTGTGTCAGCCGTGGCTCAGTGGGCAGCACTCTCTCGTCTCTGAGTCAGAAGGTCGTGGGTTCTAGTCCCACCCCAGAGACTTGAGCAGAAAAATCTAGGCTGACACTCCAGTGCAGTGCTGAGGGAGTGCTGCACTGTCAGAGGTGCCATCTTTTGGATGAGACGTTAAACCGAGGCCTCCGTCTGCCCTCTTCGATGGATGTAAACGGGCCTATGACACTATTTGGAAGAAGAGCAGGGGAGTTCTCCCCAGTGTCCTGACCAATATTTATCCCTCAATCAACATCACTAAAACAGATTATCTGGTCATTATCACATTGCTGTTTGTGGGATCTTGCTGTGTGCAAATTGGCTGCCGCGTTTCCTACATTACAACAGTGACCACACTTCAAAAATAGTGCTTCATTGGCTATAAAGCGCTTTGGGACGTCCTGAGGTTGTGTAAACGGGCTGTAGAAATGCAAGACTCCCTTTCTATACGGGAAATCCTGAGATGAATTAAAGGTTCACTGATGCAGCTTGGTAGGTGTTTGTGAACCTTTGGTTCCAGGTTCGAAGAAACCGACGTGAAATGCCTCTTTAAAGGAACATGTCGGACCAGAATCTGCCGTGGCAGGGCATCTACCCTTCGTCAAACACTGGTGAACTTCCTCGGTCGTGAAGCGCTTCAGGATGTGAAAAGCACACTTAAGTGCGAGTTCTGTCTTTGATTCCTAACTTCCCCCGCCCCCCTGAAAATTCTGTCCCGTCGTTCGCACTGCGCTCTGCCCAACACAAAAAAGAAATAGTTCGACAGGCTGAAACTTGCGAAACGTACTGTGGGCTCTCTTGCCCTCTGGTGGGCAAACGCAGCAGTGCACCACTGGTGGTGCCACTCAGCAGGTCTGGCACCCAGAGGGCAACCGTTAGTCTGCAGTGGTCCACTTGTGCATGTGTGGTTATTTGCAGGAAGTCGGGTGATGTTAGCTCCATTTCCTTGGCCTCCAAATCGCGAATAAAGCAGCTTAAAAGAGGCCGAGTCCCCCGGTAGATTTTACTGACAGAGAGAGAATGTAGGAATTGAAGATGTCAAGGTTAGATGTGAAGTTTTTAAAAGTGGCATGTTTAGGAACCCTTCAGGTGAGACATTGTATAGGCCCCGATTTTAACTCCAGGCGGACTCCCCCGCTCAGGCCCGAGTTAAAATTACAGTCGGGCCTCAATGATGTAATCGGGCCGCAACATGCATATGTAAAGAAGGACCCCGTTGGCTCCGGGCGGGTGTCCTTGCTGCCTGCTCAGGAGAGCGGGTTCAAATGACAGACGCTGCCATCATGGCAGCTTTCGGACAGGTAAGAGCCACGGGCGGGTTTTAACCGCCCACCCGCCAGGTTTCTGCTGCGCCTCGAGGGTTAAAATCGGGCCCCGTTGAGCCAGGGCCCTGTTTGTGTGTTCAGGTGGATGTTAAAGATCCCATGGCCTTGTTCAAAGAAGAGCAGTGAGTTCCCCTGTTGTCGCATGCCAAATATTCCCTCCTCACCAAAACCCCCCAAAAGAACAGACCGACAGATCGTTGCTATTTCTGAGACAAGGTTGGTGTAGTGTTTGCCGACGACAGTCACTGCCTTTCAAAAGCAATTCTTTTTTTTTTTAATTCATTCTCGGTATGTGGGCATCGCTGGCAAGGTCAGCATTTATTGCCCATCCCTAACTGCCCTGAACTGGTTAAGAATCAACCACGTCGGGTGTGGGTCTGGAGTCACATATAGGCCAGACCGGGTAAGGACAGTAGATTTCCTTCCCTAAAGGACATCAGTGAACCAGTTGGGTTTTTACGACAATCCGACAGCTTCATGGTCACTTTTACTGGTACCACAACAACAGTTTTGTATTTATATAGCGTCTTTAACGTAGTAAAATATCCCAAGGCGCTTCACAGGAGCGGTTATCAAATAAAATTTGACATCGAGTCACATTAGGAGATATGAGCACAGGTGACCAAAAGCTTGATCAAAGAGGCAGGTTTCAAGGGGTGTCTTAAAGGAGGAGAGAGAGGCGGCGAGGTTTAGGGAGGGAATTCCAGAGCTTAGGGCCCAGGCAACAGAAGGCACGGCCACCAATGGTGGAGTGAAGGAGATTGGAGATGGACATGAGGCCAGAATTGGAGGAGCGCAGAGATCTCGGAGGGCTGTAGGCAATGTTCCCGTTGAGCTGTGCGGCTGTGTGGCCAGGCAGCGGCCCGGAGATCCCGCGCAGGCCGGTCGCCGGCTTTTGAACGGGGAAAAACAGCGCAGGCGCGGAAATGTGAATGGGCCGCGCAGCCCGTTAAAGCGGCCGCGCGCCCCGAAAGTAAAATCAGAGGGAACGTTGGTTGTAAGCTGCGGCGTGCGCGGCCACGCAGAAATCGGGAAGCTCCCGCGCCGGCCAATCACAAGCTGCTCCCTCTGAGATACCGCTCGGCAAACTTAAAGGTACCACGCGCACTAAAAAACTGAGAGGGAACTTTGGTTTTAGGTCTGGAGGAGGTTACAGAGAGAGGCAGTGGGCACGGTATCATAGTGATACTGCTACTGGACTAGTAATCCAGAGGCCTGGACTAATAATCCAGTGACAAGAGTTCAAATCCCAGCTGGGGAATTTAAATTTAGTTAATTAAACAAATCTGGAATAAAAAGCTAGTATCAGTAATGGTGACCATGTAACGACCGGATTGACGTAAAAACCCACCTGGTTCACTAATGTCCTTTTAGCGAAGGAAATCTACCGTCCTTACCCGGTCTGGCCTATCTGTGACTCCAGACCCGCAGCAATGTAGTTGACTCTTAACTGCCCTCCGAAATGGCCTAGCAAGCCACTCAAGGGCAATTAGGGATGGGCAATAAATGCTGGCCTTGCCAGCGACACCCACATCCCATGAACGAATAAAAAAAAAAGGCCATGGAGGGATTTGAAAACAAGGATGAGAATTTTAAACTCAATTTAAATTCTCATACTGCCACAATGGGATTTGAACGCACATTCTCCGGTTGAACTAGTCCAGTAACATAACCACTATACCACCGTACCCACTAATTCATGGTATGAAGTGTTGAGAAATGTTCGGCACTTTATAAATTCAACTTTTATTTCTAATTTCGCAAGATAATCTGGATTGGACAATGTATCGTCATTTGCAACGAGACCGCAATGAGTTGATTATTTTTTTTCTTCCGCTTGCCCCTCTAGGTAATGACGACGACATATTCATGTACCCTCACAGCGACAGCAACGAGCACAATGACGACGGCAAGGACCATGCTATTGTGGTGATGGGTCACTTGAACCAGAAGTACTCAGTTCGGATAATACCCGCGGTAGCAAGCAGGTCCACGCAGACTGACCCAGCTAATCTGGACACGGACTTTGCTGTCAGGGGACTCGCAGTTCTAAAATCCGGCTTGCCGAACTCAAAATCCCAGCAGCCTCATCCGAACAGGTGGGAGGAGTTGGGAGTGCCAGAGTGTGAACAATGGGTGCAGAGACTACAGGAAGAGCAGCAGGTGAGATTGGAGGGTCGCGCTGGATGGGATGTGGGAGTACATCAAGGCGGCTGGGCTTCTAGCATGTGATTGGAACTGATGCTTGAGTGGCGTGGTGATGCGTCCCATTGGAGCCTGAATGCACTGCGCGGGGTGGTAGAAACATAGGAGCAGGAGTTAGGCCATTCGGCCCTTCGAGCCTGCTCCGCCATTCAATATGATCATGGCTGATCCTCTATCTCAATACCATATTCCCGCTCTCTCCCCATACCCCTTCATGCCTTTTGTGTCTAGAAATCTATCTATCTCCTTCTTAAATATATAGAATCATAGAAAGTTACAGCACGGAAGGAGGCCATTTCGGCCCATCATGTCCGCGCTGGCCAACAAAGAGCTATCCAGCCTAATCCCACTTCCCAGCTCTTGGTCCGTAGCCCTGCAGGTTAGAGCATCCCAAGTGCACATCCAAGTACTTTTTAAATGTGGTTAGGATTCCTGCCTCTACCACCCTTTCAGGCAGTGAGTTCCAGACCCCCACAACCCTCTGGGTGAAGAAATTTCCCCTCAAATCCCCTCTAAACCTTCCCCCAATTACTTTAAATCTGTGCCCCTTGGTTTTTGACCCCTCTGCTAAGGGAAATAGGTCCTTTCTATCCACTTTTTCTAAGCCCCTCATAATTTTATACACCTCAATAAGGTCTCCCCTCAGCCTCCTCTGTTCCAAGGAAAACAGACCCAGTCTTTCCTCATAGCTAAGATTCTCTACTCCCGGCAACATCCTTGTAAATCTCCTCTGTACCCTCTCTAGTGCAATCACATATCCAGTGACTTGGCCTCCACAGCCTTCTGTGGTAGAGAATTCCACAGGTTCACCACCCTCTGAGTGAAGAAATTTCTCCTCCTCTCAGTCCTAAATGTCCTACCCCGTATCCTGAGACTGTGACCCCTCGTTCTCAACCCCCCAGCCAGGGGAAACATCCTCCCTGCATCCAATCTGTCTAGCCCTGTCAGAATTTTATACGTTTCAATGAGATCCCCTCTCATTCTTCTAAACTCTAGTGAATACAGGCCTAGTCGACCCAATCTCTCCTCATATGACAGTCCTGCCATCCCAGGAATCAGTCTGGTGAACCTTCGCTGCACTCCCTCTAAGGCAAGTATATCCTTTCTTAGGTAAGGAGGCCAAAACTGCAGGATGGACAGCTGGCACAGGTTGACTCTCCAACCTTAGCCATGGTCCCAGTAGGGGTCAAGTGGGTGCTAGGCATTGCACCATTTGAAGGGGAGCAAGATCTGAGTGAGTGACCCTGAACTGCTCTCCTGCACTTGTTCGTGGTCTGTTTCCATTGTGTGTTCGGGATGGAGGAGGGGGGGATAAATAAAGTTGCATCGTAATTACTTGACCCAATGTTGAAGAATGACAGTCTTACCAAACTTCTGCCCACTGTTGGATCGCATTGACTTATAGGATAGCCAACTGGGGAAAGAGCATGAGGTGGAGAAGAAGGGGGCAATCATTTCATCTCCTCGAGGGTACCAATAATGCAACCTGAATCCCGGTAATTGATTGTGCTGAATATTTCTTTACGAGCAACTTCTGAGGCAAGAATGTTAAAAAGCAGAGATGATAAAAGACCATTTGGTCAATCAATTCTACTGCTTCCACAGGCCATGTCCAATCCATCGTATCATGGACTCCACCCCACTTAGATCACCTCAGGAGGGAAATTGCTGTCGAAATATCCCCTGATCTCCAAAGCTAATCTTGTGAAACTGCAAAGTATTCCAAAATGTGCCTGTCTCCCTGGCCCGCGACCCGTAGTCTACTCCTGCCCCAGTGTGGCAAGATCCATTCATCTTCTCATTCATCTCTATCCCAATAACCTCCAACCAGTTATTTACCCAGCTTCTTTCTGGAGTGTAGCATTGCTTGGAAGGAACAGGTGACTTTGGACCTCTGGTTCCCAAAGCTCTCCTCCACTGGGGGTTTTCCTCACCTCATGTCTGGGTCTGTTGTAGACTCATTGATAGAGATTGATCAATAACTCCATTATCGTCATATCATGGGATGGTAGAAGGAAAACTCGATGGGCCTTGGTATTTTTTTCGCCCATGTTCCTAATCAACAAACTCAACATGAGCTGCTCTTGCTGGGAGCGTGTTCCACACATTCACGATGGAGGGAAAACATTTTTTATAGTTTCTAGCCTGACGGAAGGTGGGTCTTTGCCTGACTGATTCGCAACGTCCCAGAATCAGTACTCAGTGGTCAGGTTAGTTTGGTCTTTGCATGGGTGAGTGATTTATCTGATTTATTTGACAGAAAATGCAAAGACCGTGGAGACCGTGTCTCCAGCCTCCCTGCCTGTTGAGAGTTAGGCTTTGCGAATTTTATCTCCTTCAGAACAAATCGAATTGCAAAATTTGCTTTAAAGGGCAGAACAGTTTGGATGAAAGTGAAGGCTGGAACTTGAGCTGACCTATCTCTCAGTGGGACTCTATGCCCTAGGTCTACCAAGACCTTTCAATGGGATCCAACACTCCACCCAGACCTACTCAATGTCAGTCCATCACTCTATCCCAGAGCTCCCAGGCCCTCTCAATGTGAGTCCAACGCTCCACCCCAGAGCTCCCAGGTCTTCTCAATGAGAGTCTAACACTAATCCCAGAGCTCCCAGGTCTTCTCAATGTGAGACCAACGCTCTATCCCCAGATCTACCAGGCCTTCTCAATGGGAGTCTAACACTAATCCCAGAGCTCCCAGGTCTTCTCAATGTGAGACCAACGCTCTATCCCCAGAGCTCCCAGGTCTCTCATTATGAGTCCAATGCTCCACCCTAGAGCTCCCAGGCCTCTCAATGGGAGTCCAACGCTCTATCCCCAGATCTACCAGGACCCTCAATGTGAGTCCAACGCTCTATCCCCAGATCTACCAGGACCCTCAATGGGAGTCCAACGCTCCACCCCAGATCTACCAGGACCCTCAATGGGAGTCCAACGCTCTATCCTCAGATCTACCAGGACCCTCAATGGGAGTCCAACGCTCTATCCCCAGAGCTCCCAGGCCTCTCAATGTGAGTCCAACACTCCGCCCCAGATCTACCAGGACCCTCAATGGGAGTCCAACGCTCTATCCTCAGATCTACCAGGACCCTCAATGGGAGTCCAACGCTCTATCCTCAGATCTACCAGGACCCTCAATGGGAGTCCAACGCTCTATCCTCAGATCTACCAGGACCCTCAATGGGAGTCCAACGCTCTATCCTCAGATCTACCAGGACCCTCAATGGGAGTCCAACACTCCACCCCAGATCTACCAGGACCCTCAATGGGAGTCCAACGCTCTATCCTCAGATCTACTAGGTCTTCTCAATGGGATCCAACGCTCTATCCCAGAGCTCCCAGTCTGCATCCACTATTTTCACCTTTTTCTTTGTTAATGGTAAATATTTTACATTTGTGACTATAAGCAGAAGGGAGAAAGATTGTTCCCTTAACTCATTACAGCTTTTTTATTTGTTTTTTTTATGGGATGTGGGCGTCGCTGGCAAGGCCAGCATTTATTGCCCATCCCTAATTGCCCTTGAGAAGGTGGTGGTGAGCCGCCTTCTTGAACCGCTGCAGTCCGTGTGGTGATGGTACTCGCGCAGTGCTGTTAGGGAGGGAGTTTCAAGATTTTGACCCAACGACGATGAAGGATCGGCCGATATTTCTAAGTCAGGATGGTGTGTGACTTGGAGGGGAACTTGGAGGTGGCGGTGGTCCCCATGCGTCTGCTGCCCTTGTCCTTCTAGGTGGTAGAGGTCGCGGGTTTGGGAGGTGCTGGCCTTGGCGAGTTGCTGCAGTGCATCTTGTAGTGCTGCTGTACAACTGTCGTGTGATGTGTACCAGTAGCACTAGGGTTACAGCACACTTACCTGGGCCCTTGTGATTTCAAAGTTGCCTCGCAGTTCATTTCTGCCTCGTAACAAGCGACTCTCCCTGTCCTGCTCGTTTAGGATTAGCGTGCTCTATTATGGGTTGGTTGAGCATGTACATTAATACCTTTTTGGTTTTCTTATCCTCCCCCCCCACCCCCCTTGTTGCTGCAGCAAAGTCGCCAGCTTGCGACGGAGAACGATAATCTTCACAAGTTGAAAGCACACCTCGAAGAAGAGAACGCCAGACTGCAGGACCAGGTCAGCGCAATGCAGGAGGAGCTTGAAGCCCTGAAAAGCAGACAAGAGCCCCTCAGCCAACCTACGGTCACCCTTATTTTGGAACAGATGGACAATCTCCACATACAGCACGACTCCAAAATCTGAACTGGTGGCATCATCCAGCAAGGACTCGTCGAGCGGCTGCAAGAGCAGCGCATATTTAAATGATAAAACATTGGCACTTGAGCACAGTCGTGACAGTTTTCTTTCATTTCTTTTGTACCTTGTCGCTTAAGAAGACAATCTCACCTTGGAGGATCGCCATGGGCTGGAACCGCAAAAAAAAAACAATGGACTTTCTTCGCACCTTGATTGTTGAGTTCAATCAATTGGATGGCCAGTGAGAAACGAGAGGCTTCTAATTTACACTAGGCCCAGTGACAGCATCAAGCACTTCCAGGTCGTGCCTCAGACGAAATATGGCGTTTCCTGTCGCCCCCTCCTGGAATTTTGACCTTTGGTTCAGGAGAGTGTCCTCTGTTTGTGCAGCAGCGAGATCTGCCTTATGGATAAGCACTGGAAGAGCACAATGAGACCAGAAGGTCTGGGCAGAATGTCATTCAGCCAAAATTGAACAAAAATCAGACACTGGTCTAGATCACTTCAATTGTAGTCATTCTATTATCAATAGTGACTTGCCCACCAGTGGGCATTGACTAGACAGGCTGGGTCCCAACCCTTTGACCCCGGTGACCTCGTTCTGCTCCTTGGCTTCCACTTTATTTTTATTGTTCTTCCCCTCCCCCCCCCACCCCCCCACCTGAAGGTTGCTGACCCCACCTGAGACCTTGGCCAAAGTGGCCATCCTTCACGGTGAGTGTTGGCAGTCTATTCGATCTCGGGGAAAGAGCACAGCCAAACCCGATCCCTGTCCTCACCCGATATCCACGGCCATGCAGGACAGTGATTGGGAGCGGGAACAATGGCTGATTTTCCCAAACATCTCACCTCAACCTAATTGAGATCAGCTTAGTTCCCTCACTAAGTCCAACATGGTTGGCCTCTTGACCTCACCGGGATAGGGTGTGTTTTCCCGTAGTAATTGGTTGTACACAATGGATATAAATTGAAAACTGAATTAAGGTGGTCATACTAACCTGGATAACCAGCTTTACAACAACTTGTATTTATACAGCGTCTTTAACGTAGTAAAACATCTCAAGGCGCTTCACAGGAGCGATTATCAAACAAAATTTGACACTGAGCCACATAAGGCAATATTCAGGCAGATGACCAAAAGCTTGGTCAAAGAGGTAGGTTTTAAGGAGCGTCTTAAAAGAGGAAAGAGAGGTAGAGAGGCGGTGAGGTTTAGGGAGGGAATTCCAGAGCTTAGGGCCTAGGCAACAGAAGGCATGGCCACCAATGGTGGAGTGATTATCATTAAGGATGATGAAGCGGCCAGAATTAGAGGAGCGCAGATATCTCGGGGGGGTTGTGGGGCTGAAGGAGATTACAGAGATAGGGAGGGGGCGAGGCCATGGAGGGATTTGAAAACAAGGATGAGAATTTTGAAATCGAGGCGTTGCTTAACCGGGAGCCAATGTAGGTCAGCGAGCACAGGGGTGACGGGCGAACGGAACTCGGTAACATTAGTAACTATGGGAAAAAAGCCACCAGTCAGCATCAGGTCAGTTTGATTGACCTCTTATTCTATTAATAGCCTGCCCGAGGAGAACCTCGTGAATAAATTTATACCCTGGCCCACTCCACCTCATGAATAGAAAAATCTTGCCCGCTGTCTCTTCACAAACACAGGCCCTGGGTGAAAGAAATAATCCACCAAATCTTAAAGTTTGGAATTCAAGCTTCAGTGATGCATTGCTACAAGTCACGGTGAGGGAGTTCAAATGAGATTGGGCTATGAACAGTTTGAAAGGCTCGATCCTACAAGTGCTGGTCATAGGAAGAGGTCTGGAAGCAAAAAGAATACAGAAAAGCACTTTTTTAAAAGAAGTAGCCACGCTTTAGTTAGCACTTATTCTGTGCCTTTACCCTGGGCACTGACAGGCCTTTGAGCCACCTTGGCCAGTTTAGTAGCCTGTGAGTCGTAAGGCCATGGGGTTTAAGCCCCTACTCCGAGACTTGGGCACATCACCTAGGCCGACACTCCGGTGCAGCGCTGAGGGAGTGCCGCAGCGCCGGAGGCACTGTTTATTGGCTGAGACTTTAAGCTGCCTGTTCAAGCGGACGGTAAAGGACTTCTTCGGCACTTTTTCCACACACAAGGAACAGGAGCCGGAGCCCTGGCCAACGTTCACACCTCAACCACCGCCACCAAAAAAAACAGACTGACTGATCGTTAATCCTGTCTGTGGGATCTTGCTTTGTGCAAATTTGCTCCGCAAAGAGAAAACAGTGACTGCATTTCATTGGCTGTGAAGCACTTTGGGACGTCCTGAGTACATGAAAGGCCCTGAACAAACGCGAGTTGGGCCCCCTGGTGTTGTGTTGCGATGCCCTCGCACTGATAGCTGATTTATATTAAATGTAGCTGTGATCAGTCTAGACCCAAAGGGGAACACTCTTGCGAGGCAATTCTAATTGCGATTTGTGCCTTATTGTATGTTTATTTTGTGCTGGGTAAGATGAAGTTTCAGAGAGCTCCCTCTCGTGTGGGAGTTAAATATATTAAAGGCCTCGCCAAGAATGTCCTAGCAACAGGCCTCAGTGGCAGCCCCACTGCTGCACAATTTGTACCGAGAAGTCGAGATAAAGGGCAGTTTTGCAAGTATTTCGCGTCTCTCTTTCCCCCGTGTTAACTAGCGATCAGTTGCACAATTTATTTCCCTCTATTTACACCCCCCCACCACAGAAACGGCCAGAAACAGCTGTGAATAATTTCTTGATAACTTTACTCAGGATCGGACTTGGCTGCGATGCCTCACTAAGGACGTTGACGGTCTGGAGAGCGTTCAAAGATAAAAGACGATTCGGCCGTGGCTCAGTGGGCGGCATCCTCGCCTCTGAGCCAGAAGGTTGTGGGTTCACAGTCCCACTCCAGGGACTTGAGCACAAAAATCTCGGCTGACACTCCCAGTGCGGTGCTGAGGGAGCGCCGCACTGTCAGAGGTGCCGTCTTTCAGATGAGACGTTAAACCGAGGTCCCCGTCTGCTCTCTCAGGTGGATGTAAAAGATCCCACGGCCCTATTGAATGAAGAGCAGGGGAGTTCTCCCCGGTGTCCTGGCCAATATTTCTGCCTTAACCAACATCACTAAAACAGATTATCCGTTCATTATCACATTGCTGTTTGTGGGACCTTGCTGTGCGCAAAATTGGCTGCTGTTTTTCCGGCATGACTACACTTCAAAAAGTCCTTCATTGGCTGTAAAGCTCTTTGTGATCCTGAGGTTGTGACATGCGCTATGGAAATGCAAGTCTTTCTTTTATTTTTTAATGGGCTTTAAATTCAAGAGGCTGATAAAATTGAGAGGGGTCATTGTCAGGACCCAAAATTGTGGGTTAAATTGTAAGGGAAGGACATTGGGTTTGATGATATAATTGGTTCAAAAGGGAATTGGATTTCACACGTCAAGAACATAAAGGGTCGCCAACTCCGATTGGCCGTCTTCCTGGGGGTTTCATCACATGACCTCCCGTCTCCGACCGCCCCACTCGGTCAAACAGCCTTTTTTCCCCCCATCTGCAATATATTTTAACATTTCTTTTAACATCCCGATGAATTTTCTCCCAGGTGTTGCTCACAGTAGAATCATAGAAATTTATGGCACAGAAGGAGGCCATTCAGCCCATCGTGTCCGTGCCGGCTAAAAAATGAGCTACCCAGCCTAATCCCACTTTCCAGCTCTGGGTCCGTAGCCTTGTAGGTTATGGCGCTTCAAGTGCATATCTAAGTAATTTTTAAATGTGATGAGGGTTTCTGCCTCGACCACCCTTTCAGGCGGTGAGTTCCAGACCCCCACCACCCTCTGGGTGAAAAAAGTTCTCAACGCCCCTCTAATCCTGCTACCAATTACTTTAAATCTATGTCCCCTGATTATTGACCTCTCTGCTAGGGGTAATAGGTCATTCCTATCCATTCTATCTAGGACCCTCATAATTTTATACACCTCAATTAAATCTCCCCTCAGCCTCCTCTATTCCAAAGAAAACAACCCCAGCCTATCCAATCTTTCCTCATAGCTAAAATTCTCCAGTCTTGGCAACATCCTCGTAAATCTCCTCTGTACCCTCTCTCTAGTGCAATCACATCCTTCCTGTAATGTGGTGACCAGAACTGCACGCAGTACTCTAGCTGTGGCCTAACTAGCGTTTTATACAGTTCAAGCATAACCTCCCTGCTCTTATATTCTATGCCTCAGCTAATTAAGGAAAGTATCCCGTATGCCTTCTTAACCACCCTATCTACCTGTCCTGCTACCTTCAGGGATCTGTGGACACAAGAACAAGGGAGATCATGGAGATCAATCTTTAATTCCTGGAGACTCCAGGGTAATCCCGGAGGATTGGCAACCCCTAAGAACATAACACATTTTAGGCCCAAGAAGCCTAGAGCTTTCTTATTGATCTCGACCCCATCTTACCCACTGTGTCCCTCAATTCTCTAGAGTTTAGAAGAATGAGAGGTGATCTCATTGAAACATACAACATTCTTTCAGGGCTTGACAGGGTTAGATGCAGGGAGGATGTTTCCCCTGGCTGGGGAGTCTAGAACCAGGGGGTCACAGTCTCAGAATAAGGGGTCGGCCATTTAGGACTGAGATGAGGAGAAACTTCTTCACTCAGAGGGTGGGGAATCTTTGGATTTCTCTACCCCAGAGGGCTATGGAGGCTCAGTCATTGAGTATATTCAAGACAGAGATCGATAGATTTTTGGATATTAAAGGAATCAAGGGATACAGGGATAGTGCAGGAAAGTGGAGTTGAGGTAGAAGATCAGCCATGATCTTATTGAATGGCGGAGCAGGCTCGAGTGGCTCGAATGGCCTATTTCTGATGTTCTTATGTTCTAATCCCTTCTCTTTCTGGAAACATTTCTGACTGTCCACTGAGGTGGCTATCCTTGGTAATATTCCAGAATATGGTGGGTAGATGGTAGTCGAGATCAATCAAAAAGGTATAGACTCCTTGGGCATAAAATGTGTTATGTTCTCAGGGTTACCAACCCTCCAGGATTTCCCTTCGATATTTTTGCTCTTCGTGTTGTTTTCTAACTGGCAGGATTTGGTCAGTTTCAATTGCCACTTGGGGTAATGGATTCCATCTTCTAATAACCCTTCACATTTAAAAAAAAAAATCTATTCTGTTCATTTATGCTTCTAGTACTGATCCTGAGTTTGTGCTGCCTTGTTATCGATTAATCAAATAGTGGAAAGAATCTTTCACTATTTACCCCTCATGCCCCCCCCCCATGATTTTGAACACTTATCATAGAACCATACACCACAGAGGGAGGCCATTCAGCCCATCGTGCCTGTGCCGGCTCTTTGAAAGAGCTCTTCAATTAGTTCCATTCTCCCCTGCTCTTTCCCTATAGCCCTAAAAAAATATTATTTTCAAGTATTTATCCAATTCCCTTTTGAAAGTTACTATTGAATCTGCTTCCACCGCCCTTTCAGTCAGCGCATTCCAGATCACAACTCGCTGCGTGAAAAAAATTCTCCTCCTATTCCCCCCTGGATTTTTTGCTAATTATCTTAAGTCTGTGTCTTCTGGTTACCGACTCTTCTGCCAGTGCAACCACTTTCTCCCTATCTAAACTATCAAAATACTTCATAATTTTGACCTCTATCAAATCTACAACTTAACCTTCTCTGTTTTAAGGAGAACAACCCCAGCTTCTCCAGTCTTTCTACATAATTGAAGACCCTCATCCCTGGTACCACTCTGGTAAATCTCTTCTGCAAGTGTGGTGTAATTAGAACGAATTAAACTTCCATTAGTTCTCCCCTTAACCTTCTCTCCTCTTTAGGTCTCTCATCATATCTATGTCCGTTTAGCCCTCGTATCATCCCAGTGAATGCACTTTGCACCTTTCCCATGGCTCTGCTATCTTTTCTATAATGAGAAAACAGAAAGCGCACAGTATTTCAATTGCAATGTTTTATACATAGAATCATGAATGGTTACAGCACAGAAGGAGGCCATTCGGCCTGTCGAGCCCGTGCCGGCTCTCTGCAAGAGCACTTCAGCTAGTCCCACTCCCCCGCCCTTTCCCCGTAGCCCTGCAAATTCTTTTCCTTCAGGTACTTATCCAATTCCCTTTTGAAAACCACGATTGAGTCTGCCTCCACCACCCTTTCAGGCAGTGCATTCTAGATCCTAACCACTCGCTGCGTAAAAAAGCTTTTCCTCATGTCGCCTTTGGTTCTTCTGCCAATCACCTTGAATCTGTGTCCTCTGGTTCCCGACCCTTCCGCGAATGGGAACAGTTTCTCTCTATCTACTCTGTCCAGACCCCTCATGATTTTGAACACCTCGATCAAATCTCCTCTCAACCTTCTCTGCTCTAAGGAGAACAACCCCAGCTTCTCCGGTCTATACACGTAACTGAAGTCCCTCATCCCAGGAACCATTCTTGTAAATCTTTTCTGCACCCACTGTAAGGCCTTGACATCCTTCCTAAAGTGCGGTGCCCAGAATTGGACACAATACTACAGTTGAGGCCAAACCAGTGTTTTATAAAGGTTCGTCATATCTTCCTGCTTTTGTACTCTATGCTTCTATTTATGAAGCCCAGGATCCCGTAAGCTTTTTTAACCACTTTCTCAACCTGCCCTGCCACTTTCAATGATTTGTGCACATATACCCCCAGGTCTCTCTGTTCATGCACCCCCTTTAGGATTGTACCATTTAGTTTATATCGCCTCTCCTCGTTCTTCCTACCAAAATGTATCACTTCACACTTCTCTGCGTTAAATTTCATCTGCCACGTGTCTGCCCATTCCACCAGCCTATCTATGTCCTCCTGAAGTCTATCACTATCCTCCTCACTGTTCACTATACTTCCAAGTTTTGTGTCATCTGCAAATGTCGAAATTGTGCCCTGTGCACCCAACCCAAGTCATTGCTTTATATATCAAGAAAAGCAGTGGTCCTAGTACCGACCCCTGGGGAACACCACACTATACCTTCCTCCAGTCCGAAAAACAACCATTCACCACTACTCTCTGTTTCCTGTCACTTAGCCAATTTCATATCCATGCTGCCAATGTCCCTTTTATTCCATGGGCTTCAACTTTGCTGGCAAGCCTATTATGTTGCACTTTATCAAACGCCTTTTGAAAATCCATGTACACCATGTCATCCACATTGCCCTCACCAACCCTCTCTGTTACCTCATCAAAAAAAATCGATCAAGTTAGTTAAACACGATTTGCCTTTAACAAATCCGTGCTGGCTTTCCGTAATTAACCCACAGATTCATTCACCTTCATCTCTTGAACATCCAACAAAATGAAACTGAGTTTAAAAAAAAATTAAAGTTTTTGGCCGAGAGTCTTTTTTCCCCCAATGAAGGGGGCAACTCTCAGGTGTTTGCCCCATAATGTCCAGCCTGTGACCCCCTTCCTGCGTCGCACACCTCTGCAGCCGAGAGGACCAAGCTGTACTCGGGCCATCCAGTAGAGGGCGTGTGTGCCAATGGGCCGCCGATGCTTAAAGCAGATTGACGCACTCTTGTGAAATACGAGGGCTCTTTAGTCAAATGTTACCATAGTGATAAACATTTGGGTTTAGAATTCTGCTGTGAGATATTTGTTATACATTGGTTATCGAGCTACAGGGGCAAAGCTTGCAATTGAGGGAAGATGTCTCCTGGCTCATCTAGTCCACATCTCCCACACAAGCCTCATTGGACCACCTCCAATGGACACTGTCAGGGTTGCCAACCCTGATCGGACGTATTCCTGGAGATTTCATCATGTGACCTCCAACTGCTCCGTCATTGGTCGCCTGACACGTCCGTCCTCACGGAGCCCCGCCTCCCCGCACCGATTGGACAGCGAACATACTCTTTGTCACCCGATTGGATGATGCATGACTGTCAGTCAAACAGCCCTTTTTTCCCCCCCCCATTTCCAATATTTGTTCCACTAAATCAACAAAACTGTTCAAAGAAAACACAGGAAAAAAAATACACAACTTTTAAAAATTCCCCTATGATTTTTCTCCCAGGTGTTGCTGGTAGCAGTGTCCTGGGTCTTTAATTCCTGGAGACTCCAGGGCCAATCCTGGAGGGTTGGCGACCCTCCCTCGATAATCGCACATGCTGGTCAGTGTGAAATTCTTCTGTCTGCTGTGTTAACAAAGTGCTGAAATTAAACTGGTTAACGGTGAGCTCAGAAGAATTTTACCGCAGCACGCCAACCAAGACAGCATCCCGCGTCCCAATCCCTTCACACTTTGGGAAATCAAGAGCAAGGAACTGCGGAATGAAGGAGCTGTATTGATAATCTGCTCCGAATTCTTCACAAGTGGCAATTTATCTTCCCCAGATTAATATGTCTCATCATTAAGGGGGCCTGGTCAAATCCTCCCAACCAGTACCAGCAAACCAAGAGATCAAAAAATCATTCCTCTCCTGGCTGTTGGGGTTGCTACTGCTTTGGCCTCAGTCACTGTAGTCCAATAGTAAGTCATTGTATGAAACGCTCAGTGCCTCACACTCTCTGCTGAAGGAGACTGTTTAGAGGCAAGTGGCCAGGTCAGCAGAGCGGCTCTGGAAAGGCATATAGAGGTGTAGGCAATCACCAGAATAACTACCAACCACACTATAGAAAAATTGATATAGTTAAATATAAATAACAAGTTCGAAGCAAATTAGGTCATGGTGTGAAGGCCATTACTTTGGCAATAATTAACATTCACCTCTGAGTCAGAAGGTTGTGGGTTCAAGTCCCACTCCAGAGACTTGAGCACAAAAATCTAGGCCGACACTCCAGTGCAGTGCTGAGGGAGTGCTGCACTGTCAGAGGTGCCGTCTTTCGGATGCGACGCTAAACCGAGGCCCCGTCTGCCCTCTCAGGTGGATGTAAAAGATCCCACGGCACTATTTCGAAGAAGAGCAGGGGCGTTCTCCCCGGTGTCCTGGCCAAAATTTATCCCTCAACCAACATCACTAAAAGATGATGATCTGGTCATTATCACATTGCTGTCTGTGGGAGCTTGCTGTGCGCAAATTGGCTGCCATGTTTCTTGCATTACAACAGTGACTACACTTCAAAAAGCACTTCATTGGCTGTAAAGCGCTTTGGGACATCCTGAGGTCATGAAAGGCGCTATAGAAATGCAAGTCTTTCTTTTTCTTTCAATTAAGATCCAAGATTTTGGCCTGAGCGGTCAGGTCTGGATTCTTGACTCCCGTTTACTGTTTGGTGATTGGTTTGATTAATCACTGTGATAAGGCACTATTTAAATGCATTACCACTTGAAGAAGCATTTGGTTCCTGCTTTCTATTTTCCCTCCCGGTTTGTTGGTCTATCTGTATTCACTCCGGCATCACTGCTACAAGAACACGATCTTGTCAATACCTTGCTCAGATCCTGGAAGGAATCACTTCATCCGATAGAGAGCCGTGAACAGGAAATCCCCAAATTCCAAGCTGGCTGGGAAAGGTACGGGTTGGGTTGGAGATGCCCCAGCTTTACTCAGGATTCTAAGGCTGGCGTTCCTTTAAGGGTGTTTATTAGCACGTTAGGTCGTGGCTACAACAACAACAACTTGCATTTATATAGCGCCTTTAACATCGTAAAACGTCCCAAGGTGCTTCACAGGAGCGTTATCAGAAAAAAGTTTGACACCGAGCCATATATGAAGAAATTAGGGCAGGTGACCAAAAGCTTGGTCAAAGAGGTAAGTTTTAAGGAACGTCTTAAAGGAGGAGAGAGAGGCGGAGAGGTTTAGGGAGGGAATTCCAGAGCTTAGGGCCCAGGCAGCTGAAGGCACGGCCGCCAATGGTATAATATAGCATAACGAACTACTTTCACCACAGTGACTGCAGCGGTTCAAGGCGGCGGCTCACCACCACCTTCTCAAAGGGCAATTAGGGATGGCCAATAAATGCTGGCCTGGCCAGCGACGCCCACATCCCATAAACGAAAAAAAAAATCAAAGGAGACGCAGCAGGTGATGATGGATTAACTAGTAAAAAGCTCGCTGATTGATGTTACAGCGCCCATTATCATGGGTGGTTTGTTGCATATGCATCCTGGACTCCCCCGTTGTGAACTGCAGCCTCACCGACATTCGCACATGAACAAGAATTCTCCCAGTAGCCACACTCATGGCCTTTTTCTCATAACGTCCCTGTGAAGCGCCTTGGGACGATAAAGGCACTATATAAATGCAATTTGTTGTTGGCTTCCCTGGGGGGTGAATCCCTCCCTCCCACGAATCCCTCCTCTCCTCCTCGTTTCCAAGCTTCAGAATTCGAAATCCCACCATTCGAGCCACAACCGCACAATGTTTGATTTTGGACAGAAATCCTTCGTCGCTCCAAATGCCGACTGCACAGATTCCCAGGGGAAGGGAATCAGCCTCGCATCCAGACTCTTCTCGCTGTAAATATGTACAGGATGTATTTAAAGACTGTGTCGATTGCTCCGAACTCACAGACGCTGTTGGCATGTCGGATACCAATAAATTCTAAACTATTAAATACCTCCCACTTGTCTACTCCCTGGGGTCTGCCCAAGAAAGCAATTAGAAAGCTGTGCAGAGGCTTAATTGGTGTAGTGCTGAGCCGAAGAGACCAGAAACACTCAGGTGGGCGTGAGTCAGAGTGCGTGCGTGTGTGAGTTTGTGTGCGCGCGAGGGCGTGTTTCTTTTTAATCGTTCCCGGGATGTGGGCGTCGCTGGCAAGGCCGGCATTTATTGCCCATCCCTAATTGCCCTTGGGGAACTTGGAGGTGGTGGTGGTTCCCATGCGCCTGCTGCCCTTGTCCTTCTAGGTGGTAGAGGTCGCAGGTTTGGGAGGTGCTTATAACTACTGCTGTTGCTATTTGTATCCATGGAAGTATATGAAATTATTCTGTCCACTTTGTAAGTGGAAGCTTCAAGTCATTCAAAATAATAATTTGTTACCAGAAAAGACAGGTTTGTCACGAATATTGCACGGTGTGATGTCAGCCCCACTGTGTGCGGTAGGGATTGCAACTCCCAGCGCTGCGGTGGTCACACACACACACCCACCAAGGCGTTTGGCTCCACTGGGGCTACACCTTCACCAGAAGGGGATTGTCAGAGGGAGGTCCCACACACACACACACACACAGCAGGGATTCAATTTTATTCAGAGCTAGATCTGCAAGGAACAGGGACGTGGGGAGGACTTGAATAAAGGATGACGCTGTACCTACAGGACTCAGTCGGAAATCAAAACACAGAATTACATAGAATGTACAGCACAGACACTGGCCCATGTCGGTGTTTATGCTCCACACCAGCCTCCTCCCACCCCTCTTCATCCAACCCCATCAGCATAAACCGTCTATTCCTTTCTCCCTCGAATGTTTATCTAGCTTCCCCTTAAATGCATCTACTGGGGGAGGGAGAGAGAAAACACCACAAACTGGGGACCTGAAACGTTAACTCTGTTTCTCTCTTCACATATGCTGCCTGACCTGCTGAGTATCTCCAGCATTTTCTGTTTTTATTACAAACTGGGGAGGGAGTGGTCTCAACTACTCTTTGTGGTAGTGCGTTCCACAGTCTCCCCACCCTCTGGGTAATGAAGTTTCTCCTGAATGCCTTATTGGAATTATTGGTGAATCTCTTATATTTCGGACCGATGCTCCCCCTAAGTTGCGCGCATACGCAGTAATCTGCAAGGTCCCGCACAGGCCGCTCACCAGCTTTTACATTTAAATTTCTGCGCATGCGCAGTATTTACAAGAAACTGCGCATTGAAAGAAACAGGCCGCCCAGAACTTGCAGGGAACATTGTTTATGACCCCTAGCTTTTGGACTCCCCCACAAGCGGAAACATTATCTCTACATCTACCCTATCGAACCCCTTGATAATTTGAAAGGCGTCCATTAGGTCACCCCTCAGTCTTCTCTTTTCTAGTCAGTCTTTCCAGATAGTGACAACCTCTCCATTCTGGTATCACTGGCTCCTCCAGCACCAGCATGGCTTATCAAGCTCTGACTGTCAAAGCTGGGTATTGTTCATTCACGTACGTAAGGTAAATAAACCAGTGCCTCATAGAAACATGGAAAAATAGGAGCAGGAGTAGGACATTCGGCCCGTCGAGCCTGCTCCGCCATTCAATATGATCATGGCTGATCCTCCATCTCAATACCATATTCCCCCTCTCTCCCCATACCCCTTGATGCCTTTTGTGTCTAGAAATCTATCTATCTCCTTCTTAAATATATTCAGTGACTTGGCCTCCACAGCCTTCTGTGGTAGAGAATTCCACAGGTTCACCACCCTCTGAGTGAAGAAATTTCTCCTCATCTCAGTCCTAAATGTCCTACCCCGTATCCTGAGACTGTGACCCCTCGTTCTAGAGCCCCCAGCCAGGGGAAACACCCTCCCTGCATCCAGTCTGTCTAGCCCGGTCAGCATTTTATGCGTTTCAATGAGATCCCCTCTCATTCTTCTAAACTCTAGTGAATACAGGCCTAGTCGACCCAATCTCTCCTCATACGGCAGTCCTGCCATCCCAGGAATCAGTCTGGTGAACCTTCGCTGCCCTCCCTCTATGGCAAGTATATCCTTTCTTAGGTAAGGAGACCAAAACTGCACACAGTACTCCAGTCATCTCACTAAAGGGCTATTTTAGTCTACCTTCCGTAAAGGGAGGAGAATTCACGGGTCAGCAACGTAGCCGCGCAGCACTCTGGAGCTCCCGCACAGGCGGCTCACCGACTCTTAAATTCAAAAACCATTAAAGGGGCCGCGCAGCCCCCCCAAAAAATTAGAGGGAACATTGGTCAGCTGTTCGATAGCCAGGATACGGTGTAAGGTTTTAGGTCATAACCACTGGTTATACTATTGTTTGACTAAAAATTGGCAGCAAAGGTGCACTCCAGATAATAGTGAACACATGGTCCACTTATGAGGTTGATACCCACATGAATATCTAGCATAGAAACCCTAAAACTGACATTTCCCACACAGAAAAAACACACACAAACAGAACCAGGGCTCATTTGGTTTTAATTATTTTTAAAAATAAAATTTCCAAGCGTCCAAACCTCAGTGCAAAAACAGCTCGAGTTCTTGGAGATTGAAACAAAAAGCAATTAGAACATCAGGACTTTTACAGAAACTTGGCAAACATGTCCCGCCTCAACGAGGCTCCTGTAAAAGGAACTGGCTGAACACAAAAGGAATGCACAGGTAAAGCCACCGGCACAGACAGCTGCCCAGGAGGGACCTCAGGTATTCTCCCTCTGGGCAAAAACACAAACCCTTCTTCCCCCATCGCCTGCCACCACACACACACCCCCCCCGCCCTCCCCACTCCACGTACACATATCGGCCAAAAGAACAGCAAGGGCCTGGTGTCCACAGGTTATAAAACTCCAGCCGTTAGCAGTCGCAAGCAACAAGACCCAAACAGAATTATTATTATTATTTTTTTTAAAAAAGAGATTCTGCAACACAGGCCGTCAGGGCCATATGGAACCGCACTGAACTCACAGCCTCACCCTACTCGAGAGCCTCGCTCTACATGACAGCCTCCGCCCTCCGTCAAAACTCACAGCGTGAACTGATTTCGGAACGTCCCCAACGGGGCATTCATTCGAGAGCTGCTTTCCTTTTACCCGCAACTCCGTCCATTTCGAACCACCCGGATGGTCTCTGTCTCTTTTCTGGACTCGGGTGTGAATCCAGAGTTTCACTTGCAGTGAGGTGGGAGTGGGGGGGTTTAAACAGTTCTACCCACCCCCACCTCAGTCAGCGTCCTTCGAAAGCTTGAACTGCTTGCTGGCGATGTCCAAAAATGTCGGCAGCGTAATGTTGACCTCTTCACTCCAGCGCACACACCGATTTACCTCACTCTGGGATTCCTGGTACAGATAGCTTGCGATATCAATTGTTCAGAGTCTATTAAATTGTTCCGCGCCCAGCCCGTACAAACGGAGACCCTCCCATTGCACGGGGAGGGGGGACGGGGGCTTCCAGGTTTAGCTTCATTTGTGTTTGCGCCCTTTACCCCCCCACTTCTGCTTTCTCCCACCGCCCCCGCTGCGCCTGCCCTCCCACATGGGCATCGGAGGCTCGATCTCACTCGGTCTCCCTCCGCGATCTGGCACGGGCCCCATCAGGATCTGGAAAATAAAGGAACAGGGGAGACATTTACTCAGGAACAATCTAAATGCCACAATCTCAAACCAGGGTCTTGACTGGGGGTCTAATAAACACATCCCCTGCAGTGCAGTGCTGAGGGAGTGCTGCACTGTCCGAGGTGCCGACTTTCGCATGAGGCCTTAAACCGAGGCCCCGTCTGCCCTCTCAGGTGGATGTAAAAGATCCCATGGAACTAGTCTGAAGAAGAGCAGGGGGAGTTCTCCCCAGTGTCCTGGGCCAATATTTATCCCTCCACCAACATCACTAAAAACAGATAATCTGGTGATTTATCGGATTGCTGTTTGTGGGATCTTGCAGTGCGAAAATTGGCTGCCGCGTTTCCTACATTACAACAGTGACTACACTTCAAAAAGTACTTCATTGGCTGCAAAGCATTTTGGGACAACCTGAGGTCATGAAAGGCATTAGATAAATGCAAGTTTTAATTTCATCAGTGTACAGAAAGATAAAACACTTTTCCGAATGACAGTGCTGTTCAAGTAGCAGACACTGTATCTCAGATGTTGTGTCGGGGGGGTTCCCAATGGTGTGTCGATATTTTCCAGGGGTTCCAGGAGGGTGTTAAGTGTTTTCAGGGGCCGGGGGGAGGGGGGGTGCGGTCCCTGCGTAGAATGGTCTGAAAATCACTGCACTCGACGACCGCAGAATACCGGTCCCCCTCTTTCACTGGCCCGTGTGGCTCAGAACCCACCCAGTGATCAGGGCAATACCCATCAACAACAACAACTTGCATTTATATAGCACGGTTAACATAGCTAAACGTCCCATGGCACTGCACAGGAGCGGTGTCAAACGACACATAAGGAAAGACTTGCATTTATGTAGCGCCTTTCACAACCTCAGGATGTCCCAAAGCGCTTTACAGCCAATGAAGCACTATTTTGGAGTGTAGTCACTGTTGCAATGTGGGAAACGCGGCAGCCAAATTGCGCACAGCAAGCTCCCACAAACAGCAGTGTGATAATGACCAGATAATCTGTTTTAGTGATGTTGGTTGAGGGATAAATATTGGCCCCAGGACACTGGGGAGAACTCCCCTTGCTCTTCTTTGAATAGTGTCATGGGATCTTTTACATCCACCTGAGAGAGCAGACGGGGTCTCGGTTTAACGTCTCATCTGAAAGACGGCACCTCCGACAGTGCAGCGCTCCCAGCCCACCGCACCTTCGCAGGAACTGCATTTCTCTGGGCCGGTGCTCAGTGCTTATCCGTGGGGTGTTGCCAGAGCCTTTGCTGTCCGGTCAGAGGATCGGGACCGGCTATTTAAGGGGCGGAGTTAGCCCAGCCTCCTCAAAGCAAGGGAAAATGCTTTAAACGTAACTTTAATGGGACGATTGGTCCTGTCTCTCCCCCCCCACCTGCAAAAGAAAATCAGAGGAGTAAATCGGGCGCTTCCCGTGTGGGGCGATACAGACACAACTCCGGCTCCTGTCAATCTGCGCTGTGTCATCTGCAAAGTGCCTGACTGCTGCCCTGAGGAAAACTCCCTTTGGGGTCACAGCCTTTTGTAAGAGTCTGTGAAAGATGCCGATTTGGACTCTCAAAACCAGCAGTTAAGAAAAAGACTACACGAGTTAAATTATCATTTTGATTCGGTAATGTGTCACCAAAGATTCTCACTGATATAGCCGTTCACCGTCACTTTTAAAACAAATATAGAGTCACAGGTGAGGATAACGGTTTGTTTAAACTCATTTCATTCAGCGAGTGGACGCAGAAACTCCGCTCTGCTCTCACAGGGAGGGCGGCTCCAGAGTGTACAGGGGAGTCTCGGGGTAGATGAAGAGTCACTTCGCTTCCATCAATCTGGAACAGTGCGCACTTTTACATAAGGAACAGAAACTGCCGGAAAAACACCCTGTGCATCTCCCGCTGGCATTGCCTCCAGTTACCAGACAATATTGCCCCCTTGCTGGCGTTGCCCCCCCACCCCCACAGTTCTTCACCAATACTGCCCCTCACTCCGTGCCAGTAGAGCACCCCCTCCCACCCAGTTCCCCGCCGGTACTGTCCTGCAATCCCTGTCGTTACGGGCCCCTCTTCCCCAAGTCCCTGCTGGTACATGGCTCCCTCCCCCCCATTCCCTGCTGGTACTTACCTCCCTCCCCCCCATTCCCTGCTGGTACTTATCTCCCTCCCCCCCCATTCCCTGCTGGTACTTGCCTCCCTCCCCCCGTTCCCTGCTGGTACTTACCTCCCTCCCCCCGTTCCCTGCTGGTACTTACCTCCCTCCCCCAGTTCCCTGCTGGTACTTACCTCCCTCCCCCCCCCCCCCCCATTCCCTGCTGGTACTTACCTCCCTCCCCCAGTTCCCTGCTGGTACTTACCTCCCTCCCCCCCCCATTCCCTGCTGGTACTTACCTCCCTCCCCCAGTTCCCTGCTGGTACTTACCTCCCTCCCCCCCCCCCCCCCATTCCCTGCTGGTACTTACCTCCCTCCCCCAGTTCCCTGCTGGTACTTACCTCCCTCCCCCCCCCATTCCCTGCTGGTACTTACCTCCCTCCCCCAGTTCCCTGCTGGTACTTATCTCCCTCCCCCCCCCCCATTCCCTGCTGGTACTTACCTTCATTCCCTGCTGGCATTTGCCTCCCTCCCCCCCCCCCCCCATTCCCTGCTGGCATTTGCCTCCCTCCCCCCCTCCCCTGCTGGCATTTACCTCCCTCCCCCAGTTCCCTGCTGGTACTTGCCTCCCTCCCCCCCCCATTCCCTGCTGGTACTTACCTCCCTCCCCCCCCCCATTCCCTGCTGGTACTTGCCTCCCTCCCCCCCATTCCCTGCTGGTACTTGCCTCCCTCCCCCCCATTCCCTGCTGGTACTTACCTCCCTCCCCCCCCATTCCCTGCTGGTACTTGCCTGCCTCCCTCCCCCCCCATTCCCTGCTGGTACTTACCTCCCTCCCTCCCCCAGTTCCCTGCTGGTACTTACCTCCCTCCCTCCCCCCCATTCCCTGCTGGTACTTGCCTCCCTCCCCCAGCTCCCTGCTGGTATTTTCTTCTTACCTTGTTGACAGCGCACGCAGTTTTCTCCCGACTGCTCTCGCAGGTGGTTTTGGTGATGATGGACAGGTCCTCCCGAGCGGACAGCAGGTGGGCGAGGGTTATGCTGGTTGTGGCACAGAGGGCCCGTCTCAGAGGCTCGTACAGCTGTTCCATCTCAGCTCCATGTTGCTGAAACACAGGGAAAAAGCCCTTGTCATCCACATTGGCCGTGAACAACCGGCGACAGAAACACAAGATGCCGGGTGGTGAAGTATCGCTTGTTCAGGGTGTCATGGCAACAAGGCCTGTCCCGCTCCCTCAACCGAACATGGTTGGACAGCGCCTCCTGATGGCTCATTTGGCAACGGCACACAGACCCTGTTCAATGTGCCAGGTTTAAACTTCTGTCTGCATTGATTTAACTGACATTAGCCCAGGGCCCGTCAACTGAACTCAGTCGAGGGCTCCACAAATTCCTTCAACTCCGCTTGGCTAGGGAGAAAACCAGAAGCCTGCGGCCCCACTAAAGGAGAATGGAAGCCTCCAGGTCCGCCATTTCCCTCTCCGCCCAACCTTCTATCTGCTGGCACTGTGGGCAGAAAAATCACAAGAGATTTCCCAGCTGCAGGTGTTCAGCACCGTCAAATCACAGAGGGAGCACCAACAGGTCAGAGTTCGAGGGAAGCACTTGGGAGGCGGGGCCTGATTGCGCACCGACACACGGCCGGTCCCTCCCGCAACGCTGACTGCGCACATTAGAAGCACGTGGTGTCAGCCGTGGCTCAGTGGGTAGCACGCTCGCCTCTGAGGCAGAAGGTCGTGGGTTCAAGTCCCACTCCAGGGACTTGAGCACAAAATCTAGGCTGACACTCCCAGTGCGGTACTAAGAGAGTGCTGCACTGTCGGAGGTGCCGTCTTTCGGATGAGATGTTAAACCGAGGCCCCGTCAGCCCTCTCAGGTGGATGTAAAAGATCCCACGGCACTATTTCGAAGAAGAGCAGGGGAGTTCTCCCCGGTGTCCTGGCCAATATTTATATTTATATAAATGTAAGTCTTTCTGCTTAGGTATAAAAAAAAACTTACATTTCTATCGCGCCTTTCACGACCACATGACGTCCCAAAGCGCTTACAGCCAATGAAGTACTTTTGAAGTGGAGTCACTGTCGCAATGTGGGAAACGCAGCAGCCAATTTGTGCACAGCAAGCTCCCACAAACAGCAATGTGATAATGACCAGATAATCTGTTTTTTAGTGTTGCTGATTGAGGGATAAATATTCCCCTGCTCTTCTTTGAAATAGTGCCATGGGATCTATTACTTCCACCTGACAGGGCAGACGGGGCCTTGGTTAACGTCTCATCCTAAAGATGGCACCTCCGACAGTGCAGCACTCCCTCAGCACCGCACTGGTGTGTTAGCCTGGATTTTGTGCTCAAGTCTCTGGAGTGGGACTCGAACCCACAACCTTCTGACTCAGAGGTGAGAGAGAGAGTGCTACCCACTGAGCCACGGCTGACACTGTGTATATAGAGATCAGGACTGAACCTGTTACCCGGAGATGACACGCATACAGTGTTACAGAAGATCGACTTTCTAAAGAATGGAACTTGGGTAGAGGCCATGGGATCTTCCCCCTCATCTTTTAAACAACAAAATTGTAACATGGTAAAGCACGGTGCGGATTACCCATAGCTTAGGTTAGATATTGATGGAGCACAGCGCCATCTAGAGGTTAGGCTGAGCACACACCTGTACAGATGTGCCGGTTATATGTGCATATAGCGCCAGCTGTTTTAGGACCTGCAGAGCAGTGAGCAACGTTCCCGCTAAGCTAGGCGGCCGGGCAACGGTCTTGAGATCCCGCGCAGGCCGCTCACCGGCTTCTACAGGGAAGAAACCGTGCGTGCGCGTAAATCTGAATGGGCCACGCACCCAGTTAAAGGGACTGGTGCACTAAAACAAAATTAGAGACATCATTGGCAGTGAGGAGCAATCATGATGTTCTAAATAAAGAGTTAACGGGGAAAATTGGCTCGCGGCCCGTTTGGGCCGATAACTTCGCCGGGGCGCTACTTTTAGCACCCCGAAAAAGTTAGCTACTGGAAGCGCTCCCCCCTCCCTCTTGGGGCGCTCCCATTGAATATCGCGGTGCTATGTACAGCAGCACCACGCGTGTCGGCACGTAGCGCCGCGGTACTGCAGACCTCCCTCCCCTGATTAAAGGGGAGGGGCCTAGCGCAGCACGCACCGGGGCCCTGCTGGACCACCGGGGAGCCGGCAAAAGAGCCCGGCACTCAAGAGGAGCACCGGGCTGACCGATCGCGGCCGCACCCCGCAGGAGGTGGAGAGAGGGGGCACGTGCTGGCAGGCGCCCCAAAAAAAAATTGGTCGCCCGGCACCTGCCCTTTAATTTGCGCCGCCCCGGCTGCAAACACGGCACCCTGACCGTGTTGGACATGGCGTCCGGCGGTAGGTCAGGGGGCGCGAGCCAAGTTTGCGGGCGGGGCGTTGCGCACGGCGATGACATCATCGCTGGAGGCGCAGCGCCACTGGCTACCACCGCCGCTAACCTCCCGCGAAATAGCGGTGCGTGCCCGGGCGCTAGTTGCTTTACGCCCCATTAGCGCTAACGGGAGGCGCAAAGCATCCAAATTTTTCCCCCTTAATGTTTCAAACACAGATCAACGTCACCATGGTGATTTAAATAACCAGAGAAAGTGACACAGAAATGATGCAGCCAGCTTTATGTACTTGTTAAAAAGGAGCAAATATGCTCCAAGTAAAATGAGTGATTTGAAATCTAGATTCAATCAATCAATTTAATCTTGAGGAACTCAAGAACAGGAGGAGGCCATTCAGCCCCTCGAACCTGTTCTGCCATTCAATTAGATCATGGCTGCACTGTATCTTAACTCCATCTACCCGCCTTGGTTCTGTAACCCTTAATGCCCTTACCTAACAAACATCTATCAATCTCAGTTTTGAAATTTTCAATTGACCCCCAGCCTCCAACAGCTTTTTGAGGGAGAGAGTTCCAGATTTCCACCACCCTTTGTGTGAAGAAGTGCTTCCTGACATCACCCCTGAACAGCCTGGCTCTAATTTTAAGGTGATGTCCCCTTTGTTCGGGACTCCCCCAACCAGAGGAAATAGTTTCTCTCTACCTACCCTATCAACTCCATTAATCATCTTAAACACCTCAATTAGATCATCCCTATACTCAAGGGAATACAAGCCTAGTCTATGCAACCTGTCCTCATAATGTAACCCTTTTAGCCCTTTGTTTCCATAATTTTATGGATCTGATCTTCCTAAATAAGTGCGAGAACCACCATTTTGGAATCAATCCCATCATGCAATGGGTACGCCAGTGCTGTAACACATAATTTGACATACATAGTTTATAAAAATTGTTAAAAAAGTGATTCTATCGCTGGCCAGTGTAGGGTAAACATTCCCACGGACTCCTTCAGTTCAATAAACTTGTTCCTAGTCTAGTTTACGGCGGGGAGTTGTTTTAAGGTGGTCTACGTTTTCTTCAAGCGAACCCTTCAGGAGACTCCAAACCTGTGCTCTCTCAGACCAGTGGAACGACTGCACCGTCACATCCAGGCGACTGATCAACATCTGCCTGCGACACTCGTACTCGACGCACATCGCTCGATGTATCTCCTCCAGCTGTTCCTGAGGCACAGAATACTGAGGGTTAGAGGGTGGGAGAGGCACGGGCTGCAATGATGCACTCCCTGCGAATTGGAGAAAATATTTGCTTTAAAAAGGAATCAACTTGCTCCACCTTCTCTTATCTTTCAACTGTCACCTGGTTGCAGGCTCCGAGAATGTGTCAGATATGTATACGGTCACAGGGATGAAGCTTATGCTTATGGATACATTGGCACTGGGTCAAAATCCTGGAACTCCCTACCCAACAGCACCTTGGGAGCACCTTCACCCACACGGACTGCAGCGGTTCAAGAAGGCGGCCCACCACCACCTTCTCAAGGGGGGGGGGGGGGGGAAATGAGGGACGGGCAATAAATGCCAGCCTCGCCCATATCTTGAGAATGAATTAAAAAAAAACACAGGCCCAGGACTCGGCAATGTTAACAAGTCAGGCCCAGTCATTTCACAAGTCCCACTCCAGAGACCCGAGCACAAATTCTAGGCCGACACTCGCAGTGCAGTACTGAGGGACTGCTGCACTCTCAAGAGGTGTGGCCAATAAATGCCGGCTTTGCCAGCGACGCCCAGATCGCAAGAATGAAAAACAGGATATGAACGACTGCAGACTGAAAGTTGCCATGGCACCAATTGCCAAGATATGCCGTTATTACTAGGCAGCCTGATGGTGCAGTACCCTCAGCGCACTGCCGTACCACACCATAGGGACCTGGGACAGGGTGCGTCCCTTGAATTAAACCCCGCCCCGCACGCTGACTGGCCAAGTGGGCAAGTCCAACGAGGCTCCCGCACCAGCTCGTGGGCATCTGATGAGCGGCTTTGGTAGGGACCTTGGAATGGGTGATGCCCTCTCTCGTTCACGCCCACCCCAAGTCAGGAAGCAACTGCATCCTCAAATGGAACCACCAGCAACTACCATCGCGGAGGCCCCCTCCCCGCTACTAGCCCGAGCCGCCAGAGGCAGGGAACACAGGGAAGTGAGAAGCTTTACAGTGGGACAATGCGCAGTATGAATGGGCATACTTAGACATGCTCTTGAAGTGCTGTAACCTACAGGGCTACGGAGCAAGAGCTGGAAAGTGGGATTAGGCTGGATGGCACTTTTCCGGCTGGCACAGATACGATGGGCCGAAATGGCCTCCTTCTGTGCCGTAAATTTCTATGATTCTATATAATTGACAAATGAATTTCAACATAGATAAGCGTGAGGCATTACATGTTGGTAAGAAAAATAAGGAGGTCACATATTACTTGGAAAATAAGAATCTAAATGGGATAGAGAAGCAAAGGGATCTCGGAGTACAAATACACAAATCACTAAAAGTAGCGACACAGGTCAATAAGGTCATAACAAAAGCAAACCAGGCACTAGGGTTTATTTCTAGGGGATAGAATTGAAAAGTAGAGAAGCTATGCTGAACCTGTATCGAACCTTGGTTAGACCACACTTGGAGTACTGCGTACAGTTCTGGTCGCCATATTATAAAAAGGATACAGAGGCACTGGAGAGGGCGCAGAGAAGATTTACAAGGATGATACCAGAAATGCGAGGGTATACATATCAGGAAAGGATGAACAGGCTGGGTCTCTTTTCTCTTGGAAAGAGAAGGCGGAGGGGTGACCTAATAGAGGTCTTTAAAATTATGAAAGATTTTGATAGAGTAGATACAGATCCACTTGTGGGGAAGAGCATAACTAGAGGCCATCAATATAAGATAGTCACCAAGAAATCCAACAGGGAATTCAGAAGGAACTTCTTTACCCAGAGAGTGGTGAGAATGTGGAACTCGCTACCACAGGGAGTGGTTGAGGCAAATAGTATAGATGCATTTAAGGGGAGGCTGGACAAGCATATGAGGGAGAAGGGAATAGAGGGTTATGCGGATAGTGTTAGGTGAAGAAGGAAGGAGGAGGCTCGAGTGGAGCATCAACGCCGGCATGGACTGGTTGGGCCGAATGGCCTGTTTCTGTGTTGTATATTGTAACTGGGCTGGAAATGGTTGGAGGAATGGCAGTCGCCATATCCTGCTCTTTACTAGAGCGCAGTCAATGCAGACGGTATTGTATCTCTACCCATTGGCTAGGCTCCAGGCTCCTGCTCAGCAAAGGTTTGCCCACTCCGCTCTGCGGCAATCCGGAACAAGCGACCTGGATCTGAAATACAAAACACATTAAACAGGCGAGTTTCAGGGGACAGAGGAGGAGCCATTCACCCGCACCCGGCTTTAATGCAAGACACTCTCAAACAAAGAGGTGGCCCATGCCATCCAGGCACTCCCAGTTGCCTGGATGAGTGCAGCTCCAACAACACTCAAGAAGCTCGACTCCATCCAGGACAAAGCAGCCCGCTTGATTGGCACCCCATCCACCGCCTTAAACATTCACTCCCTCCACCACCGGCGCACCGTGGCTGCAGTGTGTACCATCTACAAGATGCACTGCAGCAACTCGCCAAGGCTTCTTCGGCAGCACCTCCCAAACCCGCGACCTCTTCCACCTAGAAGGACAAGGGCAGCAGGCGCATGGGAACACCACCACCTCCAAGTTCCCCTCCAAGTCACACACCATCCTGACTTGGAAGTATATCGGCCGTTCCTTCAGCGTCACTGGGTCAAAATCCTGGAACTCCCTCCCTAACAGCACTGTGGGAGCACCTTCACCACACGGACTGCAGCGGTTCAAGAAGGCGGCTCACCACCACCTTCTCAAGGGCAGCTAGGGATGGGCAATAAATGCTGGCCTTGCCAGCGACGCCCACATCCCAGGAACGAATAAAAAAATGTAAAAAGTTTGTGCGCATGTACATATGTTCACGTGTGTGTGTTCGCGCGCCTGTCTCTACGCACGTGCAAGTTATGAAGACAGATTTATAAGGAAGTGCGCACAGGCTGCAAGTTACAGAGGTTGCACCTTGAACTCTCTGCTCAGAGGCAACCTGTTCTCCCTGGTTGTGTGTTTCAGCAAAGGCCGCGACTGCAGCCAACGAAATACAGCAGTTGCAGCTGCGCAGTTGCAGTGGGTTTTTTTGGTGGTTCTCGACGGACTTCCCACAGATTGGGGAGAGAGAAAGGAGGGGAGGGGGGTGGGGAAAAGAGATCACTGCTGCCGGACCGAGCCGAGGGAGAAAGTTAACATTTATGCGCTGCCGCACTGAGCCAAAAAGAAAATGAAAATGAAAAGTTGAAGCGGTGTTTCTGTCGGCTTATGACAGTTAATATTTACACGCAAAATACTTCTGCTCAGCTTCTGGTTCATTGGCAGCATTCACTCTGTTGAGCAAAACACTTGGGGGGGGGAAAAATTCGGTTGCTTTGAGGGCGCTAACGGGGCGCAAAACTAGCGCCCGGGTGCGGCGCCACCAACGCCTCCCGCGAAATTTAGCGGCGGCGGTAACCGTTAACGCCCTGCGGTGCTGCGCCTCCGGCGATGACGTCATCGCCGTGCGCAGTACCCCAGCCGCGATCTTCGGTAGCGCCCCCTGACTTAACGCCGGACGCTATGCCCGACGGGGTCAGCGGGGGCCTACCTGTGGCCGGGGCGCCGCTAATTAAAGGCGAGGTGCCGGGCGGCCATTTTTGTTGCTGGCCGGCCTGCCAGCACCTGCCCCCGTTGCCGTCCCCGGCCTCCTCTTCGCCCCCCCCCCCGCGGAGTGCCGGCTGCGCTCTTTTGCCGGCACTCCCGATCCCCGGTGGCCCAGCTGGGCCCCGGGTCGCGCTGCGCATGGCCCCTCCCCTTTAAGAAGGGGAGGAAGGCCTGCAGTACCGCGGCGCGACGTGCCGCGATATTCCCTCGCAGCGCCCCAAGAGGGAGGCGGGGCACTTCCAGTAGCACCCCGCTTCCATCTTGGGGCGCTACCGATGAATTTCAGCCGCGGGGGCGCTAATTTTTTCGGGGCGCTGGCGAAGTTAGTGTCCCAAAGGGGGTGCGACTCAATTTTCCCCCCCTGGAATGCTGAGTTAACAGCTGGACAGGATGTAGCGATCCCAGGGACACTTTTGAAGTAACACTACCAACAGGCTGAGCGTTAATACTCTGATATACGCACGGCTCTCTGAGCAACCCACGAACCAGAAACAACATAAACAGATGGGGCTGAAAACCACGGCTCGAGCGACAATTCCACACAAAACGCTAAATGATCGTTTCTCTCAAATTTAGTTGCGAAGGTTTCGGCCGTCCCCCTCCTCCATTCCCCGGCCTCCTTACTTTTGTTTCCAGGTCGGCGAAGAGTTGCGGCACCGGGACGTCTCGGGTGGGCTCGGCCGTGCCCAGCGCTCGGCACAGAGCCTGCAGTTCGCCGAAGACTTCGTCGTCATCGTCATCGCCCCTCGGCACTTGACGCTGTGCCAGCGAGGACTGCCTGGCATGGAGAACCCTGGCCGCCTGCAGCTCAGAGCCCAGGAACACTGAAGCCAAAGTCAGAGGAACACCCGTCAGTTGGCACCACCGCGGCACACAGATACCCGCCAGCTGGCAACGCTCGAGTTACTCTACTCATTACACTGCCCCAGGGGATTAACGCGACAGTGGCAGCCGGGTTACGAAATTGGCTAAGGGACAGAAAGCAGAGAGTAATGGTGAACGGTTGTTTTTCAGACTGGAGGGAGGTATACAGTGGTTTCCCCCTGGGGTCGGTATTAGGACCACTGCTCTTTTTAATAGAGAGGTCGCACAACACCAGGTTATAGTCCAACAGTTTTATTTGAAATCACAAGCTTTCGGAACTATCGCTCCTTCCTCAGGTGAAGTAAATTGGATACAGAATCGTCAGAGCATATATAGATGGAAAAAAAAGCATGTGTACTTTACAATTGCAGACCAATAAATTAAATCAACCTGACTATCTGCCGAGGTGTGATAAAGTTAATTAAGTCAGCCAGGAAGGTACCACATCAAAAGACATAGCAAGATACAACTGAGACAATGAGGTGAAGTCGCAGGGGTTCTAACGTGTCAAAAGCTGCCGTCTGTATGTAAAACGAAAAGCTTTAAAAAAAAAATTTACTTTTTTACTGGGAAAATTTTTACTTTTTTACTGGGAATCACATCTGTGAACAAGCTAACGACGACTCGAGTCCGGATCACGTCATGTATCGTGACATAAACCCAAGATCCCGATTGAGACCGTCTTCATGAGTGCAGAACTTGGCTATCAGTTTCTGCTCGATGATTTTGCGTTGTCGTGTGTTTCTAAGGTTGCCTTGGAGAACGCTTACCCGCAGATCCGAGGCTGAATGTCCTTGACTGCTGAAGTGTTCCCCGACTGGGAGGGAACAATCCTGCCTGGCGATTGTTGCGCGGTGCTCGTTCATACGTTGTCTCAGTGTCTGCATGGTCTCGCCGATGTACCATGCCGCGGTGCATTCTTTCCTGCAACGTATGAGGTAGACAACGTTGGCCGAGTCACATGAGTATGTACCATGTACCTGGTGGGTAGTGTCCTCACGTGTGATGGTGGTATCTGTGTTGATGATCTGGCATGTCTTGCAGAGTTTGCCATGGCAGGGTTGTGTGGTGTCGTGGTCGCTGTTATCCTGAAAGCTGGGTAATTTGCTGCGAACGATGGTACTTCTGAGGTTAGGCGGCTGTTTGAAGGCAAGTAGTGGAGGCGTGGGGATGGCCTTAGCGAGGTGTTTGTCGTCATCGATGACATGTTGAAGGCTGCGAAGAACATGTCGTAGTTTCTCCGCTCCGGGGAAGTACTGGACGACGTAGGGTACCCTGTTGGTTGTGTCCCGTGTTTGCCTTCTGAGGAGGTCTATGCGATTTTTCGCTGTGGCCCGTCGGAACTGTCGATCGATGAGTCGAGCGTCATATCCCGTTCTTACGAGGGCGTTTTTCAGCGTCCGTAGGTGTCCATCGCGTTCCTCCTCGTCTGAGCAGATCCTGTGTATTCGCAGGGCTTGTCCATAGGGGATGGCTTCTTTAACATGGTTAGGGTGGAAGCTGGAGAAGTGGAGCATCGTGAGGTTGTCCGTGGGCTTGCGGTAGAGTGAAGTGCTGAGGTGTCCGTCTTTGATGGAGATTCGTGTGTCCAGGAATGAGACCGATTCTGAGGAGTAGTCCATGGTGAGTTTGATGGTGGGATGGAACTTGTTTATGTTATCGTGTAGTCTTTTCAGTGATCCTTCGCCATGGGTCCAAAGGTTCCTTTGGACCCATGGCGAAGGATCACTGAAAAGACTACACGATAACATAAACAAGTTCCATCCCACCATCAAACTCACCATGGACTACTCCTCAGAATCGGTCTCATTCCTGGACACACGAATCTCCATCAAAGACGGACACCTCAGCACTTCACTCTACCGCAAGCCCACGGACAACCTCACGATGCTCCACTTCTCCAGCTTCCACCCTAACCATGTTAAAGAAGCCATCCCCTATGGACAAGCCCTGCGAATACACAGGATCTGCTCAGACGAGGAGGAACGCGATGGACACCTACGGACGCTGAAAAACGCCCTCGTAAGAACGGGATATGACGCTCGACTCATCGATCGACAGTTCCGACGGGCCACAGCGAAAAATCGCATAGACCTCCTCAGAAGGCAAACACGGGACACAACCAACAGGGTACCCTACGTCGTCCAGTACTTCCCCGGAGCGGAGAAACTACGACATGTTCTTCGCAGCCTTCAACATGTCATCGATGACGACAAACACCTCGCTAAGGCCATCCCCACGCCTCCACTACTTGCCTTCAAACAGCCGCCTAACCTCAGAAGTACCATCGTTCGCAGCAAATTACCCAGCTTTCAGGATAACAGCGACCACGACACCACACAACCCTGCCATGGCAAACTCTGCAAGACATGCCAGATCATCAACACAGATACCACCATCACACGTGAGGACACTACCCACCAGGTACATGGTACATACTCATGTGACTCGGCCAACGTTGTCTACCTCATACGTTGCAGGAAAGAATGCACCGCGGCATGGTACATCGGCGAGACCATGCAGACACTGAGACAACGTATGAACGAGCACCGCGCAACAATCGCCAGGCAGGATTGTTCCCTCCCAGTCGGGGAACACTTCAGCAGTCAAGGACATTCAGCCTCGGATCTGCGGGTAAGCGTTCTCCAAGGCAACCTTAGAAACACACGACAACGCAAAATCATCGAGCAGAAACTGATAGCCAAGTTCTGCACTCATGAAGACGGTCTCAATCGGGATCTTGGGTTTATGTCACGATACATGACGTGATCCGGACTCGAGTCGTCGTTAGCTTGTTCACAGATGTGATTCCCAGTAAAAAAGTAAAAATTTTCCCAGTAAAAAAGTAAATTTTTTTTTTAAAGCTTTTCGTTTTACATACATACGGCAGCTTTTGACACGTTAGAACCCCTGCGACTTCACCTCATTGTCTCAGTTGTATCTTGCTATGTCTTTTGATGTGGTACCTTCCTGGCTGACTTAATTAACTTTATCACACCTCGGCAGATAGTCAGGTTGATTTAATTTATTGGTCTGCAATTGTAAAGTACACATGCTTTTTTTTCCATCTATATATGCTCTGACGATTCTGTATCCAATTTACTTCACCTGAGGAAGGAGCGATAGTTCCGAAAGCTTGTGATTTCAAATAAAACTGTTGGACTATAACCTGGTGTTGTGCGACCTCTCAATTTTGTCCACCCCAGTCCAACACCGGCATCTCCGCATCATGACCACTTTTTAATAGAAACATAGAAAAATAGGAGCAGGAGTCGGCCATTCGAGCCTGCTCCGCCATTCAACATGATCATGGCTGATCCTCTATCTCAATACCATATTCCCGCTCTCTCCCCATACCCCTTGACGCCTTTTGTGTCTAGAAATCTGTCTATCTCCTGCTTAAATATATTCAGTGACTTGGCCTCCACAGCCTTCTGTGGTAGAGAATTCCACAGGTTCACCACCCTCTCTGAGTGAAGAAATTTCTCCTCATCTCAGTCTTAAATGTTAATATATATTAATGAGCTGGACTTCAGTATCCAGGGCATAATTTTCCAAAGTTTGCGGATGACACGAAACTCGGAAATGTAGTGAACAGTGAGGAGGATAGTAACAGACTTCAGGAGGACGTAGACAGACTGGGGAAATGGGCAGACACGTGGCAGATGGAGTTTAACACAGGGAAGCGTAAAGTGATGCATTTTGGTAGGAAGAATGCGGAGAGGTAATATAAACTAAATGGTACCATTTTAAAGGGGGTGCAGGAACAGACTGACCTGGGGGTGTATGTACACAATCTATGAAGGTGGAAGGACAAGCTGATAAAGTTTTTTTTTAAAAGCGCACGGGATCCTTGGCTGTATTAAGAGAGGCAAAGAGTACAAAAGCAAGGAAGTTATGCTGAATCTTTATGAATCACTGGTTAGGCCTCAGCTGGAGTATTGTGTCCAATTCTGGGCACCGCACTTTAGGAAGGATGTCAAGGCCCTTGGAGAGGGTGCACAGGAGATTTACTAGAATGGTACCTCAGTTATGTGGAGAGACTGAAGAAACTGGGGTTGTTCTCCTTGGAGCAGAGAAGGTTAAGGGGAGGTTTAATAGAGGTGTTCAAAATTACGAGGGGTTTTGATAAGAGTAAATAAGGAGAGAACGTTTCCACTGGTAGGAGATCGGTAACCAGAGGACACAGATTTAAGGTAATTGGCAAAAGAACCAGAGGGAAGATGTGGAGAATTTTTTAATTTTTTTACGCAGTGAGTTATGGTGATCTGGAACGCGCTGCCTCAAAGGGCGGTGGAAGCAGATTCAATGGTAACTTTGAAACAGAGATACTTGAAAAGGAAAAATTTGCAGGGTTATAGGAAATGAGCAGGGGGGGGGGGGGGGGGGGGGAAGTGAGACTAATTGGATCGCTCTTTCAAAGAGCCGGCACAAGGCACGATGGGCCGAATGGCCTCCTTCTGTGCTGTATCATTCTATAAGATTCACTGTCCCTATTCCCTCAGCAGAGGTACACTTGGATACTCAGGTTTAAAATCTAAAACAATGTGTGGCAGAGGGCAAAATAATTAGTACCGGATACCATCGCTCCTGAACAAGGTTTTATACGCTAAATAAGAAAAGAAAGACTTGCATTTCTATAGCGCCTTTCACGATCACCGGACGTCCCAAAGCGCTTTACAGCCAATGAAGCACTTTCTGAAGTGTAGTCACTGTTGTAATGTGGGAAGCGCGGCAGCCAATTTGCGCACAGCAAGCTCCCACAAACAGCAATGTGATAATGACCAGATAATCTGTTTCTTTAGTGATGTTGGTGGAGCGATAAATATTGGCCAGGACACCGGGGAGAACTCCCCTGCTCTTCTTCAAAATAGTGCCATGGGATCTTTTACATCCACCTGAGAGAGCAGACGGGGCCTCGGTTTAACGTCTCATCTGAAAGACGGCACCTCCGACAGTGCAGCACTCCCTCAGCACTGCACTGGGAGTGTCAGCTTGGATTTTGTGCTCAAGTCTCTGGAGTGGGACTCGAACCCACGACCTTCTGACTCAGAGGCGAGGGTGCTGCCCACTGAGCCTTTGCACTTGAAAAGTACGAATGTGAAAGGATATGGAGAAAGGGAGGGGAAATGGCGTTGAGGGAGTTAAAGAGCTAGCACAGGCACGATGGGATGAATGGCCTCACGCTGCGCTGTAACTTCGATGATTCTACCGGTGACCCTCGTTAAAAAAAAAACGAGCAGCATTTACTAATCTGATTAGAAACATCCAGGAACACACTGCTTCTTCACTCAACCCACTTCTCATCGGCAACCTGCTCCGCCCCCAAAGTACAAGGTTCTCCCACTGACAGTAACCTAGCAACAGTAACAGACTCTGCTCAGAAACAGAGCTTGCAATGGCACAATACAGTCAAGAGGTGGCACAAGGTGTTTAAGACAGTTAAATGACAAGAGCAGCCCCACGGTCAACATCAGGCAACCAATTGGGACAATATTCCCAATCAGAAGGAGTGAGGTGCCTCATAGACAGAGCTGGGTTTGTTTTTGAAGAAGGGGATACGTCGGAACCGACTAAATTTAAATCCAAAAAGTGAGCAGGCCGGGCTCCCGAGTCAGTGCGAGATCACAGGCCTGTAAACGCCTCACGATAAAACACTCACTCAAATCTGCCCACGTGGCTCCTCGTTTTAGGAATCGGTGTGAAGATTACCAGCCAGTACTTTCCATCAGTAACCGCGCGCACACACCCATGGTAACCGCGCGTATGCACCCCCCACGGTAACCGCTGCACCCCCCCCCCCACGGTAACCGCACGCACGCACCCCTCACGGTAACCGCGCGAACGCACCCCCGCCATGGTAACCGCACGCACGCACCCCCCACGGTAACCGCTGCACCCCCCCCCCCCACGGTAACCGCACGCACGCACCCCTCACGGTAACCGCACGCACGCACCCCCCCACGGTAACCGCACGCACGCACCCCCCCACGGTACCGCACGCACGCACCCCCCCACGGTAACGCACGCACGCACCCCCCCACGGTAACCGCACGCACGCACCCCCCCACGGTAACCGCGTGAAACGCACCCCCCATGGTAACCTGCACGCACGCACCCATGGTAACCGCACGCACGCACCCCCCACGGTAACCGCGCGAACGCACCCCCCATGGTAACCGCACGCACGCACCCATGGTAACCGCACGCACGCACCCCCCCACGGTAACCGCTGCGACGAACGCACCCCCCATGGTAACCGCACGCACGCACCCCCCCACGGTAACCGCATGCACGCACCCCCCCACGGTAACCGCGCGAACGCACCCCCCCACGGTAACCGCGCGAACGCACCCCCCATGGTAACCGCACGCACGCACCCCCCCACGATAACCGCGCGCGCGCACCCCCCATGGTAACCGCGTGCGCGCATCAGCCCCACGGTAACCGCACGCACGCACCCCCCCACGGTAACCGCGTGCGCGCATCCCCCCCACGGTAACCCGTTACACAGTGGTGTAGAGTCAAGTTACAAAGCTGCCTATGAGTTAATTGCTCCCCAGGATGTGCAGCACAACAGTGAGCCTCTCGGCGATGGACACTCCCCGAGGGGTCGCCGGTACTCACGCAGCAGCTGCAGGCAGCTCTCTTTGCCGTTCAGCCGGGCGGTCACGCTTCCTGTGGTGAGAGACGGATAGGGACACTGCAGCTCACTGACCAGCCCACTGACCTCCAGCTGGAAGGTTTCCGAATCTTCAGGACCTACAAAACGGGAGACAGAACCCGTTACTAAACCGGATCGGGTCTGCAAAAGGCCATTCGGCCCATACAGCTAGTGCCTTGCTCAGGACACGTGCTAATCGGCAACCAGTCATTTAATCTTCCAAGTGAGAATTGGGTGTCAATACTCCCTGATCCCCAAAGATCAGTCAAAGCTCCGGGCCATTCACATCTCGATAGCCCCGTGCCTGTCCCCATAACCTTCAGTCCTGTTCCTCACCAGCTATTTATCCAACAACAACTGGTATTTATATAGCGCCTTTAACGTAGTAAAACGTCCCAAGGCGCGTCACAGGAGCGTTATCAAACAAAATCTGACACCGAGCCACATAAGGAGATATTGGGGCAGGTGACCAAAAGCTCGGTCAGGGAGGTAGGTTTTGAGGAGCGTCTTAAAGGAGGAGAGAGAGGCGGAGAGGTTTGGGGAGGGAATTCCAGAGCTTAGGGCCCAGGCAAGCTGAAGGCACGGCCGCCAATGGTGGAGCGATTATAATCAGTGACGCACAAGAGGCCAGAATGGGAGGAGAGCAGAGATCTCGGAGGGTTGCGGGGCTGGTGGAGATTACAGAGATAGGGAGGGGGCGAAGCCGCGGAGGGATTTGAAAACAAGGATGAGAATTTTAAAATCCAGCTTTCTTTTTTTTTTAAAAAGGGGAAACTGGCCATCCTGTCTCTCAGGAACATCCCAAAATGCTTCACGTACAATTAATTACTCTTGAAGTCTAGTCGTTGTTGTTGTGCAGGCAAACCGGAGAGCCATTTTTGTGCACAGCAAGATCCCATTAACCATAGGCTGGCAGGACCTTGCCGACACTGCAGGAGCCAGTCTCTCAGCACTGGGTCAGGTACCTTATTCAGACTGCGGCTGTGTCTAACTGCGCTGTACCTGGGCCCAGGAGTGCTGAATGACGCCAAGTGCCCGAAAGCAAAACCACACTCGATTCCTCGCCGCTAAATCTCTTCATTGCACAAAAAAATAAAGTTGCTGCTGGGAGTGTCGGCCTTTTTTCCCTGTGAAGCTGGCAGATTCAGACACAGCTCCCGTTGGGGAACTATCCCCAGGTGACTTACCTCCAGACCCACACTATAACGGACCAAGGTTTCAACCTGGGTTTTGCCAGGAGCCCCCCCCCTCAGCTCTCCCGCAGAAGCCGGCATTTTTTGCCATCCCAGTCTGCCCTCGAGTGTCTTGCTGGGCCACTTCAGAGGGGCAGTTACGAGTCAACCACCTTGGCCTTTATTTCAAAGGGGGTTGGAGTATAAAAGCAAGGAAGTCCTGCTACAACTGTACAGGGTATTGGTGAGACCACACCTGGAGTACTGCGTACAGTTTTGGTCTCCTTATTTAAGGAAGGGTATTCTTGCATTGGAGGCCGTTCAGAGACGATTCACGAGGTTAATTCCGGAGATGAGGGGGTTGACTTATGAGGAAAGATTGAGCAGGCTGGGCCTATACTCATTGGCGTTTAGAAGAATGAGAGGTGATCTTATTGAAACATAAGAGATACTGAGGGGGCTTGACAGGGTAGATGCAGAGAGGATGTTTCCCCTCGTGGGGAAATCTAGAACTCGGGGGCACAGTTTCAGAATAAGGGGTCGCCCTTTTATAACTGAGATGAGGAGGAACTTCTTCTCTCAGAGGGTCGTAAATCTGTGGAATTCTCTGCCCCAGAGAGCCGTGGAGGCTGGGTCATTAAATACATTTAAGGTGGAGATAGACAGATTTTTGCAAGATAAGGGAGTGAAGGGTTATGGGGAGCGGGCAGGGAAGTGGCTTTGAGCCCAAGATCAGCCATGATCTTATTGAATGGCGGAGCAGGCTCGAGGGGCCAAGTGGCCTATTCCTGCTCCTATTTCTTGTGTGGGACTGGAGTCACATGCAGGCCCCGAGCGGGTAAGGACGGCAGCTTTCCTTCCCTAAAAAGGACATTGCAACAACAACTTGCATTTATATAGCGCCTTTAACGTTCCAAGACGCTTCACAGCAGTGTGCTCAGACAAAATTTGACAGTGAGCCACATATTAGGACAGATGACCAAAAGCTTGGTCAAAGAGGTAGGTTTTAAGGAGCGTCTTAAAAAATAGAAAGACTTGCATTTCTATAGCGCCTTTCACGACCACCGGATGTCCCTAAGCGCTTTACAGCCAATGAAGTACTTTTGGCGTGTAGTCACTGTTGTCTTCTTCTTAGGCAGTCCCTCGGAACCGAGGATGACTTGTTTCCACATTAAAAATGAGTTCTCAGGTGACTGATGAGTCCAATGCGGGACCTGCAGTCTCTGTCACAGGTGGGGCAGACGGTGGTTGAAGTGGCGGGTGTGGGTGGGGTGCTTGGGTTGACGTGCGCTCCTTGCGCTGTTTGCACTTGGCTTCCGCTTGCTCTCGGCGAAGAGACTCGAGGTGTTTGGCGCCTTCCCGGATGCTTCTCCTCCACTTTGTGCGGTCTTGGGCCAGGGATTCCCAGGTGTCGGTGGGGATGTTGCACTTTTTCCAAGGAGGCTTTGAGGGTGTCCTTGAAGCGTTTCCTCTGCCCACCTGGGGCTCTCTTGCCGTGCCGGAGCTCCGAGTAGAGCGCTTGTTTCGGGAGTCTCGTATCGGGCATGCGGACAATGTGACCCGTCCAGTCACTGTTGTAATGTAGGAGAGGTAGCGAGGCGGAGAGGTTTAGGGAGGGAAGTCCAGAGCTTAGGGCCCAGGCAGCTGAAGGCACGGCCGCCAACAGTGGGGCGATTAAAATCGGGGGATGCGCAAGAGGTCAGAATCGAAGGATCGTGTCGGTATTTTTATGACAGTCCCACAGCCACTTTAACTGCTACCATACGAACATATACGAACATACGAATTAGGAGCAGGAATAGACCACTCGGCCCCTGGAGCCTGCTCCGCCATTCAATGAGATCATGGCTGATCTGATTACTCCACATTCCCGCCTACCCCCGATAACCTTTCACCCCCTTGCTCACCAAGAATCTATCTACCTCTGCCTTAAAAATATTCAAAGATTCTGCTTCCACCGCCCTCTGAGGAAGAGAGTTCCAAAGACTCACGACCCTCTGTGAGAAGAAATTTCTCCTCACCTCTGTCTTAAATGGGCGACCCCTTATTTTTAAACAGCGACCCCTAGTTCTAGATTCTTATTTAAAAAAATTTTTTTTTTTTTTTGATTTCGTTCCAACGTCTCACCTGTTGTCGTGGTGACGCATTCCTCCACCAGGCTCACGGCTTTCAGTTCAGACACCAGCCAGGAACACAACGCGGTGAAATGTGGACAGCACGGCCCCTCCTCCAGTGCCTGGGAGAGTGCGCCCTCTTCCACGAGCTGTCCGGTGTACCTGAAACAGTGAGGAAGAGCAAAGCTCAACAAAGACACCAGTTTGTGCGGACCCCGCCAGGATTGCTCCTCATCCGTTCAATAAATACTCTCATTCTATTTCGAACCGAGAATCTTCGAATGATCCAGCACAGAAGGAGGCCATTCGGCCCATCGTGCCTGTGCCGGGGCTTTGATAGAGCTCTCCAATTAATCCCACTCTCCTGCTCGTTCCCTGTAGCCCTGTAAATTTTTTTCCTTCAAGTATTTATCCAATTCTCTTTTGAAAGTTACGTTTGAATCTGCTCCCACCGCCCTTTCAGGCAGCGCGTTCCAGATCACAACAACTCGCTGCGTACAACAACTCGCTGCGTAAAACAAAAGCTTCCTCGTGTCGCCTCTGGTTCTTGTGCCAATCACCTGAAATCTGTGTCCTCTGGTTACTAACCCTTCTGCCACTGGAAACAATTTTGCCTGATTCACTCTAACAAAACCGTCCATGATTTTGAACACCTCTATCAAATCTCCTCTTGAGTATTGTGTGCAGTTTTGGTCACCTTATCGGAGGAAGGATGTTCTTGCCATGGAGGGAGCGCAGCGAAGATTCACCAGGCTGATACCTGGGATGGCAGGAATGACGTATGAGGAGAGATTGGGTCGATTGGGCTCATACTCGCTGGAGTTTAGAAGAATGAGGGGATCTCATTGAAACTTATAAAATTCTAACAGGACTAGACAGACTAGATGCAGGAATGATGTTCCCGATGGCGGGGGAGTCCAGAACCAGGGGTCACAGTCTAAGGATAAGGGGTAAGCCATTTAGGACTGAGATGAGGAGGAATTTCTTCACGCAGAGAGTGGTGAACCTGTGGAATTCTCTACCACAGAAGGCAGTAGAGGCCAATTCATTAAATATATTCAAGAAGGAGTTAGATATATTTCTTAAAGCTAAAGGGATCAAGGGATATGGGGAGAAGGCAGGGACAGGGTACTGAGTTTGGATGATCAGCCATGATCTCATTGAATGGCGGAGCAGGCTCGAGGGGCCGAATGGCCTACTCCTGCTCCTATCTTCTATGTTTCTATGTTAACCTTCTCTCTTCTCATTGACCTGGTCTGAGGATGACTACTTAAGAACATAAGAAATAGGAGCAGGAATAGGCCACTTGGCCCCTCGAGCCTGCTCCGCCATTCAATAAGATCATGGCTGATCTTGGGCTCAAAGCCACTTCCCTGCCCGCTCCCCATAACCCTTCACTCCCTTATCTTGTAAAAATCTGTCTATCTCCACCTTAAATGTATTTAATGACCCAGCCTCCACAGCTCTCTGGGGCAGAGAATTCCACAGATTTACGAACCTCTGTGAGAAGAAATTCCTCCTCATCTCATTTCTAAAATGGCGACCCTTTATTCTGAAACTGTGCCCCTGAGTTCCAGAATTTACATAAAGCAAGGTGTGAGGGACACCCCAGATCACCGAAAGGAACATCTAGGCTCAAGCTGCTGATTCTTCCCCTCCTTTGTATCAGTGTCCAGTGCTTGCCTCAGTTCCTGCCCAATGACCAGGGCCCAGTGTAGTTCCATAGGTGAGGGATTCCGAGCAGGAAGGCCCTGATCTGTGCGGAGTTAACTGGTCTGAGGTAGGACGGGAATCGGGAGACAGGCAACGTTCCCGCTAAGCTGCGTGGCTGCACAGCAGTCTGGAGGTCGCGGAGCCCGTTAAAGGGAACGCGCACCCCAAAAAAAAAATAGGGAAACTTTGGTGACAAGCCAGGGCCAGACCGGGTTGCCAACTCTGGTAGGCCGTATTCCTGGAGGGGTCATCACATGACCTCCTGCCTCCAACTGCCCCGTCCCCACAATCCCGCCATTGGTCGCCTGACACATCCATCCTCACGGCTCCCCGCCTTACCAGGGCCAATCGGAAAGCAAACAGACTCTTTGTTACCGGATTGGATGATTTGATTGGATGATTCTTAACTGTCAGTCAAGCAGCCATTTCTCCCCCAGTGACCAATATTTTTATATCTAGTAAACAAAAAAGTGCTCAAAGACTTTTTATTTCAAGCATAATTTTTCAATGCCTGATATGAGTTTTATCCCGGGTGTTGCTCCCAGCAGTGCCCTGGAGATCGGTCTTGAATTCCTAGAGACTCCAGGGCAATCCTGGCGGGTTGGCAACCAATATTCCCTGTCATTTTTCTTTTTTCAGGCCCGTTAAGGGGATACGCAGCCCATTCAAAATACCGTGCATGTACATAGAGACATAGAAAAATAGGAGCAGGAGGAGGCCATTCAGCCCTTCGAGCCTGCTCCGCCATTCAATATGATCATGGCTGATCCTCTATCTCAATACCATATTCCCACTCTCTCCCCATACCCCTTGATGCCTTTTGTGTCTAGAAATCTATCTCCTTCTTAAATATACGTTTTTTCTGTTTAAAAGCCGGCTGCGAGGATCCCTGGAGCGCACAGGGAACATTGTTGGCAATCCATCTGTACCCACCAGTACTAAACAGGTTTTTTCGCCTCACCGAGGTTTCCGGGTGGGGTGGGGAGTATATATAGATCATGATGCACAGGGCATCGCAGTTGGATGGGATGGTACTAGATGGACCAGAGTCTTTTCCTGTTCGCTATTGTTGGTAGCACTTCACCCCCGTAAACACAGCCACAAATGTTCACTCTGGACACAGCCCATGTTAGAAGATCAGAGGCTGGGTATTCTGCGGCGAGTGTCTCGTCTCTTGACTCCCCAAAGCCTTTCCACCATCTACAAGGCACAAGTAAGGAGAGTGATGGAATACTCTCCACTTGCCTGGATGAGTGCAGCTGCAACAACACTCAAGAAGCTTGACACCATCCAGGACAAAGCAGCCCGTTTGATTGGCACCCTATCCACCACCTTAAACATTCACTCCCTCCACCACCGGCGTACCGTGGCTGCAGTGTGTACCATCTACAAGATGCACTGCAGCAACTCGCCAAGGCTTCTTCGGCAGCACCTCCCAAACCCGCAACCTCTACCACCTAGAAGGACAAGGGCAGCAGGCGCATGGGAACACCACCACCTCCAAATTCCTCTCCAAGTCACACACCATCCTGGCTTAGAAATATATCACCGATCCTTCATCGTCGCTGGGTCAAAATCCTGGAACTCCCTCCTAACAGTAGTGGTTCAAGAAGGCGGCTCGACCACCACCTTCTCGAGGGCAATTAGGGATGGGTAATAAATGCTGGCCTTGCCAGCGACGCCCACATCCCAGGAACGACTAAAAAAAAAAGTAATGGCGTTGCACTGTGTCGAGAAATGAAACCAACAACCGTCAACTCCTGTCAACCCTTCCTGTCCCTCTCAGTGTCAGCTGTGGCTCAGTGGGTAGCACTCTTGCCTCTGAGTCAGAAGGTCGTGGGTTCAAGTCCCACTCCAGGGACTCGAGCACATAAAGCTAGGCTGACACTCCAGTGCAGGTGCTGAGGGAGGGCTGCACTGTCGGAGGTGCCGTCTTTCAGATTCGACGTTAAACCGAGGCCCCCGTCTGCCCTCTCAGGTGGACATAAAAGATCCCACGGCCACTATTTCGAAAGAAGAGCAGGGGAGTTATCCCTGGTGTCCTGGGGCCAATATTAATCCCTCAACCAACATAACAAAAACAGATTATCTGGTCATTATCACATTGTTGTGCGTGGGAGCTTGCTGTGCACAAATTGGCTGCTGCGTTTCCCAAATTACAACAGTGACAGTACTTCACTGGCTGTAAAGCGCTTTGGGACGTCCGGTGGTTGTGAAAGGCGCTATATAAACGCAAGTTCTTTCTTTCTCCTTCCCTGCCGCACTCACCCCAGGGCTCTGAGCGCCCCCAGCACATCGCCTTCCATCCACTGTGTCTCTCTTTCACGCACACTGTTGAAAGTTCTCTAGCTCCAGAGGTTAGAGTTGACCATTCCCAGCTCCTCCTGGTACCTCCACAGCAGCCCTTTAACTGAAGGAGGCCACCACAAGGGACCAGCCAGCAGGTTGCCTGCTCAACCACCAACCATTCGCAGAGAAGCCCAGTTCCTCCTTCCCCTTTGGTAACGCTAAAGACTTTGCTCCTTGAGGACGAAGATGTTAGTAGATTTTTTTTCAGGCATTAACTTTAACCTGCTGTTTGGTCCTTGGGCTGACTGAAATGTTTCTCCCAGGTCCTAGAGCAATGCCTGTTATACAACCATCACATTTTTGTTACCTCCAGACTTGATTTCACCAACACCCTCCTGCCAATTCTCTAATTCGTGCAGAATGCCCCAGCCCGTTTGTTCATTGTACTCTCGCTAAACCTGCTGCTTTTCCCCTTGTGGCTGATTTATTTCCCCCCGCCCCCCCTTTTCCGAGCACAAGGGAGGCACTGAATCCAACATCATCACTCCGATCGCAGCGGCTGCTGAGAAGTAATAACTCAGCGAAGACTGGAGATCAGCTATGTTAGTAAATAATATAATTAGAATACTCACATTGCTAAGCCGTGGTGTCAGCCTGTGGCTCAGTTGGTAGCGCTCTCTCACCTCTGAGTCAGAAGGTTGTGGGTTCAAAGTCCCACTCCAGAGACTTGAGCACAAATATCTAGGCTAACACGCTCATGGGCAACACGGTGGTATAGTGGTTAGCACTGTTGCCTCACAGCGCCAGGGACCCGGGTTCGAATCCGGCCTCGGGTGACTGTCTGTGTGGAGTTTGCACATTCTCCACGTGTCTGCGTGGGTTTCCTCCGGGTGCTCCGGTTTCCTCCCACAGTCCAAAAATGTGCAGGTTAGGTTGATTTGGCTATGATAAATTGACCCTTAGTGTTAGGGGGGATTAAAATACGTGGGGTTACGGGGATAGGGTGGGATATGTGTTGGTGCAGGCTCGATGGGCCGAAATAGCCTCTATCTGCACTGTTGTGATTCTGTGAGTGCTGAGGGAGCGCTGCACTGTCGGAGGTGCCGCCTTTCAGATGAGACAGCAGGGGAGTTATCATGGTCAATATTTATCCCTCAATCAACATCACTAAAAAAAAATTGCCTGTTCATTAACTCATTGTTGTTTGTGGGAGCTTGCTGTGCACAAATTGGCTTTGTTCTGACGAAAGGTCTTCGACCTGAAACGTTAACTCTGTATCTCTCTCCACGGATGCTGCCTGACCTGCTGAGTTTTTCCAGCGTTTTCTGTTGTTATTTCAGATTTCCAGCATCCGCAGTATTTTGCTATTGTATTAGTGCCTAGTTTGTGTAATCTCTCCTCGTAACTTAACCCTTGGAGTCCGGGAGTTATTCTGGTAAATTTACGCTGCCCTCCCTCCAAGGCCAATACATCCTTCCTGAGTTGTGGGGACCAGAACTGCCATGATTTATGATTTTTTTCTGCTGGGTTTCCTCACAGCAGTGTCGAGGAGATGATTCTTCAACTCTTAGGCATCCCCAGGTTGGGGCTGAGCTACACACCAGGGAGCCAGGCTGGGGCCCTTTAAGAGCTGCTTGCTTGCGGTGAGGGCACAGGGCGCCCTTCCCAAGATGGCGGCCGGCGAGGGCCGGGCGGCACAGGGCGTCCTTCCAAAGATGGCGTCGGGGGCCAGCCGGCACAGCGCGTCCTTCCAAAGATGGCGTCGGGGGCCAGGTGGCACAGGGCGTCCTTCCAAAGATGGATGCCTGAAAGGGCCGGGCGGGACAGGGCGTCCTTCCAAAGATGGAGGCGGTGAGATCCGGTGACGCCACCTCCGGTGCGGGCCGGTTGCCGGGGTGATTGGAGGACGGGCCTGGTGTTGTCGAGTCACGATGGCGGCGGCGGCGCTGGAGCAGGCGGTCGGCATGTACGAGCAGCTACGGAGCGAGTGGGGCCGCAAGAGCCCCAACCTGCGCAAGTGCGAGGAGCTGCTGGTCAGGCTCAAGGTGAGCGGGAGCGGGGGAGGCCGCAGGCGGCGGAGTTTCCTGAGAGAGTGGCCGGGCAACGGCGCCCCGGCGGCGGGGAGGGAGAGAGGGCCTCAACCCCCGGATCCGGCACCGGCCCCTGGGTACACGCTACCCGCCCCCCCCTTCCCCCAAGAATGATCCATATTCTAACCAAATAAAATGTTAATTTGGAAATTATAATCAGTCCAGTATGCGCACAGCAAGCTCCCACAGACAGCAATGTGACAGTGACCTGATAATCTGTTTTAGTGATGTTGATTGAGGGATAAATATTGGCCAGGACACCGGGGAGAACTCCCCTGCTCTTCTTCGAAATAGTGCCACAGGATCTTTTACATCCACCTGAGAGGACAGACCGGGCCTCGGTTTAAGGTCTCATCCGAAAGACAGCACCTCTGACAGTGCAGCACTCCCTCAGCACTGCACTGGAGTGTCAGCCTAGCTTTATGCTCAAGTCTCTGGAGTGGGACTTGAACCCACAACCTTCTGACTCGGTGGCGAGCGAGTGCTGCCAACTGAGCCATGGCTGACATCTCAACGGTGAAAACTGAGAGGTTTTCTTGGGTGGCCCATTACCTTTGGTTAACAAAAAGCTATCAATTTTTAAATTAACAATTGATCTAGCATCAATTGCTGTTTGCGGAAGAGAGTTGCAAACTTCTACCACCCTTCCTAATGTGTGGTGCCCAGAACTGCTCACAGTACTCCAGGTGTGGTCTAACTCGGGTTTTGTATAGCTGTAGCGTAACTTCTACCCCCTTGTATTCTAGTCCTCTAGCTATAAAGGCCAGTGTTCCATTAGCCTTTTTGCTTATTTTCTGTACCTGTTCATGACATTTTAATGATCTATGTACCCCCCCCCCCCCCCAAGTCTCTTTGGACCTCCACTGTTTTTAGCCTTTCACCATTTAGAAAGTACCCTGTTCTATCCTTTTTCGGTCCAAAGTGGATGACCTCACATTTGCCGTCATTGAAAATCATTTGCCACAGTTTTGCCCATTCATTTAATCTATCAATATCCCTTTGTAATTTTATGCTTCCATCTACACTGCCTACAATTCCACCTATCTTTGTGTCATTGACACTGCCGACAATTCCACCCACCTTTGTGTCATTGACACTGCCCACAATTCCACCTATCTTTGTGTCATTGACACTGCCGACAATTCCACCCACCTTTGTGTCATTGACACTGACCACAATTCCACCTATCTTTGTGTCATTGACACTGCCCACAATTCCACCTATCTTTGTGTCAATGACACTGCCTACAATTCCACCTATCTTTGTGTCATTGACACTGCCTACAATCCCACCTATCTTTGTGTCAATGACACTGCCTACAATTCCACCTATCTTTGTGTCATTGACACTGTCTACAATTCCACCTATCTTTGTGTCATTGACACTGTCTACAATTCCACCTATCTTTGTGTCAATGACACTGCCCACAATTCCACCTATCTTTGTGTCATCGACACTGCCCACAATTCCACCTATCTTTGTGTCATTGACACTGACCACAATTCCACCTATCTTTGTGTCATTGACACTGCCTACAATTCCACCTATCTTTGTGTCATTGACACTGTCTACAATTCCACCTATCTTTGTGTCATCTACACTGCCTACAATTCCACCTATCTTTGTGTCATTGACACTGACCACAATTCCACCTATCTTTGTGTCATCTACACTGCCTACAATTCCACCTATCTTTGTGTCAATGACACTGCCTACAATTCCACCTATCTTTGTGTCATTGACACTGCCTACAATCCCACCTATCTTTGTGTCAATGACACTGCCCACAATTCCACCTATCTTTGTGTCAATGACACTGTCCACAATTCCACCTATCTTTGTGTCATTGACACTGCCTACAATTCCACCTATCTTTGTGTCATTGACACTGCCTACAATTCCACCTATCTTTGTGTCATTGACACTGCCCACAATTCCACCTATCTTTGTGTCATTGACACTGCCTACAATTCCACCTATCTTTGTGTCATTGACACTGCCTACAATTCCACCTATCTTTGTGTCATCGACACTGCCTACAATTCCACCTATCTTTGTGTCATCGACACTGCCTACAATTCCACCTATCTTTGTGTCATCGACACTGCCTACAATTCCACCTATCTTTGTGTCATCGACACTGCCTACAATTCCACCTATCTTTGTGTCATCGACACTGCCTACAATTCCACCTATCTTTGTGTCATTGACACTGCCTACAATTCCACCTATCTTTGTGTCAATGACACTGCCTGCAATTCCACCTATCTTTGTGTCATTGACACTGCCTTCAATTCCACCTATCTTTGTGTCAATGACACTGCCTACAATTCCACCTATCTTTGTGTCATCGACACTGACCACAATTCCACCTATCTTTGTGTCAATGACACTGCCCACAATTCCACCTATCTTTGTGTCAATGACACTGCCCACAATTCCACCTATCTTTGTGTCAATGACACTGCCCACAATTCCACCTATCTTTGTGTCATTGACACTGCCTACAATTCCACCTATCTTTGTGTCAATGACACTGACCACAATTCCACCTATCTTTGTGTCATTGACACTGCCGACAATTCCACCTATCTTTGTGTCAATGACACTGTCCACAATTCCACCTATCTTTGTGTCATTGACACTGCCTACAATTCCACCTATCTTTGTGTCATTGACACTGCCTACAATTCCACCTATCTTTGTGTCAATGACACTGTCCACAATTCCACCTATCTTTGTGTCATTGACACTGTCTACAATTCCACCTATCTTTGTGTCAATGACACTGCCTACAATTCCACCTATCTTTGTGTCATTGACACTGCCCACAATTCCACCTATCTTTGTGTCATTGACACTGCCCACAATTCCACCTATCTTTGTGTCATTGACACTGCCTACAATTCCACCTATCTTTGTGTCAATGACACTGCCCACAATTCCACCTATCTTTGTGTCATTGACACTGACCACAATTCCACCTATCTTTGTGTCATTGACACTGCCTACAATTCCACCTATCTTTGTGTCATTGACACTGCCCACAATTCCACCTATCTTTGTGTCATTGACACTGCCTACAATTCCACCTATCTTTGTGTCAATGACACTGCCCACAATTCCACCTATCTTTGTGTCATTGACACTGACCACAATTCCACCTATCTTTGTGTCATTGACACTGCCTACAATTCCACCTATCTTTGTGTCAATGACACTGCCCACAATTCCACCTATCTTTGTGTCATTGACACTGACCACAATTCCACCTATCTTTGTGTCAATGACACTGCCTACAATTCCACCTATCTTTGTGTCATTGACACTGCCCACAATTCCACCTATCTTTGTGTCATTGACACTGCCCACAATTCCACCTATCTTTGTGTCATTGACACTGCCTACAATTCCACCTATCTTTGTGTCAATGACACTGCCCACAATTCCACCTATCTTTGTGTCATTGACACTGCCCACAATTCCACCTATCTTTGTGTCATCGACACTGCCCACAATTCCACCTATCTTTGTGTCATTGACACTGCCCACAATTCCACCTATCTTTGTGTCATTGACACTGACCACAATTCCACCTATCTTTGTGTCATCTACACTGCCTACAATTCCACCTATCTTTGTGTCATTGACACTGCCTACAATTCCACCTATCTTTGTGTCATTGACACTGCCCACAATTCCACCTATCTTTGTGTCAATGGGCTGTCCTACCACACGAGGCAGCACCAGGCCATGGCCTGAGCCTGTCCTTGCCCATCGTGCACGCACCCAAACATGTTCCAGGAAAAATAGATCTGTAATTGTTTGAAATACCTAGATATGTTTTTTAAAAATTCGTTAATAGGATGTGGACGTCACTGGCAAAGCCAGCATGTATTACCCATCCCAAATTGCCCTTGAGAAGGTGGTGGTGAGCCGCCGCCTTGAACCGCTGCAGTCCGTGTGGTGAGGGTGCTCCCACAGTGCTGTTAGGGAGGGAGTTCCAGGATTTTGACCCAGCGACGATGAAGGATTGGCGATATACTTCCAAGTCAGGATGGTGTGGGACTTGGAGGTGGTGTTCCCACGTGCCTGCTGTCCTTGTCCTAGGTGGTATAGATCGTGGGTTTGGGAGGTTCTTTCGAAGGAGCCTTGGCGAGTTCATTGTTGTTCAGTGACCATCGACAGTAGCTGTTTTTCCGTTCCCAAAGTGAATGAAATTCTTCCCAGGAGCAAAAGTGAGTGAGAAATCCTGTTTTGAATTCGGGCTAACTTTTTCACTAAGTTTCGAACAGGAAGGATTTCATTGTTGGACTTCAGCTTTTGTTGTTCTAGTTTTATGGGGTGGCTTTACGAACAGTATTAAGCAGCGTGCCTTCTACTGAAAAATGCCCACTGCCACTGAGAGTGTTCCTGTCCTGAACCTTTACTGTTAGAACTTTATGAGCGATGTTCCCTGTCATTTTTTGTGGCCTTTAAGGGGCTGCGCGGGCCACTCAAAATACCGCGCATGCACGGTTTTTACATGGAAAAGCCGGCTGTGCGGTTTCCCCGGAGCGCTGTGCGGCTGCACGGCCTACAGGAAACATTGCTCATGAGAATTTTTTTTTACGCAGCGCGTTGTTATGATCTTGAATGCACTGCCTGTTATGGTGGTGGAAGCAGATTCAATAGTAACTTTCAAAAGGGAATTGGATACATAACATGAAGGGGAAATATTTGCAGGGCTGTGGGGAAAGAGCAGGGGAGTGGGACTAATTGCAGAGCTCTTTCGAAGATCTGGCACAGACACGATGGGCTGAATGGTCTCCTTCTGTGCTGTTCGATTCAGTGGAAATCATAGACCCTGTGATTTATAAAAGTTTTATCATAACTTCCTTGCTTTTTGTACTCTATCCCTCTATAAAGTCAAGGATCCCGTATGCTTTTTTAACAGCCATATCAACTTGTCCTGCCAACGTCAAAGATTTATGTGCGCACACCCCCAGGTCTGTTCCTGCACCCCTTTAAAATTGGACCATTTAGTTCATATTGCTTCTCCTCACTCTTCCTTCCAAAATGCATCACTTCACAGTTCTCTGCTTTAAATTTCATCTGCCATGTATCTGCCCATTTCACTAGTCTGCTACTACTTCTCCTCCTCATTGCTTGCGACATTTCCGAGTTTTGTGGCAGCTGCAAGCTTTGAAATGATGCCCTGTATACCCAAGGCCAGGTCATTAATATATATCAGAATGTATCTTGGCTGCACCTCTGTTCCCTTGGCTGATGCTGTGTCTTCTATTTCAGGTGGCTCTGCTGGAACTGAACTTCCTGCCTACTTCAGGCACAAAACTGACCAAACGACAGCTCATTCTGGCCCGTGAGTATCATCATCAATAGACGGTGGCGGTAGTCTAACCCCTCCCGTGCTAGATCCCAAAAGATTATATTTTTATTTAACGCTGAACCGCTAGATTTCATTGGACAATGAGGTAGAATTCTGACCTTTCAGTTAGCGATGTGAGTAGAAAATATCCTTTGCACTTCAATAACCACTTGGTCTCTGTTAAGTGAATCGTTTTCCAGTATTCTCACTTTGGTACCGAACAAACAACTTGCATTTATATAGCGCCTTTAACGTAGTAGAAACAACTCCAAGGCAACATTCCCTTTAAGCTAGCGGTCTGGAGGTTCAGCGCAGGCCGCTCACCAGCTTTACAAAGGAAATAACCGCGCATGCACGAGAAATTGAATGGGCCGGGACTGCCAGTTAAAGGGACCGCGCACCAAAAACAAATTACAGGGAACGTTGCTCCAAGGCCCCGCCTCCCCTGTGCTCACTGACCTACATTGGCTCCCGGTCGAGCACAGCCTCAATTTCTCATCCTCGTGTTCAAATCCCTCCAGAATTGGACACAATGCTCCAGCTAAGGCCTAACCAGTGTTTTCATAAAGGTTCAGCATAACTTCCTGGCTTTTGTGCTCTAGGATCCCATATGCATTTTTTTTTAAAAACAGCATCATCCCTCATTGTTTTTTCTGATGAAAGTAAGTTCAGCTCTGCGAGCCTTTCGCTGTAGCTCAGAGTTTTAAACGCTGCGACCAGCCTTTGCCAACTTGTCCGCATTCTCTGATGCATCAATGACCTTTTGACAAGGTGCCCAGTGTTGCAGAGTATTCCAACTGTGACCAAACCGATTGTCTTATGAAACAGCTGTTGAGTTGTAGCCAAGTGCCTTAATGGGGGGTCCTAGTCTTTGATTAGCATGGTTGGTCACTGCGTGGGGCGTACGGGTGTGGACTGGAGCCCTGGCACTCTGATGGCACCTTACTGCACCATCTGTGCGTGGGCACCACAGTAATAAAAAAGGAAGACTTGCATATTTCTATAGTGCCTTGCACATCCACCAGACGTCCCAAAGCACTTTAACAGCCACTGAAGTACTTTTTGAAGTGTAGTCACTGTTGTAATGTGGGAAACGCAGCAGCCAATTTGCGCACAGCAAGATCTCTCAATCAGCAATGTGATAATGACCAGATAATTTTTTTTTTTTACTGATGTTGATTGAAGGATAAATATTGGCCAGGACACCGGGGAGAACTCCCCCTGCTCTTCTTCACAATACTGCCATTGGATCCAATACAGAGCTGATGTCTCATTCACCCATCACCTCCCCCACCCCGCCCCACCTCCCCTGTGCTCACTGACCTACATTGGCTCCCAGTCGAGCAACGCCTTAATTTCTCATCCTCGTGTTCAAATCCCTCCATGGCCTCGCCCCTCCCTCCCTATCTCTGTAACCTCCTCCAGCCCCACAACCCTCCGAGATCTCTGCGCTCCTCCAATTCTGGCCTCTTGCGCATCTCTGATTTTAATCGCTCCACCATTGGCGGCCGTGCCTTCAGCTGCCGAGGCCCCAAGCTCTGGAATTCCCTCCCTAAACCTCTCCGCCTCGCTACCTCTCTTTGCTCCTTTAAGATGTTCCTTAAAACCTACCAAGCTTTTGGTCACCTGTCCTAATATCGCCTTGTGTCAGTCGGTGGGTAGCACTCTCGCCTCTGAGTCAGAAGGTCGTGGGTTCAAGTCCCACTCCAAGAGACTTGAGCACAAAAATCTAGGCTGCCGCTCCCAGTGCCGTGCTGAGGGAACGCTGCTGACTGTTGGAATCCCTTCTTTCGGATGAGACATTTAAACGAGGCCCCGTCTGCGCTCTCAGGTAGACGTAAAAGATCCCATGGCACTATTTCGAAGACGAGTAGGGGAGTTGTCCCCGGTGTCCTGGCCTATCAATCCCTCAATCAACATAACAAAAAAGCAGGTGATCTGGCCATCATCACATTGCTGTTTGTGGGAGCTTGCTGTGTGCAAATTGGCTGCTGCGTTTCCCACATTAGAACAGTGACTACACTTCAAAAAGTACTTCATTGGCTGTAAAGTGCTTTGAGACGTCCGGTGATTGTGAAAGGCGCTATCGAAATGCAAGTCTTTCCTTATGTGTCGTTTGACACCGCTCCTGTGCAGTGCCATGGGACATTTTGCTATGTTAACCGTGCTATATAAATGCAAGTTGTTGTTGATGGGTATTGCCCTGATCACTGGGTGGGTTCTGAGCCACACGGGCCAGTGAAAGAGGGGGACCGGTATTCTGCGGTCGTCGAGTGCAGTGATTTTCAGACCATTCTATGCAGGGACCGCACCCCCCCTCCCCCCGGCCCCTGAAAACACTTAACACCCTCCTGGAACCCCTGGAAAATATCGACACACCATTGGGAACCCCCCCCAACACAACATCTGAGATACAGTGTCCGCTACTTGAACAGCACTGTCATTCGGCAAAGTGTTTTATCTTTCTGTACACTGATGAAATTAAAACTTGCATTTATCTAATGCCTTTCATGACCTCAGGTTGTCCCAAAATGCTTTGCAGCCAATGAAGTACTTTTTGAAGTGGAGTCACTGTTGTAATGTAGGAAACGCGGCAGCCAATTTTCGCACTGCAAGATCCCACAAACAGCAATCCGATAAATCACCAGATTATCTGTTTTTAGTGATGTTGGTGGAGGGATAAATATTGGCCCAGGACACCGGGGAGAACTCCCCAGCTCTTCTTCAGACTAGTTCCATGGGATCTTTTACATCCACCTGAGAGGGCAGACGGGGCCTCGGTTTAAGGTCTCATGCGAAAGTTGGCACCTCGGACAGTGCAGCCCTCCCTCAGCACTGCACTGGGAGTGTCAGCCTAGATTTTTGTTCTCAAGTCTCTGGAGTGGGTCTTGAACCCAGAATCTCCTGGCTCAGGCGAGCGTGCTACCCACTGAGCCAAGGCTGTCACTATACACGACCCTCTAACTTTCTGGCTTTCTTTTCCTTTTATTTGAAGCCCTCTCTGCCCAAGTCTCTGGATCTCCCTCCCTTCAGTCAACCCTCCTAATTCTCTACCATGCTCCTGCGTGAAGCATCTTGGAATGCTTTATTACTATCAGGGGTCTGTACAATTGCAAGGTGCCCTGTGAAGTTTCCTTTTAAATTTGATCCCTTTGTCTCATGTTTTTCAGTGACATTGTTTGTGGAATTAAAACATTCTGTCTTTTGTTTTAAAGGGGATGTTTTGGAAATCGGAGCACAATGGAGTATCCTGAAGAAAGATATCCCTTCGTTTGAACGTTACATGGCACAGCTCAAGTGTTATTACTTTGACTACAAGTAAGTGTTGCTGAATGATACCGGGGCTAAAAGGGTTAAATTATGAGGACAGGTTGCATAGACTAGGCTTGTATTCCCTCGAGTATAGAAGATTCAGGGGCGATTTAATTGAGGTGTTTAAGATGATTAAATGAGTTGATGGGGTAGAGAGAGAGAAACTATTTCCTCTGGTGGGGGGAGTCCAGAACACGGGGGCATCACCTTAAAATTAGAGCCAGGCCGTTCAGGGGTGATGTCAGGAAGCACTTCTCCACACAAAGGGTGGTGCAAATCTGGAACTCTTTTCTCTCCCCCCACCCCCCGCCCCAAAAAAAAAGCTGTTGAGGCTGGGGGGTCAGTTGAAAATTTCAAAACTGAGATTGAAAGATTTTTGTTGGGTAAGGGTATTGAGGGATATGGAACCAAGGCGGGTGGACAGAGTTAAGATACAGATCAGCCATGATCTAATTGAATGGCGGAACAGGCCCGAGGGGCTGAATGGTCTCCACCTGTTAACCTATGAATATGGGAAGAACTCCCCCTCTCCCCCCTCCTTTCTGGTTTTCTCCTCTTCTCTTGCCCCAGCTCTCTGGAAGGTCCTGCCTTATTTTGGGGTACAGTTCCATGGTAATCTCCTGGCCTTTGATGCCTAAACCAAATGGCCATTGCTGTCCAAGCCTCGACTGTGAACATCAACAAACTATTCGGCCATGAGGACATCACTGCTGAGATTGATCCGACAGGTGTTATTACTGTTTCAGCTCTGCCGCTTTGAGAGGCTATAAGCCGGCGGTTCTCCGTACAGGCCGAGGACATTTCTGGCTTCGCCCTCCTTGGCAGACTCGGTGTCCTTGTGCCTTGAAGCCTGAATGGATGCAGGTTGCTGACTGAGCTGGTAATCACTGTCCCCTGTCCTCTTCTCGCTCCCTCTCAAAGAAGGGCAGTAAATCAGGGCTCATGGGGTTAGATGAAGTAGAGCATGTGGAGCTTAAATGCTAGCACAGACTATTTGGGCTGAATTGTTTCTGTGCTCTAAATTCTATGTAAAAAAAAAAAAAAATATCCTATTAGGGGACAGAATTATCCCAACTCCCACAGAATGATTTAATCGTCAATTTCATTTCTCTCGCACGCGCTCGCTTTTTCTTCCCCCCCCCTCCGCCCACAATGACTGAAGTCAGGAGCCTGCGGTACAGGGAGTCACAGACCCACCTCTCGTCACTCCATGGTACAGCGCGCGAGGTATTGTGGCTCTCGAGCAGGATGTCGGTTGAGGTTATGCCATTTGGCAAAAGGTTAGTGTAAGGGACTGGAGCGGGGTGTAGTGCTACAGTCATTCTTTGGGTTTTGAGGAGGGCAGGAGCTCAGTGCTTGGGGTTGAAGTAGCTAAGTCGGTGCGCAGGCTGTCCATTACGTATGTTGCGAGTGTTCAGTAGCTGAGTGTTCGTAGTGTGCTGGTTTCTTTGTGTTCACCTGCCTGTGGATTTGACGCCCGTCCTTTTGGCTTTGCAGGGATGAATTGCCCGAGTCGGCCTACAAACACCAGCTGCTGGGGCTGAACCTGCTCTTTCTCCTGTCTCAGAATCGGGTGGCTGAGTTCCACACGGAGCTGGAGAGACTGCCTGCCAAAGATATACAGACAAATGTCTACATCAAACACCCAGTCTCACTCGAGCAGGTACATGCGTCCAGGACACGGGCAGGGAATTGGGTGGGGAGGAGGGAGGAGCCATTGAGAAGTAAATGCAATATACATTCATCTAAATCGCTTAAACACGCCTTGATTTATCGCATCTCGTCTCTTAAGAACCGAGTTGCTGGGGCTTCGCTGGCTAGATTGTATCAGCTGTGGCTCAGTGGGTAGCACTCTCACCTCTGAATCAGAAGGTCGTGGGTTCAAGTCCCACTCCAGAGACTTGAGCGCACAATCTAGGCTGACCACTCCAGTGCAGTACTGAGGGAGTGCTGCACTGCCGGAGGTTCTGTCTTTGAGACGTTAAACCGAGGCCCCCGTCTGCCCCCTCGGGTGGATGCCAAAGATCCCACGGCACTATTTCGAAGAAGAGCAGGGGAGTTCTCCCAGGTGTCCTGGCCAATATTTATCCCTCAACCAACATCACTAAACAGATTAATCTGGTCATTTATCCCATTGGTGTTTGTGAGACCTTGCTGTTTGTGCGCAACGTGGCTGCCGGGTTTCCTACATTACAGCAGTGACTACACTTCAAAAAGTACTTCATTGGCTGCAAAGCACTTTGGGGTGTTCTAAAGGCCCTATATAAATGCAGGACTTTCTATTTTTTGTTGCAAGGGTTGCTTACGGCCTACAGACCGCAGTTTGGTCATCCCTGACTTACCCGATTCTATTGAAACCTTTGGGGCTTTGGTCATGGCCCCAGTGTCTGTGCACCAAGCGTGGTTAAGGCTTTTAAGTGGCTGCATCTTGGGTTTTTAAAAAAAAAAACAGTGAAGAGATGAATGTACAATTTAAAAAATGAAAGCTGCCACTTTCCCACAGGCTCTGTAACATTCCTGTATGTTGTATTCCAGTATCTGATGGAAGGGAGCTACAACAAGGTTTTCCTGGCAAAGGGAAACATCCCCGCTGAAAGCTACACCTTCTTCATTGATATCCTGCTTGATACCATTCGGTAAGTTCCAGTCCGCATCTCGGGTGACTGGGCGGGGAGAAGGGAATATTTTTCGGGGCACTTTCAATGGTCTGCAACCCATAGCAGTGCAACCAACAGGGTACGGGAGTGCACTGGTTATGTTACTGGATTAGTAACCAGGGGAACGCGAGTTCAAATCCCACCAGTTTGAGAATTTAAATTCGGTTTCAGAAAATCAAACTATAAAAGTGAAAGCGACCGTGAAGCTGTCAAATTGTCGCAATAAACCCAGCTGGTTCACGAATGTCCTTTTAGGGAAGGAATTCCCTGGAAATGAGAAGGTTAAGGGGTGATTTGATCGAAGTTTTCAAGATATTAAGGAGAATTGATGGGGCTGATAGAGAGAAGTTATTTCTGCTGGTTGGGGAGTCTAGGACTAGGGGGCATCGTCTAAAAATTAGAGTCAGGCCTTTCAGGAGCGAAGTTAGGAAACGCTTCTACACACAAAGGGTGGTAGAAGTTCTGCAAACGGCAACTGATGCTAGGTCAGTTGTTAATTTTAAATCTGAGATTGATGGATTTCTGTTAACCAAAGGTATTAAGGGATATGGGGCAAAGGCGGGTATATGGCGTTAGATCGCAGATCAGCCATAATCTCAGTGAATGGCAGAACAGGCTCGAGGGGCTGAATGGCCTCCTCCTGTTCCTGTGTTCCTATGAACATTGAGTAGACTAGGCCCATATTCTCTAGAGTTTAGAAGAATGAGAGGTGATCTCATTGAAACAGACAACATTCTTACAGGGCTTGACAGGGTAGATGCAGGGAGGATGTTTCCCCTGGCTGGGGAATCTAGAACCAGGGGGTCGCAGTCTCAGAATAAGGGGTCGGCCATTTAGGACTGAGATGAGGAGAAATTTCTTCACTCAGAGGGTGGTGAATCTTTGGAATTCTCTACCCCAGAGGGCTGTGGAGGCTCAGTCGTTGAGTATATTCAAGACAGAGATCAATAGATTTTTGGATATTAAGGGAATCAAGGGATATGGGGATAGTGCAGGAAAGTGGAGTTGAGGTTGAAGATCAGCCATGATCTTATTGAATGGCCTACTCCTGCTCCTATTTCTTATCATAGAATCATAGAAATTTACAGCACAGAAGGAGGCCATTTGGCCCATCTTGTCCGTGCCGGCCGGCAAAGAGCTATCCACCCTAATCCCACTTTCCAGCACTTGGTCCGTAGCCTTGTAGGTTCCGGCACTTCACGTGCATATCCAAGTACTTTTTAAATGTGATGAGGGTCTCTGCCTCTACCACCCTTTCAGGCAGTGAGTTCCAGACCCCCACCACCCTCTGGGTGAAAATATTTCTCCTCAAATCCCCTCTAAACTTCCGACCAATTACTTTAAATCTTACTGTAGAAAAGTGTAGACTTTGAGGAGACTTGATTGAGGACTTGAAAATAATGAAAGGGTTAGATTTGGTCCATGTGGATGGGCTGTTTGAGTTAGAAAGGTTAGAGAAGACCAGGGAACCGTAGATAAGTTACGTAAGCATAGAACTAGGTTAGATGTCAGGAGTTTTTACTTTTCACAGAGAATCATTGACCTGTGGGACAAGTTATGATTTCCTACATTTACAACAGTGACTACTCTTCAAAAGTACTTCATTGGCTGTAAAGCGCTTTGGGATGTCCTGAGGTTGTGAAAGGCGCTATAGAAATGCAAGTCGTCGTCTTTTTTACTGCGAACATTCAGCAGGGAACTGGACAAATTCCTAACTGACTGACAGATAACAGGTAGATGGGGTATTGGAGGACGTGTCTCCATCTCTGTGATTCCCCTCAAACTTGTTTGATCACCTTCAGGGGATTGGAGAGGAATTTTCCGAAAGTGCTGTGCACCTCGATATTACGTCTTAATATCATAATGAACTTTAATGTCACCTCAGGGATGAAATTGCTGGCTGCATCGAGAAGGCTTATGAAAATATATTATGCAGTGAAGCTTCAAGGACGCTGTTTTTCACCACACCCAAGAAGATGACCGAGTATGCGAAGAAGGTTGGTACTCACGGTGTGGGCTTACTCGCACACTGACTGGTGCAGAGCGTCAGTGAGGGGAGTGCAGGCTGCAGATGACAAATTCAATGTTTAGTGACTGAATTAAGTGTTGAGAGCTTCTAATGCATATCATGCAGAGGTATGAGTTTATAATGCGCAAGAGACAGGGGGTATTTCCCTGAACTAATCAGTAAAAAAAAAAAGATCGATGCTTTTGACCTAAAGGTTTGGCACACAAACTGGAAGTGAACACATTGCTGATGGTATGTCAAAAAAAAAAACTCCACACAGGAATAAAAAGAAGCAGGTTCAAGGTGGTGAAATGGCCAGAATTCTTAAGGCCATTTAAAAACTAGCTAGATGGTGTAATGGGAAATGGTAGGGCTGGTAGTAGAGTGTAGGGTCAAGCAAGAGAGTGGGATTAGATTAGCTGGGATATTAAAGGGTATAGGGAGCGAGTGGGATTAGACTGGGTGGGATATTAAAGGGTATAGGGAGCGAGTAGGATTAGAATGGGTGGGATATTTAAGGGTATAGGGAGCGAGCGGGATTAGACTGGGTGGGATATTCAAGGGTATAGGGAGCGAGTGGGATTAGAATGGGTGGGATATTAAAGGGTATAGGGAGCAAGTGGGATTAGAATGGGTGGGATATTTAAGGGTATAGGGAGCAAGTGGGATTAGAATGGGTGGGATATTTAAGGGTATAGGGAGCAAGTGGGATTAGACTGGGTGGGATATTAAAGGGTATAGGGAGCGAGTGTGATTAGACTGGGTGGGATATTCAAGGGTATAGGGAGCGAGTGGGATTAGACTAGCTGGGATATTAAAGGGTATAGGGAGCGAGTAGGATTAGACTGGGTGGGATATTAAAGGGTATAGGGAGCGAGTGGGATTAGACTGGGTGGGATATTCAAGGGTATAGGGAGCAAGTGGGATTAGACTGGGTGGGATATTAAAGGGTATAGGGAGCGAGTGGGATTAGACTGGGTGGGAAATTCAAGGGTATAGGGAGCGAGTAGGATTAGACTGGGTGGGATATTCAAGGGTATAGGGAGCGAGTGGGATTAGACTGGGTGGGATATTCAAGGGTATAGGGAGCGAGTAGGATTAGACTGGGTGGGATATTCAAGGGTATAGGGAGCGAGTGGGATTAGACTGGGTGGGATATTCAAGGGTATAGGGAGCGAGTAGGATTAGAATGGGTGGGATATTTAAGGGTATAGGGAGCGAGCGGGATTAGACTGGGTGGGATATTCAAGGGTATAGGGAGCGAGTGGGATTAGAATGGGTGGGATATTCAAGGGTATAGGGAGCGAGTGGGATTAGAATGGGTGGGATATTAAAGGGTATAGGGAGCAAGTGGGATTAGAATGGGTGGGATATTTAAGGGTATAGGGAGCAAGTGGGATTAGAATGGGTGGGATATTTAAGGGTATAGGGAGCAAGTGGGATTAGAATGGGTGGGATATTCAAGGGTATAGGGAGCGAGTGTGATTAGACTGGGTGGGATATTTAAGGGTATAGGGAGCGAGCGGGATTAGAATGGGTGGGATATTCAAGGGTATAGGGAGCGAGTGGGATTAGACTGGGTGGGATATTCAAGGGTATAGGGAGCAAGTGGGATTAGAATGGGTGGGATATTTAAGGGTATGGGAAGCGAGGAGGCGACTAGGATTGGACTTCACAATAGATTTCATAAAATCTCTCGTACTGTGAGCAGTTCCTGAACGACGCATAGATTAACAATCACACTGACACAAAGGGTTTCATCATTTTCTCTTCACAAGTTGCAAAGCCCATCCCAATTTATTTGTAATTGAGGCCAGTATATGTAAAACAGGTAGTGGACGTTCTAGTGAGCGCTGACGGTGTTCAGGTTGGACAGTCTGGTTTGATAGAAAAGGTTAGTGTAGTATTATTGATCTGAAACTAGAACATTCCTGTTACAATGAAATATTGTTGACCTTCCTCACTTTCCACCCCCTGCTTTTCAGGAAGCAGCTTCGCTCTGGAACAGGAGTGGAATTGGACTGGGTGGGATATTAAAGGGTGCGGGGAGTGAGCAGGAGAGTGGGATTAGACTGGGTGGGATATTAAAGGGTACGGGGAGTGAGCAGGAGAGTGGAATTAGATTGGGTGGGATATTAAAGGATACAGGGAGTGGGATTAGACTGGGTGGGATATTAAAGGATACAGGGAGTGAGAGGGAGAGTGGGATTAGACTGGGTGGGATATTAAAGGGTACAGGGAGTGAGCAGGAGAGTGGGATTAGACTGGGTGGGATGTTAAAGGGTGCGGGGAGTGAGCAGGAGAGTGGGAATAGACTGGGTGGGACATTAAAGGGTGCGGGGAGTGAGCAGGAGAGTGGGATTAGACTGGGTGGGACATTAAAGGGTACGGGGAGTGAGCAGGAGAGTGGGAATAGACTGGGTGGGATATTAAAGGCTATGATCTGAAATGGCCCTTTTCTGTGCTGTAATCTAAGACGCTGCAAGGAATGGGTCCCAACGTCTCAATGGTCTCGCTGTCGCCTCTACTGTCAGTAGTATGTTTGTCTATTACGTAGAATAGCAGTGTCCGCCAACTCTCTTACTCATTGTGGCTCCTTGTGTGTCTCTCTCCTGCAGCGTGGCTGGCTCCTGGGTCCTGACAACTATTACTCCTTTAGCAGCCAACAGCAGAAGCCAGAGGAGGCCACAATCCCGTCCACAGAACTGGCCAAACAAGTCATTGAATACGCCAGACATCTGGAAATGATTGTCTGAGAGAGGGAGAAAGGACCTTTTTCGGGATGGGGGAGCGGGTGGGATTACTTGTGTTTCTTTGGGGTGGGAGGGGGGTGTCTGGTTTGTGATGTGGGAGTGGGTAGTTAGATCTGCACCCGCCTGATCCAGGATAATGCCGAATACTGTGGATTATTTGTACTGACAGACTGGCCCTGAAAAAGAGTTGTTGAACTGGGCGGAACACGGGAGCTACTGACCACAGAGCTGGGCTGCCCAGTCCTTGCGTGCCGTTTCCATTCTGTACACAATGTTTCAATATCTGTACCAGTGGAACCTGATGGTACTGAACCTTTTAAACCTTTGATTTTCAATATGCAAAAAATGCTGATGCTCCAAAGCCTTTCTGTCTCCCCGAGACCCCAATGCATAAATGTCAGTATTTTAATTTTAAACACTTGGTCACAGTCTGCTCGGGCCAGGCCCAATAAAGTGGGTGAGCATTAGTGCCGGGTTTCACCTGTGTAATCTGAGGAGCCTCACCCACCTTCGAAATTAAACCCAAACTATTATCACACTACTCCTGTGTCCCTTTCATTTAACGTTTCACAGTTTAGTAGGAACAATCTTTTGCGTCGAGTTACAGTTTTAAAAATTGTTAACGTCTGGGGAACAAAACCCTTTAATGTACAACGCTAAAACATTTTTACCTTGTGTCAGGAAAAACTGAACAACCTGGGGCACTTTTCTCTCTTTAAAAAAAAAGAGACGGCTGAGGTCTTTAAAATTATGATAGGGTAGATGTAGAGAAGATGTTTTCACTTATGGGCGAGACCAGAACGAGGGGTCATAAATATAAGATAGTCACTAATAAATCCAGTAGGGAATTCAGGAGAAACTCAGAGAGTGGTTAGAATGTGGAACTCGCTACCACAGGGAGTGGCTGAGGCGAATAGCAGAGATGCATTTAAGGGGAAGCTAGATAAGTGCGTGAGGGAGAAAGGAATAGAAGGATATGCTGATAGGGTGAGATGAAATGGGGTGGGAGGAGGCTCGTGTGGAGCGTAGAGCTGTTGGACCGATAGCCTGTTTCTGTGCTGTAAATTCTAGGTAGTTTTAAGTAGAATATTGTCCAGCCCTGAAATGTCTTGATCTGTTGCCGCTTCTTCTCCCCACTGAACTTAGCAAAGGCTTTGTAAAGACTTGCCACCTCCCTCTCTATTCAGTTGGAAAACTCCGATCCATCTTGCTTCTACCCAATGTGAAGATACTAGCCTGAGACACTCCTGACGTTCACTCTCAGTTGCAGGGCAGGAGCCCTCGCCAGGACCTGGTCACATGTAGGACAAAGGATTGGCCATGGTGTTTTACATATAACTCAACCGCGACTATTCCAGCTGGTTTTCTAACCGTTTTATATACTTCTTCAGTTAAATGTATGGTAGAGGGCAAAGTACGAAAGTGCAAAGGCAATCCTAGGTTAAGCTTGTGCGTGCAAGAGGGTACTACAAGCCCACAACAAGGAAATGGCTCTTATCGCTCATCCCCCTCCTCACTCTCCAAACCTGGATTTGCTTAAATACAAGGATTAACTTTTGTTTCTTCCTGAGCCATGCTTTACGCAGGAAATCAAAGAATTTTTTTTAGAAATTTACAGCACAGGAGGAGTCCATTCGGCCCATCGTGTCTGTGTCGGATAAGACGTGGCACCTCTGACAGTGTGGCACTCCCTCAGTGCTGCACTGGACTGACCGCCTAGATTTTTTTGTGCTCAAGTCTCTGGAGTGAGACTTGAACCCACAACCTTCTGACTCGGAGGGAGAGATGAGGTTGTAGCTGAAGATGTTGTCGTCGGTATTTGGGGTCTGGTAGCGCAGGTCCGTGAGAGTGGCCAATGTATGGATGTGGGAAGTATACCAAGTCTAGAGTTTACTGGTGTCCGTGCTGGATATGGGAGCTGCCGTGTAAACATCGCACACAAGTCACTTGCTTTGGACGTGACCAACCCTCAAACTGACTCGGGTTCTCCGGCTTTGTTGGGGGATTATTTCCCCGGGGTTTTAAGGCCACATCGGATATGTGTGGGAATTGTGGCAACACTTTTGTGGAAGGGGGAGGAGTAGGTGTATTGTGACACCGCAGCCTGGCCTCCTCCGCAGAAACCAGCTGGAGACCCAGTTGTTATTCTGTGGGAGATAGCTGGTTGTGCAAGCTATGGCTGGTATGGTTCTGAGCTATGTGACTGGTAACACAAAGGGCAGCAGGGCTCTCTTTGTTTCTCTCGCATAGGAACAGGTATAGGCCATTTAGCCCCTCGAGCCCGTTCCGCCATTCAATGAGATCATGGCTGATCTGTGACCTAACTCCATATACCCGCCTTTGCCCCATATCCCTTGATACCTTTGGTTAACAGAAATCTCAGATTTAAAATTAACAATTGATCTAGCATCAGTTGCTGTTTGCGGAAGAGTGTGCCAAACTTCTACCACCCTTTGTGTTTAGAAGTGTTTCCTAACAACTCCTGAAAGGTCTGGCTCTAATTTTTAGACTGCCCCTTAGTGCTAGACTCCCCAACCAGCGGAAATAGTTTCTCCCTATCTGCCCTATCAGTTCCCCATAATATCTTGGTGTTGAGGCTGCCGCGAAACACGAATTGAGACTGAATCCATGTGTGGAAAACAAAGACTTTTTAATACAACTGCATGGTCCAAAATGGCTGAACAGACTGCTCCCAGAATTCTCTGGTAAAACCCTGAGGCCCCGCCCACTTTTTTCCTGCCTTAAAGGCAAGGTGCTCGATATATTGTCCACAGACGGAAAAGTGGACAATGCCAGTTTAGGTGGCGATCCGCCACACAGCTCCCCCCAGAATCCACTTAGGAGGTGTGGACGAGACGGTGCGGCGGTCTGATGGGCCGGCCGGAGCGGCTCTTGTAGGACGCCGGTGGACGTGGAACGGCCGGGCGTGGAGCAGCCGGGTGAACCGGCTTGAGGGCAGGTCGGCCACGTGGAGGTGGACGAGCTACAGGGACCTGCTCACCGGGCTCCGAGTGTGCTGGCTTGAGTCGGTCAACCGACACTTTTTTGGTCCTGTCGCCCACCTGCAGGGTGAAAAATTTGTCCCCAGCCTGTAGCACCTTGTAGGGCCCGTCGTATGGGGGTTGAAGGGGTCCGCGGTGGGCGTCGTGCCGGATGAAAACGAACCGTGCCTGGTGCAGGCTTAGTGGGACGTGTGAGGTGGATTCGCCGTGTCGGGCAATGGGCACCGGGGCGAACTGCAGCGCCGGTGAGGCGAAGTCGTGGCGTTGCTGGTCGGCTGACCAGGGTGTCGTGGCGGTGGGCAGGAACTCGCCGGGTACGCGCAGCGGCTGACCGTACACGAGCTCTGCTGCCGATGCGTGGAGGTCTTCTTTAACCGCGGTGCGCAGGCCAAGGAGGACCCACGGAAGTCGGTCGGTCCAGGCGCCGTCCTGGAGGATGGCTCGAAGAGATGCCTTCAAGGATCTGTGGAACTGCTCACACAGTCCGTTGGCTTGGGGGTGGTACGCTGTGGTGCGGTGAATGGTCACCCCGAGATTGTGTGCGACGGCGGTCCAGAGTTCAGAGGTAAATTGTGGACCTCTGTCTGACGTCATGTCGGAGGGGACGCCAAACCGTGCGACCCAGGTGCTGAAGAAGGCTCTGGCGATGTCGGCGGTGGTGGTAGAGGTCAGTGGAATTGCCTCGGGCCAGCGCGTGGTGCGGTCAACGATCGTCAGCAAGTGCGTGTGGCCTTGCGACGGTGGCAGGGGCCCGACGATGTCCACGTGGATGTGGTCGAATCTCCGCGAGGGGACGGTAAACTCCTCGAGGGGTGCTTTCGTGTGTTGCTGTACCTTGGCCCGTTGGCAGGCTAGGCAGGAGTTGGCCCAAGTACGCACATCCTTGCGAAGGCCGCGCCAGACAAAGCGGTTGGTTACCAATTTGATGGATGCGCGGGCGCCGGGGTGGCAGAGGTTGTGGAGAATGTCGAATACCCGGCGGCGCCAGGACACTGGAACGACGGGCCGAGGTTGACATAGGGATATATCGCACTTGACCGTGACTGCGGTCAGGCCACAGGCGACGTCGGCCAGGCGTAGCCCTGGTAGGTTGGTAGGTGCGGAGAGCAGATCAGGGTCGGTGATCTGGTCTGCTGCGAGTTGAGCGTAGTCGACTGCCAGGTGTGCGGCGTGGATGGCGGGGCGGGAGAGGCAGTCGGCTACCACATTGTCTCGGCCGGAGACGTGTTGGATGTCCGTGGTGAACTCGGACACTGCCGCGAGCTGGCGCTGCTGCCTGGCGGACCAGGGGTCGGTTGTCTTTGCCATTGCGAATGTCAGGGGCTTGTGGTCAACAAACGCAGTGAAGGGGTGGCCCTCAAGCAAAAACCGAAAATGGCGGACCGCCAGGAACAGCACGAGGAGCTCGCGGTTGAAGGTGCTGTACTTGACCTCCGGGGGGCGTAGTTGCCGGCTGAAGAAGGCAAGTGGTTGCCAGGCGCCGTCGACCCACTGCTCATACACGGCGCCGACCGCATGGTCGGAGGCGTCCGTGGTGAGCGCTACCCTGGCATTGGGCCGTGGGTGCGCGAGCAGGGTGGCGTTGGCGAGCGCGGTCTTGGTGGAGTCGAAGGCGGCGGACGTCTCTGCCGTCCATTCGACCGCCATCTTGCCGCTCCTGCCCCGGAGGGCTTCATACAGGGGCCTCATGAGGGACGCCGCTTTGGGGATGAAACGGTTATAGAAATTCACCATCCCGAGGAACTCCTGGAGGCCTTTGATGGTGGTGGGGCGGGGAAATTGTTGGACGGCCTGCACCTTGGTGGACAGGGGAATGGCCCCAGCATAGGTGATGTGGTGTCCGAGAAAGTCGATCTTGTCCAGGCCGAACTGCCATTTGGCTGGGCTGAGGATGAGCCCGTGGTCGCTGAGGCGCCCGAACAGGATGCGAAGGTGTTCGAGGTGTTTCTGCTTGGAGGAACTGGCTACCAGGATGTCATCCAGGTAGACGAACAGGAACTTCAGGTCCCGAAGGACCGAGTCCATGAACCGTTGGAATGCCTGGGCCGCGTTTTTGAGGCCGAAAGGCATCCGCAGGAACTCGAACAGGCCGAAGGGGGTGATTACGGCTGTCTTGGGGACGTCCGCGGGGTGGACGGGGACTTGGTGGTAGCCGCGCACCAGGTCGACCTTGGAAAAGACTGAGCGGCCGGCCAGTCTAGCCGAGAAGTCCTGAATGTGCGGCACGGGGTACCGATCAGGGGTGGTGGCATCGTTGAGGCGGCGGTAATCCCCGCAGGGGCGCCAACCCCCGCCTGGTTTGGGGGCGATGTGGAGTGGGGAGGCCCAGGGACTGTTGGAGCGGCGGATGATGCCGAGCTGTTCCATGGTGGCAAACTCGGTCCGCGCAATCTCCAGTTTGGCCGGGTCCAGCCTGCGGGCGTGGGCGTACACTGGGGGGCCTATGGTGGGGATGAAGTGTTCCACCCCGTGTTTGGCGGCCTCCGCGGAGAAGGTCGGATTGGTAAGGGCCGGGAATTCGGCCAGGAGGGCCGAGTAGTCATCCGTGGCCCGGACGTGGCACTGTGACGCCATGTCGGTGGGTTGACGGGGGGCCATGGCGCCCAGGATGGGGGACATGATGTTCATGTCCACGAGGTGGTGACGAGGGATGTCTACCAGTAGGCCGTGGGCGCACAGGAAATCTGCGCCGGGGAGAGCACCTTGGCAGTGATGAACTCCCATCGGTAGCGGCGACCAGCGAGGTCGAGGGTGACTGTCCGGGTGCCGTACGTCCGGATTTCCGAGCCGTTAGCAGCAGCCAGTGCCGGTCCTCGTTCGCCCTTTTGGATGTCGAGGGAGGAGGCCGGGATGATGCTGTGCTGAGCTCCAGTGTCGCACAGGAACCGGCGGCCAGTTTTGTCATCCGTGACCTACAGCATGGAGCCCGCGTGGCCCACGGCCATCGCGGGGGCTGGTACGGGGGCGGACGTGAAAGAGCAGGGAGGTGTGCACCGTTGTGCCCTGGCGCCGAACCGTGCATTGTAGTAACAGTGGCCCGGGTTAGTGGGGCGCGAAGGCCCCGTGGGCCTGGTGGCCGGTGAGGGGCACGCCCAGGCATTGGTTGCCAGGTCCGGAGTGACGTCGCGGCTGGAGTGAGCGGACAGCAGCTTGTCGGCCTCATCGGCCAGGGCTTCCAGGTTCATGAGGCCGGACGCCACGATCGCTGGGCGGATGCTGAGAGGGAGCTGGCGGATGAACAGCGTGCGGAAGAGGGATCCGGGTGGGCTCTCGTCGGTGAGGGAGAGCATGTGGGAGAGGAGGTCTGACGGTGAGGCATCACCGAGGCCTGGAAGGTCGAGGAGGTGGCAGTTTCGCTGATATGCCGAGGCCGTAAATTTTTTAAGGAGCGCTGCCTTGAGATGTGCATACTTGCCTTCCTCCGATGGGTCCTGCAGCGCTGTCCAAACCTTCGAAACTCTGGCGCTACCGAGTGATGTGACGAGGTAGTCGTACTGCGTCCCATCTGTGGTGATGTTTCGCAGCCGGAAGCGGGATTCAGCTTGGAGAAACCAGGCTTCGGGCTGGTTTTCCCAAAACTCCGGCAGTTTCACGGAAACTGCGTTCGTGTCCGCCGTTGCAGTGCTCGGAATACGTTCTGAGCGTCGGGGTCACCAATGTTGAGGCTGCCGCGAAACACGAATTGAGACTGAATCCATGTGTGGAAAACAAAGACTTTTTAATACAACTGCATGGTCCAAAATGGCTGAACAGACTGCTCCCAGAATTCTCTGGTAAAATCCTGAGGCCCCGCCCACTTCTTTTCTCCTGCCTTAAAGGCAAGGTGCCTTTAAAGGCAAGGTGCTCGATATATTGTCCACGGATGGAAAAGTGGATGATGCCCGTTTAGGTGGCGATCCGCCACACAGGAAACTTTAATCAAATCACCCCTTAACCTTCTAAATTCCAGGGACTGCAACCCTAGTTTGTGTAATGGCGCCTTGTAATTTAACCCTTGGCGTCCAGATATAATTCTGGTAAATATACTCTCTCCAAGACCAATATATCCATCCTACGGTGTGGTGCACAGAACGGCTCACAGTACTCCAGATGTGGTCTAACCAGGGCTCTTCACCCCCACCCCCAGTCCAGTTTACGGTGATCATCTCAGTTGGGGTATTGGGCCAGAAATTCAGCTCGCCGGCTTCCCGCGGGTGCAAGGATCACGCGTGTACTTACCTACCGCGCCTGCCGTTGTGCTTCGGGCCCGCGTGGACTTTGGCTCCTGGGCCTCCTCCAGCTGCCGGCGCGCAGTGCTTGCGTATCCCAGGGGCGCAGTTAGTTCGAAGCGTCCCCTGGGATCACGTGGGCCATGGAGAGCCAATCGGAGCAGGGAATCTCCATTCATAGATTTTGACAGGAAGACCTGTCAAATCTATGAATAGAGATCGGCCCCAAAACCTCACTAAAACTTCAAATAAAATTTTAAAAAATCACATTTTTAAAATAACTATAAATTACATAAATTAACTACTTTAAACAAAAATTTAAATTTTTGAAAAAATGAATTACACTTTTTAACGGTGCTAAAAATAAACTTACCTTTCTTTAAAGTATGTAAAAAAGATAAACCTGTTTGAAAAAATGTTTAAATTGTATTTAATTCACCACTTACCTTGTTAAAAGCAGGCCTTGCGCCTCCTTTCTCCCCACACAGCTTCTCCGTACTTACCCTCACGGAGAAACCTGTATTAAAAAAAAAACCGGAAGTTCGCTGCGTGCGCGCTGCCTCTCCGACGTACGCGGTTGACCCTCGAACCCCTTCTTTCACGAGACCGGAAGTTCCGGTTTCCCGGGCATGCGCGAAACCGGCACTTCCGGTGGCCCTACGGGTGAGTACACAGCGCATACTCACCCGTGGAGACCCGAATTTCTGCCCCATTGTTACAATAACAGGATCTAATCGCACCCTGTAAATGATCACCAAACACTGAGCTGCTTCACCTTGGTGACTGGAGCTCAATGTACCAGATGCTGGTTGACTGCTTAGCACTTCCTTCTGTGTCATCGTTTCTCAAGTTAAGAACACATGTGAAGTGAATGAGAGGTGATCTCATTGAAACATGCAAGACTCTGAGGGGGATTGACAGTTTTCCCCTGGCTGGAGAGTCTAGCACTAGGGGGGACAATCTCAGGATAACAGGTCGGCCATTTAAGACTGAGATGAGGAGGAATTTCTTCACTTAGAGGGGGTTGTGAATCTTTGGAATTCTCTACCCCAAAGGGCTGTGGATGCTGAAACGTTGAGTATATTCAAGGCCGAGATAGGTTGACTTTTGGACTCTTGAGAAATCGAGAGATACGGGGATCGGGTGGGAAAGTGGAGTTGTGGTCGAAGATCAGCCATGATCTTATTGAATGGCGGAGCAGGCTCAAGGGGCCGTGTGGCCTACTCCTCATAATTCTTATGTTAAGTTCGTTGGTTCTAGTTCACCGTCTGATAGTTGATTCAGCATAGTGCAGGCTGACAGCTTATTCAAAACACGTTTTGTTTTTCAGTTGGCAATGCCGGGTAATCAGTAAATTCCTGCTGTAATATCCAGTGTACCTTACTGCATGTTCCCGACAGTAAATTCTCATTTGAAATGAAAAGTTCAATTTTTATATCCCCATTGGAGCAGCAGAACCTCATGGTAGTTTTTTTTTAATATTGGGCGTCGCTGGCATTTATTGCCCACCCCGAGTTGCCCTGAGTAGGTGTTGGTGGGCCGCCTGCAACCGCTGATGACGATTTTGATGCTGAGTGTCTTGCTGGGTCATTTCAGAGGGCAATTCAGAGTCCAACCACATTGGTGTGGGACTGGAGCTTCATGTAATCCAGATCGGGTAAGGGCCAACGTTCCCCGTTAAGCTGCGGTCTGGAGGTCCCGTGCAGGCCGCTCACTGGCTTTACAATGGTAATAACCGAGCATGTGTGAAAAATTAAAGGGACCGCGCACCAAAAAAAAATGACAGGGAACATTGGTAAGGATGGCAGGTTTCCTTCTCTAAGGGACATCAGTGAATCAGTTGGGTTTTTCCAGTAATCTGACAGCTTCATGGTCATTATTACCGCTGCCCATTAACTTATTTGGCCCCAGATCCACCAAAACCAACCCTCACTGGCTTCTGCCTTAAAGACCATTTTTTTTTAAAACTTTTAATCGTAAAATCTGGAAAAATTCCCAACTTTTATCCCACCAAAATTTAAAAAGTGCAGAAATCTAAGAAAATATGGACACTTTAACTAGGTGACAGTTGGACCTTCCTAAAATTGTCACCAAAAAACACATCTGGTCTTTTGTTTGCTACATGTGGGATCTTGCTGTGTCTCACCTCCTGACTCCCCAAAGCCTTTCCACCATCTTGCAAGGCACAAGTAAGGAGTGTGATGGAATACTCTCCACTTGCCTGGATGAGTACAGCTCCAACAACATTCAAGAAGCTCGACACCATCCAGGACAAAGCAGCCCGCTTGATTGGCACCCCATCCACCACCTTAAACATTCACTCCCTCCACCACCGGTGTACCGTGGCTGCAGTGTGTACCATCTACAAGATGCACTGCAGCAACTCGCGATCTCTACCAGCTAGAAGGACAAGGGCAGCAGGCGTATGGAAACACCACCACCTCCAAGTCACACACCATCCTGACTTGGAAGTATATCGCCGTTCCTTCATCGTCGCTGGGTCAAAATCCTGGAACTCCCTCCTTAACAGCACTGTGGGAGCATCTTCACCACACGGACTGCAGCGGTTCAAGAAGGTGGCTCACCACCACCTTCTCAAGGGCAATTAGGGATGGGCAATAAATGCTGGCCTTGCCAGTGACGCCCAGATCCCATAAACGAATAAAAAAAATAAAATTGGCTGCTGCGTTTACCTATGTAACGATGCCTAACTGTACTTTGAAAGTAATCCACTGGTTCTAAAGCGCTCGGGCCCATCTAAGGATGGGCTACGATGGTAGGCACGTCAGTGCAGATGCGGGAAAGCCCCACCGAGCCCCCCACGTGCTCACAAATCCACACGCCTTATTTTTTTCCTTAAAATGCACTTTATTTGAAACGAGCTGCTCAGACATTCCAGCACTAAAACCCTGCGGAGCTGCACCTAGTTCTTGTGCGAGTACAATCGACGTCCGACGTGTACTGCTGGCTGTTGTGAGCGTACTGTCTGTGGGTGGTGGATATCTGCGTTTAAAATCGGGCTGGGAGTCGGATTTTATAAATTAGAGACATTGATTTGCACTTTGTTTGAAACGTAATTTTTAAAAAATTATTCAGCGCCTCCATTAAGCAGGAAGAATTTGGTAATAAATTAACGATTTCACGAGCAGAGCAGAGCATTTAAACCGTAAAAATTTAGGAGTATTTAATTCATTAAATAATTGATGTGAAGTTCTGTCTAGGCTTGAATTGGGAATTGAATACAGTGTGAAGGGGGGTTGGTCTGTCAGGCTGACTTGTAATGGGGAAGGCAATATTGAAGAGTTTTCTGGTGGAAGTTTACCCTGAAATCTAGTTAAAAAGTACAAGCTGTTCATCTTTGAGCTTCCTCCTTCCCTCTTCGTTTTTGCTCTTATTCAGCTGAGAATATTGTTTGCCTTGAAGTGATCCATACAGAATTTGGTTCCGGCGACCAGTGACCCTGCCAGCACCGCTGTCCTCACCCAGGGCGTCTCACAGAATGGCTCCTTCACCGAGTTGGTCCTGTGTGAAGAGGGGAAAAAAAGGAGGGGGCTGCTGAATGGCAAGTTGTGGTCTTGAGATGTCGGCTGTGGTCAAAGTCATCATCGGGAATGGAAGGAGAGAGGGCTGCTTTGGCCGGTGCCAGTCATTGGCAATTGGCCTGAAGTCGGGGATCAGCTCAGTGAGTCGTCGGAAAGGCCGCACCTGAAATCTGCGCTTGAAACCCCATTACATAGAATGTACAGCGCAGAAACAGGCCATTCTGGTCTTTATACTCCACATGAGCCTCCTCCCACCTCTCCGCACTTGGAACCTCCATTAGTGCCCTTAAAACCCCCGTCACTGCGATTCAAACCCCCGTCACCATAATTCAAACTCCCGTCACCACAATTCAAACCCCCGTCACCGACCCTGCAATCGCCCAGCACCTGGAGGCTTAAAGCGGGCAATGTGGGGCCTTTAGTAATGTTCCCTTTAAGCCGCGCAGCGCTGTCGGGGTCCCGCGCAGCCGCTGAGCTGGCTTTTACATTGGAAAAAACCGCGCGTGGGCGAATTCTGAATGGGCCGCGTGGCCCCCCAAAAAAATGACAGGCAACATTGGCCTTCAGGTGGTGGGTTTCAGACCTTTCTGTTTGGTGGGCTGTTCCTCCACCCAAAACTTCTGAAAGTCAGTGTCAGCTAACCCAAAGGAAAACAGTGCTATCTATCTCTAATATACAGCTACAAAAATATCAGGGCAGGAATTACAGAAGAAAGGACAGAATAAGCGAGGCATTGTGCTCGTTGTACCTGGTGCGCCCTTGCCTCAGACAGACATAAACCTGACCACGGTGCAGGCCCCAGTTTAAAAACCTGCACAGCAGGGTCGCCGACACCTGCTCCCCCAAGTGTAATGGAGCAAAGGCGGGTAAGTGGGTTTTATCAGCCCTGAGCTAAGTGAATGGCGGTACAGTGCTCGAGGGGCTGAATGGCCGCCTCCTGTTCCCACGTTATTGGCCACTCAGCCCCTTGCTGCGACTGGACCGATCGGTTCCGGCTTCTGGAATTTGATTGGTTGAAGAGACATCGGTTTTTGGTTTTGCCCGGCGCCACGATCTGAATCGCATCAAAAAGAGCATCATTCCGTCAGCCGTGTGCGTCACCGTGACAACGACGAAGCCCGTTTTGTCCCTTTCCCCAAATTCAAAGAAACGATGGCCGAGCCCCTTTGCATGGAATCAAAGAATCGTAGAACGACACAGCACAGATGGGAGGCCACTCGGCCCATCGTGGCTGCGCCGGCTCTCTGAAAGAGCTGTTCAACTAGCCCCGCTCGCGCTCCCCACGGCCCTGCCAATTTTTCCCCTTCAAGTATTTATCCAATTCCCCTTTTGAAAGTTGCTATTGAATCTGCTTCCACCGCCCTTTCAGGCAGCGCGTTCCAGATCACAACAACTCGCTGCGTAAACAAATTCTCATCTCCCCAATCTGGCTTTTTTTTTTGGCCAATTATCGTCAATCTGCGTCCTCTGGTTACCGACCCTCCCGCCAGTGGAGACGGTTTCTCCTTTAATTTACTCTATCAAAACCCTTCAGGAACCAGCGCCCCTTTAATTACCGCGTTGCACAGTACAGAAGGATCAGCAACCTCTGGGCCCCTTTAAAAAAAAATTCAACTGACTGTGAAATGGTGGGCCAGTTCTCGACCGTTTGCAGCACTGAGCGTCGGCGCCCCCTGAATTGAAATCGCGGGTTAGCGAGCGGGCCGGGCAGCTGGGAAAACGAAACGCGCCGGGGCCAATGTTGCTCGGGTCGCCAAGCCTCCAGGATTGGCCCTGGAGTCTCCTCCAGGAATTAAAGATTAATCTCCAGGACACTGCGGCCAGCAACAGCCCGGGACAAAGATCGTCGAGGGCGTTAAATAAAAGGTTTTGGTTTTCATTTTAGTTCTAGGAATATGAGGGGTGGGTAAAATAAAAGGCTGTTTGACTGACAGTCAAGAATCAGCCAATCGGTTAATGAATCTTGTTCGCTATCCAATTGGCTGTGGGAGGGCGGTGCCCTGTGAGGATGGATATGGAGGCGGAGTCACTGAATATATTCAAGGCGGAGATTGACTGACATTTGAACTACAAGGGGGTCAAGGGGTATGGGGAGCGAGCGGGAGAGTGGTGTTGAGGCCAAGATTGGCTCAGCCGCGATCTTATTGAATGGTGGAGCAGGCTCGAGGGGCCGATTGGCCGACTCCTGTTTCTATGTTCTTATGTGTGAGGCCTCCAATGGCGGGAGTGTGGGGGGGGGCGGGGCAGTTGGAGGCGGGAGGTCCGCGTGAGGAAAACCTCCAGGAATAGGTCCAACCAGAGTTGGCAACCCTTGATGTTGGTTCGGGGGAGAAAAAAAAATGTAGAATTAAAAATTGACTCCCAGCGTTTTAACGGGAGGGGGAACTGATGGAGCCTCTCGCCCTGCTCCACTTTAACCGACAGTACCTGGAGTGAGACTGCCTCGGTGAACTCACCAGGTGGCTATGTTCCTCGGCAGATGTGATGTCCCCTGGTCTTCGCGGTGGCGGCAGTGACACTTCCTGGTGCAGGTTTTGTCGATCTGAAATGCCGACCAGCGTCCCGCCGGTCGCCTCGACGGCGACCTCCCCTCGGCCGCTGGCTCCGTTTCCGCCTGGACCTTGACCGGCTCCTGCCTTGGAGGAGCCTGCTGGCTAAGAAAAGGGGCTTGGGCCTTCCTCCCTTTGGCCGGGGCTTGCGACTTGGCCTTGGACGGGGTCGGGAGCGACGCTTTGGGCGGAAGCTGATCTTGCTTGGTCGCCGTTCTGGGCTGAACGGGAGTCGGAACTGAAAGTTTGCAATTGCCTTTGGCTTCGGGTTGATGCTGGGCTTTCGAAGCAGCCTGTGCCTGGGCCTGGGCCTGATCCTGGGCCTGAATTTGTTTCTGCTGCTGTGGCAATTCCAACTTCACCTGGGCAGCTAACTGAGGCTGAGGCTGCGATACCACCGCCTGTTGCTGAATGTTGCACGATATCTGTAGATGGAGTGGCATTTGGATTGCTGTCTTCGGGCATTGCTGGCATTGGAGATGGGTGATCGCACTAAACTTTGCCTGTGCTTGTGTTTGGCTCTGGAGCAGGGGCCAGATCGGAAGCTGGTCCGTTGCCGGGTTGCCAAGCATGGGCTGCGTATTGAGTTGCGGTTGGGTGTACAAGGGCGGCGGCGAACCCATGGACACAGACCACGGTTGGGTTTGCGGATGCAACTGCAGTCTACACTGGGCTTCAAGTTGTTGCCGTAGCCAGAACTGGGACTGGAGTTGGACTGAGGTGCTGAGTTGGGGCACTGCCCCGCTCAGAGGGACCGGGCGCTGCGGATAGATTGCGGCCTGACACAGGGGCCCAAAGGACACGTTGGAGGTGGCCTCAGCTTGCTCCGGTGGGTTGGCCCTGTGCCCGAGTTTGCTCTGGAACTGAAAGATCGGCTGTTGCAGCTGCTGTGACTGGAACCACTGCATAAACTTGGGATCTGCCTTTGTCCTCACTGACTGCTCGGGCGAGGGCAGCTGGCTGTGGGCCTCAAATTGGAAGGAAGACTGGGGGGGTGGCTGCGGAGGTTGTGGGGACCCTGCCTCGGTTTGCGCTTCAGTGCCGGGAAGGAGCAGAGGCTCGGGTGGAAGCTGCAAAAGGATCGGGGCCTCCAGCGCGCAGTCGCTCTTCGCTGGCTTGGGGTGTGACAGTTCTTCTTGGGCGAGGATCTGCCTCTGTGGCTTGGCACCCTTCTGCCTTTGGGTTTGACTTTTCAGGCTGGCTATCAGCTGCTCGTAAAAGGGCAGCTTTTTTTTGAAGGCCGCAGAGGCGCCATCTTGCGCCTGCGCCATGTCGCCAAGCTCCTTGGCGCCATTCAGGTCAGGGCTGGCCACCTCGGCCTCCGTCTTGGCCTCTTTCGCTGGGCACTTGACATCTTGGGAGCTTCTTAGCAGGGGCACCTGCTTCAATGCCTCCGCATAGGAAATACCGGTCGGGCCACCGTGCTTGGCTCTGTGCGCCCCCGTTGCCTTGGCACCGGGTGGCAGCGGAGGCAGGTCCACCAGCGGCTCGGTTTTGTCTGCCGGGCTTGGGCCTGGCTCCGCTTGGGAGCCCCGCTTGTTGAGAAAGGAGTGCGCTTGCAGGTGGCCGGCCGGAACCTGAGGGGCCGGGTCCACATCTTGGCCAAGCGCCCGCTTGAAGCTGGCCAGGGCGGCTTCGCCCCGCGGGCCTGCCCACGTTGGCCTGGCAGGCGGGCGCCAGCTGGTCCTCGGGCTTCGGGCCTTCGCCCCTCCCGTGCTCCACGGTCTCCACGGGTGCGGCCCGCTCGCCAGGCTTCCCGCCAGCGTCGGCCTGCTTCGCGCACGGGGCGTCCGAAGGCTTCTCCGGCTGAGGTTTGCCTTTCCCCTGCCCTCGCTGGCCGTTGGCGTGGAAGGCCGGAGGCTTGTCCTTGTCACTGGCGGCCTGAGGGCCGGGAGGGGACCGGATTATGCTCAGTTTTATCAGTTTGCAGGGCGACTCTTTCCTGTTGATGGTGGCCTGTGCGTTCTGCCCCTTGGCCGGCTCTGATTTGCCTTGGTGACCCTGCATGGTGCAAGCCAGCTGTGCTCTCTTGCCTGCTTTGGCTGCATCTGCTCTCTGACTGGCGGGCGAGGGAGGATGGAGGGCACCTTCGCCGAGCTCCCCCTGCCCGCTCTGCTTTGAGCTGGTGCCAGCGTCAGTGCCTTGCTCGGCGCACTCACTGGCCAAGTACGCATTGGAGGCATCCCGGTTAGCGCCATCTTTATTCCCAGCGTTTGCTACAGGCCCCTGAGGCGGCACTTGGTTTTCCGATGCCACTTCCTTCTCATGGTGACAGAAGCCAAGGGCTGCCACGGCCGTCGCGAGTCCCTCGCTCGCTTTGGGCGAGTGTGCCCTGTCCTGCTCTGTTCTCCTGTCAGAGTGTAGCCTCTCGCCGGTCAACTTGTCCACGACGACCACCGCGTCCTGAGAGGCCGCTTGGCCAGAAGTCCACTTCCGGGCCTTGGCGATTTTCCTCTTCTTGCCCTGGTTTGGCTTGGCCCGCACGTCCAAGATGGCTGCGTTGGCTGGCGCCTGGTGGCCGCTGACGCTAAGCTGGGGATTGGCGCCCGCCTCTCCTGCCTGCTGCGGCTCCCCGCCAGCCGCGGGGGCGTAGGCCGTGGACGCTGGCGCTCTCCGCTGCTCCTCCTTCCCGGAGGGGTTCGACTTCTGGCTCGCCTTCTCCTCCTCGCGGTCCTTTCTGAGCACTTCCACCGCCTGGAGCGGTAGGTCGCGTTCCCGCTGGATAGGAGCTTCGGAGTGCGTGTTGCCCATTCTCGGTCACTCTGGTCATCTGAAAATAGGAATGTCCATGATGTTTTAACTGAATATAGCATTTTATATAGCGGCCTTTTCGCGATAACCGGACGTCCCAAAGTGCTTTAAAAGCCAATAAAGTACTTTTTGAAGTGTAGTCACTGTTGTAATGTAGGAAACACGGCAGCCAATTTGCGCACAGCGTCAACGTGATAATGACCATATCACCTGTTTTCTTTTTAGTGATGTTGGTTGAGGGATAAATATTGGCCAGGACCCTAGGGAGAACTCCCCTGCTCTTTGAAATAGTGCCATGGGATCTTTTACATCCACCTGGTTTGACGTCTCATCGGAAAGACGGCACCTCCGACAGTGCAGCACTCCCTCAGCACTGCACTAGAGTGTTGGCCTGGCTTTTGTGCTCTAGTCCCTGGAGTGGGAGACTTCAGAGACTTTACATCCTGAGTTCAGCTCTGGTGATATTGTGTAAGTGGGGAAATCTCTGATACTCCTGGGCTTAGTTCCATTCCTCTCCCCTGACTACTCACTTAGGCTGAACCCAATGATACGCATCTTCAATGTCCTCTTTGTCCCTACGGCTGAGGTTCAAACCCCATATCCCGTCCATCACCCATAGACCTCTTGCTGTCACTCACCGCCATCCCTTACCTCAACCCCACTGCTCCATGAAACTCTTATCCCCACGTTTGATCCCTCCGGGTGGGGGGAGTCCAGAACAAGGGAGAATAACCTTAAAATTAGAGCTCGGGCCGTTCAGGGGTGATGTCATGTTATTATTAAAGGAGATTGAACTAAGCCGGGTAAATGGAGTTGAGATACAGATCAGCCATGATCTCATTAAGAACATAAGAAATAGGAGCAGGAATAGGCCACTTGGCCCCTCGAGCCTGCTCCGCCATTCAATAAGATCATGGTTGATCTAGGGCTCAAAGCCACTTCCCTGCCTGCTCCCCATAACCCTTCACTCCCTTATCTTGTAAAAATCTGTCTATCTCCACCTTAAATGTATTTAATGACCCAGCCTCCACGGCTCTCTGGGGCAGAGAATTCCACAGATTTACGACCCTCTGAGAGAAGAAGTTCCTCCTCATCTCAGTTCTAAAAGGGCGACACTTTAGTCTGAAACTATGCCCCCGAGTTCTAGATTTGCCGACGAGGGGAAACATCCTCTCTGCATCTACCTTGTCGAGCCCCCTCAGTATCTTATATGTTTCAATAAGATCACCTCTCATTCTTCTAAATTCCAATGAGTATAGGCCCAACCTGCTCAACCTTTCTTCATAAGTCAACCTCCTCATTTCTGGAATTAACCTAGTGAATCGTCTCTGAACTGCCTCCAATGCAAGTATATCCTTCCTTAAATAAGGAGACCAAAACTGTACGCAATACTCCAGGTGTGGTCTCACCAACACCCTGTACAGTTGTAGCAGGACTTCCTTGCTTTTATACTCCAACCTCCTTGCAATAATGGCCAACATTTCATTTGCCTTTTTGATTACTTGCTGTACCTGCATGCTAACTTTTTTGTGAGGGCCTAGTCCTGTTCCTATGTTGCTGTCATGCCTTGTGATCCACCTAATATAAACTCCAACTTGTCCAAAAACTCTGCCACCCACATCCTATGCTGTATTAAGTGCTCCTTGTCCATTATTCCTGTACTCACCAACCTCCACTGATTTCCTAACCCCCAACACGTAAGTTTCCAAAATCCTCGTTCTCATTTACAAATCCCTCCAAAGCCTTGTCCCACCTGCCCTCTGCGACCTCCTCCAGCCCCGTGTCCCAGTCTGCACACCCGCCCTCCCTGGTATTTGGATTCTGGTCAGCTGGGAATCTCTGTTCACCCATCACCCCTGTGCTCGCTGACCTATATTGGCTCCTGGTCCGGCAATGCCTCAGTTTTAAAATTCTCATAATCGTTTTCAAATCCTTCCATGGCTCTCACCCTTGCCTATCTCTGTAACCTCTTCCAGCCCTACAACTCTCCAAGATGTCCCCCGCATAAGAAATTAGCGTGTAAAGTTAAGGCACATGGGATTGGGGGCAAGGTATTGACTTGGATAGAGAACTGGTTGGCGGACAGAAAGCAGAGAGCAGGAATTAATGGGTCTTTTTCCGAGTGGCAAGCAGTGAATAGTGGGGTACCGCAGGGATCGGTCCTTGGACCCCAGCTATTCACAATATACATTAATGATCTAGATAAGGGAACTAAATGTAATATCTCCAAGTTTGCAGACGACACAAAGCTGGGTGGGCGTGTGTGCTGCGAGGAGGATACCGAGAAACTCCAGGATGATTTGGACAGGTTGGGTGAGTGGGCAGAAGCGTGGCAGATGCAATATAACGTGGATAAATGCGAGGTTATCCATTTTGGTGTCAAAAACAGAAAGGCAGACTATTATCTGAATGGCAATAGATTGGGAGAAGGGGAAGTGCAACGAGACCTGGGTGTCCTTGTGCACCAGTCGCTGAAGGTAAGCATGCAGGTGCAGCAGGCGGTGAAGAAGGCAAATGGTATGTTGGCCTTCATAGCGAAAGGGTTTGAGTATAGGAACAGGGATGTCCTGCTGCAGTTGTACAGGGCCTTGGTGAGACCACACCTTGAGTACTGTGTGCAGTTTTGGTCGCCTTATCTGAGGAAGGATGTTCTTGCCATGGAAGGAGTTCAGCGAAGATTCACAAGGCTGATACCTGGGATGGCAGGAATGACATATGAGGAGAGATTGGGTCAATTGGGCTTATACTCGCTGGAGTATGGAAGAATGAGAGGGGATCTCATCGAAACATATAAAATTCTGACAGGTCTGGACAAACTAGATGCAGGAAGAATGTTCCCGATGGTCGGAGAGTCCAGAACCAGGGGTCATAATCTAAGGATAAGGGGTAAGCCATTTAGGACAGAAATAAGGAAGAATTTCTTCACCCAGAGAGTGGTGAACCTGTGGAATTCTCTACCACAGAAGGTAGTTGAGGCCAAGTCATTAAATATATTCAAGAATGAGTTAGATATATTTCTTAAAGCTAAAGGTATCAAGGGATATGAGGAGAAGGCAGGTACAGGGTACTGAGTTTGGATGATCAGCCATGATCTCATCGAATGGCGGAGCAGGCTCGAGGGGCCGAATGGCCTACTCCTGCTCCTATCTTCTATGTAATCTATCTATGTAAAAAAAAGATCTCTGCGCTCCTCCAATTCTGGCCTCTTGCGCATCCCAATTTTAATCGCTCCACCATATCTTCAGCTGCCTAAGCTCTGGAATTCCCTGCCTAAACCTCTCTGCCTCGCTACCTCTCTCTCCTCCTTTAAGACGCTCCTTCAAACCTACCTCTTTGACCAAGCTTTTGGTCATCTGTCCTGATATCTCCTTATGTGGCTCGGTGTCAAATTTTGTTTGATGATCGCTGCTGTGAAGCGCCTTGGGTTGTTAAAGGCGCTATATAAACGCAAGTTGTTGTTGCTCAGGGTCTGTCTCTCCACTGTGAAAGGGCCTTAGGGTGCAAGAGGTGCTGTTATAAACGCGAGCTATTTTTCAATCTGCCCGCTGCCCCTTTGTTCCCATTCATGATGTCACTTTGGTGGAGCTCAGTGATGTCACAGTGGGGCACATGCATCGTGAATCTCCTGCCCTCCGACTGACTTTAATTACGTTTAAAGCGCGGTAACTAAGGGCAACCGGGGGGACACCATTCGGAATGTCGGCGGAGCCCTTTTGCAAGATTTAGAATTAGGTGACCATTCATAAGATCATAAGTAGTAGGAGCAGGAGTAGGCCATACGACCCTTCGGGCCTGCTCCGCCATTCAATAGGATCATGGCTGATCCGAACCTAGACTCACGTCCACTTCCCTGCCCGCTCCCCATAACCCTTAATTCCCTTATCAGCTAGGAAACTGTCTATCTCCGTTTTAAATTTATTTAATGTCGCAGCTTCCACAGCTCTCTGAGGTAGCAAATTCCATAGATTTACTACCCTCTGAGTGAAGAAGTTTCTCCTCATCTCAGTTTTGAAACGGCAGCCCCTTATTCTAAGATTACGCCCCCTAGTTCTAGTCTCACCCATCAGTGGAAACATCCTCCCCGCATCCACCCGATCAAGCCCTCTCACAATCTTATATGTTTCGATAAGATCGCCTCTCATTCTTCTGTATTCCAATGAGTAGAGGCCCAACCTACTCAACCTTTCCTCATAAGTCAACCCCCTCATCTCCGGAATCAACCGAGTAAAAGAGAAAGAAGGAAAGAAAGACCTGCATTCATACAACGCCCTTCACAACCTCAGGACGTCCCAAAGCTTTACAGCCAATGAAGTACCTTTGAAGTGTAGTCACTGTTGTAATGTGGGAAATGCAGCAGCCAATTCGCGCACAGCAAGCGCCCACAAACAGCAATGTGATAATGACCCGTTAATCTGTTTTTAGTGATGTTGGTTGAGGGATAAATATTGGCCAGGACACAGGGGGGAGAACTCCCCTGCTCTTCTTCGAAATAGTGGCCATGGAATCTTTTACATCCACCAGAGAGAGCAGATGGGGGCCTTTGTTTAACGTCTCATCTGAAAGACGGCACCTCCGACAGTGCAGCACTCCCTCAGTACTGGACTGGGCGTGTCAGCCGAGATTATGTGCTCAAGTCTTTGGAGTGGGACTTGATCCCACAGTTCAGTTGGGCCGCAATTGACCTTGACGGCTATTGGCAGTGCCGTACGTGTGGAAGGGTTTGGCTCCAGTTAGCTTGGAGCGTGCGGCACAACTCCCTGAATTGCAGCTTTCGTGGGTGCTGCTCCGGCTCACTAGTCTGAGGTAGGTGCCCCTCTGCCTATAAATACAGATGTGAGCGTGTTAGTGGGAGGCAGCCTTATGTGCCTGGTGTTCCCTCTTCTCCTCCAAAAAGCAGGGGATTCTCATTGGGGAAACCCATGTTGTGATCTTAGGTGAAAAGTGGCAGTGCCTAAACAATTACCCCAATGACTACCGGCTATCCAAGTACCTGGAAAACAAGCAAAAAAAGCATAGAAAGAACCTCCAAATGCTCCCACCAACGTTCTTACTGGACTGGTTAAATCTACTTCAGAAAACAGCACAGACCATCCTGGGCACCCATTTTAAGTGGACTAGTTCATGAAGCAGCACTGTGCCACTTTGAACACCAGGAAACTGCGTCAATGACGCAATGGCCTCAGGTATTTCTCACCATTTAAAAAATACTCTTGATTCTCTAGCAAAGTGGATAACTTCACATTTCTCCACATTATATTCCATTTGCCATGTTCTTGCCCATTCACTTAGCTTGTCTATATCCCCTTGAAGCCTCCTTGCATCCTCCTCACAACTTACATTCCCACCCAGCTTTGTATCATCTGCAAACTTGGATATATTACATTTGGTCCCCTCATCCAAATCATTGATGTAGATTGTGAATAGCTGAGGCCCAATCACTGATCCTTGCGGTACCTCACTAGTTACAGCCTGCCAACCCGAAAATGATCCGTTTATTCCTGCTCTCTGTTTTCTGTCCGTTAACCAATCCTCAATCCATGCTAGTATATTACTCCCAATCCCATGAGCCCTAATTTTGTTTAATAACCTCTTGTGTGGCACCTTGTCGAATGCCTTCTGAAAATCCAAATACACCACATCCACTGGTTCCCCCTTATCTATTCTGCTAGTTACAACCTCAAAAAACTCTAACAGATTTGTCAAACACGATTTCCCTTTCATAAATCCGTGTTGACTCTGCCCAATCCTATTATTATTTTCTAAGTGCCCTGTTACCACGTCCTTAATAATAGATTCTAGCATTTTCCCTACTACTGATGTCAGGCTAACTGGTCTGTAGTTCCCCATTTTCTCTCTCCCTCCTTTCTTAAATAGGGGGATTACATTTGCCACCTTCCAATCCACAGGAACCGTTCTAGAATCTATGGAATTTTGGAAAATGACAACCAATGCATCCACTATCTCTATAGCCACCTCTTTCAAAACCCTAGGATGTAGGCCATCAGGTCCAGGGGATTTATCGGCTTTCAGTCCCATTAATTTATCCAGTACTATTTTTTTACGAATACTAATTTCTTTCAGTTCCTCATTCTCGCTAGACCCTTGGTTCTCCACTATTTCCGGGAAGTTTTTTGCGTCTTCTTCCGTGAAGACCGACACAAAGGGTTGGATTTTCTCAGTGGTGTCGGAATGGTGGCGGGATAGCTGGTTGCTGGGTTCCGGTCCTGCTCCCGGCTGCAGCCGCTCTGTCAAAGGGATTTTCCCTTGATTGGCCTTGTTAAGCCTGCCCTGCGGGCTTCCTGGCCAATTAACAGGAAGCGGGTCTGATGATGTCATTTGATGACACATCATTAGCCGGTTTCCTTAAAGGGACCACGGCCACATTGAGTTTGACAGTTGTGCTGTCAGTCTACAGCATTGAACTGCTGCAAACACTGACAAGCACTGCACAAAGGTGCACGGCTGCACCCAGCCTCTCCCATTGACTCCCTCCATATGCTTATGGAGGGAGTCACAGCACGCAGGGAGGTTCTCTTCCCTTCCAAGGGCGGAAGAGACCTCCCCAGGACACCAACGCAGCCTGGTTACACATTGCACAGAAGGGCAAAAGCGGGGATGTCGTCAATCTTTGCTATTTTGACAGCAGACCCACCTCCAAACCCACCCTCTGAGCGCCAGCAAAATTCCGGCCAAAGTATTTGTGTAATTTCTCTGCCATTTCCTTATTCCCCATTATAATTTCTCCTGTCTCAGCCTGTAAGGGACCCACATTTACTTTTGCTAATCTTTTCCTTTTTACATACCTATAGAATCTTTTATAGTCTGTTTTTATGTCGCGCGCTAGTTTACTCTCATATTCTATTTTCCCTTTCTTTATCAATTTCTTGATCCTCCTTTGCTGAATTCTAAAATCCACCCAATCCTCAGGCTTACTACTCTTTTTGGCAACATTATAATCCTCTTCCTTTGATCTAATACTATCTTTAACTTCTCTTGTTAGCCACGGTTGGACCACTTTTCCTGTGAGATTTTTGTACCTTAAAGGAATATATATTTGTTGTAAATTATGTATTAATTCTTTAAATGCTAGCCATTGCTTGTCTACCGTCATACCTTTTAATGTAATTTCCCAATCTACCGCAGCCAACTTTCCCCTCATAACTACATAGTTTGCTGTGTTTAGATTTAAGACTCTAGTTTCGGACTTAACTAAGTCACTTTCAAACTCAATATAAAATTCTATCATATTATGGTCACTCTTCCCTAAAGGCCCCTTTACTACAAGGTTATTAGTTAACCCTTTCTCATTGCACAATACTAGATCTAAAATAGCCTGTTTCCTAGTTGGTTCCTCAACATACTGATCTAGAAAACTATGTTGCATACATTCCATGAATTCGTCCTCCACACTATTACTGCAAATTTGGTTTGCCCAGTCTATATGTAGGCGAAAGTCCCCCATGATTACTGTAGTACCCTTGTTACATGCACCTCTAATTTCCTGATTTATACTCTGCCCTACATTACAACTACTGTTTGGGGGCCTATAAACAACTCCCACCAATGTTTTCTGCCCCTTGTTGTTTCTTAGCTGCACCCAAACTGATTCTACTTCTTGATTTTCGGAGCTAAGATCCTTTCTCTCTACTGTCTTTATCCCATCCTTTATTATCAAGGCTACCCCTCCTCCTTTTTCATTTTGCCTATCTCTTCTAAAAGTTAAGGGGGAAAAATTGGAGCCCTAACTTCGCCAGGGCACTACTTTTAAATTGGGTACTACAGGCTTCCCTCCCCTGATTAAAGGGGAGGGGCCTAGCGCAACGTACACCGGGGCCCTGCTGGACCACCGGGGAGCGGGGTGCCGGCAAAAGAGCCTGGCACTCAGGAGGAGTGCAGGGCTGATGGATCACAGCCGGCACCCCACAGGAGGAGGCGAGAGGGGGGCAGGTGCTGGCAGGCGGCCCAAAAAAAATGGCCGCCCGGCACCTGCCCTTTAATTTGCGCTGCCGCGGCCGCAAAATTACCACCCTTACCATGTCGGACATAGCGACCGGCAGTAGGTCAAAGGGCGCGAGCCAAGTTTGCGGCTGGAGCACGAGCAGGGCGCTGTGCATGGCGATGACGTCATCACCAGAGGCGCAGCACCACGGGGCGCCACCGGCTACCACTGCCGCTAAGCTCCCACTGAATTTTGCGGGAGGCGTTAGCGGTACCGCGCCCAGGTGCTAGGATCTTTGCTCTCCTAACAGGAGGCGCAAAGAAACCCAATTTTTTCCCCTAAGTATCCTGGAATATTTAGTTCCCAACTTTGGCCACTTTGCAACCATGTCTCCATTATGGCTATTAGATCAAACCTGTTCATTTCTATCTGCGCTATTAATTCATCTATTTTGTTGCGAATTCTTTGCGCATTCAGATATAGTGCCTTTAGCTTTGACATATTTCTAGTTTTCCTGATGTCACCTTAGTCACTGATGCCTTATTACCTTTGTAATAAGGCATCTGCTGCCGTGGATGACCTCTGGATTACTAGTCCAGTAACATAACCATTATGCTACCGTTCCCGTCGCACAACACCAGGTTATAGTCCAACAGCTTTATTTGAAATCACAAGCTTTCGGAGAGCTGCTCCTTTGTCAGGTGAAGTGAAGAGATGCATATAGTCACTGCATATATAGTCAGAGAACACTGCCAGATGATTACAGTTAATCTTTCCAACTGCCCTTTATCACACCTCGGCAGAGAGATAATCACGGCAATCAAAGGTGTGGTTGGTGTCCAAACAGGTCAGTCAGGAAAACATTACATCAAAGACAATTACATCATTACATCACATCCTAAAGGGAACAGCGAGAAGACATGAAAAGAAGAAGTGCTGCACTGGAGTGTCAGCCTAGAGTTTTGTGCTCAAGTCTCTGGAGTGGGACATGAACCCACAACCCGAGCCACAGCTGACACTGTAATCACAGATTACAATGGTAATTACTCCCAGGATAAAGATTACAGTCTGAACAGTAGCATATTGGTTATGTTATTGGACTAGTAATCCAGAGGCCTGGACTAATGATCCAGAGGACATCTACGGCAGCTGGGGAATTTAAATTCAGTTAATTAAATAAATCTGCAATAAAAAGCTAGTGTCAGTAATGGTGACCATGAAACTACCGGATTGTTGTAAAAACCCATCTGGTTCACTAATGTCCTTTTGGAAGAAAATCTGCCGTCCTTACCCGGTCTGGCCTATATGTGACTCCAGACCCACAGCAATGTGGTTGACTCTTAACTGGCATCTGAAATGGCCTAGCAAGCCACTCAGTTGCAACAAACCGCTACAAGAAACAATAATGAGAATAAAACCGGACGGACCACCCGGCATCAACTTAGGCACCGGCTTCGGACACCACAACAGCACACCCAGCCCAGTTGACCCTGCAAAGTCCTCCTCACCAACATCTGGGGACTTGTGCCAAAATTGGGAGAGCTGTCCCACAGACTAATCAAGCATCAGCCTGACATAGTCGTACTCACAGAATCATACCTTTCAGCCAATGTCCCAAACTCCTCCATTACCATCCCTGGGTATGTCCTGTCCCACCGGCAGGACAGACCCACCAGGGGTGGCGGCACAGTGGTATACAGTCGGGAAGGAGTGGCCCCGGGAGTCCTCAACATTGACTCCAGAGCCCATGAAGTCTCATGGCTTCAGGTCAAGCACGGACAAGGAAACCTCCTGCTGATTACCACCTACCGCCCTCCCTCAGCTGATGAATCAGTACTCCTCCATGTTGAATACCACTTGGAAGAAGCACTGAGGGTAGCAAGGGTACAGGATGTACTCTGGGTGGGGGACTTCAATGTCCATCACCAAGAGTGGCTCGGTCGCATCACTACTGACCGAGCAGGCAGTGTCCTGAAGGACACAGATGCCAGACTAAGCCTGCGGCAGGTGGTGAGAGAAACAACACGAGGGAAAAACCTACTTGACCTCGTACTCACCAATCTACCTGTCGCAGATGCATCTGTCATGGCAGTATTGGTGGCAGTGACCACCGCACAGTCCTTGTGGAGATGAAGTCCTGTCTTCACACTGAGGACACCCTCCATCGTGTTGTGTGGCACTACCACCGTGCTAAATTCAGAACAGATCTAGCAGTTCAAAACTGGGCATCCATGAGGCACTGTGGACCATCAGCAGTAGCAGAATTGTAACCTCATGACCCGGCATTTCCCTCACTCTACCATTACCAACAAGCCAGGGGACCAACCCTGGTTCAATGAGGAGTGCAGAAGAGCATGCCAGGAGCAGCACCAGGCGTACCTAAAAATGAGGTGCCAACCTGGGGAAGCTGCAACACAGGACTACATGCATGCTAAACAGTGGAAGCAGCATGCTATAGACAGAGCTAAGTGATCCCACAATCAACGGATCAGATCAAAACTCTGCAGTCCTGCCACATCCAGTCGTGATGGTGGTGGACCATTAAACAACTAACGGGAGGAGGAGGCTCCATGAATATCCCCAACCTCAGTGATGGTGGAGCCCAGCACGTGAGTGCAAAAGACAAGGCTGAAGCGTTTGCAACCATCTTCAACCAGAAGTGCTGAGTGAATGATCCATATCAGCCTTCTCCTGAGGTCCCCACCATCACAGAAGCCAGTCTTCAGCCAATTCAATTCACTCCATGTGATATCAAGAAACGGCTGAGCGCACTGGATACAGCAAAGGCTATGGGCCCGACAACATCCTGGCTGTCTTCCTGAAGACTTGTGCTCCAGAACTAGCCGCACCTCTAGCTAAGCTGTTCCAGTACAGCTACTACATTGGCATCTACCCGACAATGTGGAAAACTGCTCAGGTATGTCCTGTCCACAAAAGGCAGGGCAAATCCAATCCGGCCAATTACCGCCCCATCGGTCTACTCTCAATCATCAGCAAAGTGATGGAAGGTGTCATCGACAGTGCTATCAAGCAGCACTTACTTGCTCACCGATGCTCAGTTTGGGTTCCGCCAGGACCACTCGGCTCCAGACCTCATCACAGCCTTGGTCCAAACATGGAAAAAGAAATGAATTCCAGAGGTGAGGAGAGAGTGACTGCCCTTGACATCAAGGCAGCATTTGACCGAGTCTGGTATCAAGGAGCCCTAGCAAAATTGAAGTCAATGGGAATCGGGGGGAAAACTCTCCACTGGCTGGAGTCATACCTAGCACAAAGGAAGATGGTTGTGGTTGTTGGAGGCCAATCATCTCAGCCCCAGGACATCGCTGCAGGAGTTCCTCAGGGCAGTGTCCTAGGCCCATCCCTAATTGCCCTTGACATCTTCAGCTGCTTCATCAATGACTTTCCCTCCATCATAAGGTCAGAAGTGGGATATTCGCTGATGACTGCAGTGTTCAGTGCCATTCGCAACTCCTCAGATAATGAAGCAGTCCGTGCCCGCATGCAGCAAGACCTGGATGACAGTCAAGCTTGGGCTGATAAGTAGCAATTAACATTCACGCCACAGAAGTGCCAGGCAATGACTATCTCCAACAAGCGAGAGTCTAACCACCCACCCTTGACATTCAATGGCATTACCATCACCGAATCCCCCACCATCAACATACTGGAGGGTCACCATTGACCAGAAACCTAACTGGACCAGCCACATAAATACTGTGGCTACAAGAGCAGGTCAGAGGCTGGGTATTCTGCGGTGAGTGTCTCACCTCCTGACTCCCCAAAGCCTTTCCACCATCTACAAGGTACAAGTCAGGAGTGTGATGGGATACTCGCCACTTGCCTGGATGAGTGCAGCTCCAACAACACTCAAGAAGCTCGACACCATCCAGGACAAAGCAGCCTGCTTGATTGGCACCCCATCCACCACCTTAAACATTCACTCCCTCCACCACCGTGGCTGCAGTGTGTACCATCTACAAGATACACTGCAGCAACTCGCCAAGGCTTCTTCGGCAGCACCTCCCAAACCCGTGACCTCTTCCACCTAGATGGACAAGGCAGCAGGCACATGGGAACACCACCACCTCCAAGTTCCCCTCCAAGCCACACACTATCATGACTTGGAAATATATCGCCGTTTCTTCATCATCGCTGGGTCAAAATCCTGGAACTGCCTCCCTAACAGCACTGTGGGAGCACCTTCACCACACGGACTGCAGCGGTTCAAGAAGGCGGCTCACCACCACCTTCTCAAGGGCAATTAGGGATGGGCAATAAATGCTGGCCCTGCCAGCGACAACCACATCCCAGGAACGAATAAAAAAAAAACTCCAGATATTGGATTGCAGCTTGCAATATCTCCCGAATATCCAATTACAATCCGTTAACACTGCCAAGATATCAAATTACACTCCCAGTTATCAGATCAATCGATAATTACACCAGATATTTTACTATAATCATTTTTAGATATCAATTACAGCTTGTGGGGACTCACAAATATCTAAATACAGTCTGTAATCGCTCGCAGATATCCGACTAGTCGGTAATCACTCCCAGTTTGGATCCTCCCATACTCTCACCTGTCCCCTGTGTCTCCCTCTCTCCGCCTCTCCCAGCTGTTTGGACGGGGCGAACTCCTTAGATTTGTATGATAACAGCGCTCGGTTCCCTCGGCTCATTCTCGAACGTGGGGTGGGCTCAGAAAACAACATCTCGGCCGGCGCTGAGAGCTCCGAGCCCGGGACACACAGCGAGGGACAGAGGCAGTGACCTGCTGCTGGGGGTCCCTGCACACACAGCGATTCCAACACAGGCAGGCATCCTCCTCTCAACCTCACTTTCTCATGAAATCCTTCTGGCAGAGCTGCAGATAGTAGCTTACTGTTCCTGTTCTTGATCTGGGACCTCTTGTAAATATTCACACACTCCCCAGACTCCCTTTAAATATTCAAACAATCGCCAGACCCCTTTTAAATATTCAAACAATCTCCAGACCCCCTTTAAATATTCACACACTCCCCAGACCCCCTTTAAATACTGGCACACAGCCAGGGATCCCCTGTAAATACTGACACACTCCCGGGGACCCCCTGTAAATACTTAACACATTCCCAGGGCCCCTCTGTAAATACTAACACACTCCCAGGGACGCCCTGTAAATACTGACACACTCCCAGGGACCCCCTGTAAATACTGACACACTCCCAGGGACCCCCTGTAAATACTGACACACTCCCAGGGACCCCCTGTAAATACTGACACACTCCCAGAGACCCCTGTAAATACTGGCACACTCCCAGGGACCCCCTGTAAATACTGACACACTCCCAGAGACCCCCTGTAAATACTAACACACTCCCAGGGCGCCTCTGTTAATACTGACACACTCCCGGGGACCCCCTGAAAATACTAACACACTCTCAGGGCCCCTCTGTAAATACTGACACACTCCCGGGGACCCCTTGTAAATACTAACACACTCCCAGGGCCCCTCTGTAAATACTGACACACTCCCGGGGACCCCCTGTCAATACTGAAACACTCCCAGGGACCCGCTGTAAATACTGGCACGCTCCCAGTGACTCTCTGTAACTACTGAAACACTCCCGGGGACTCCCTGTAAATACTGACACACTCCCAGGGATCCCCTGTAAATACTGACACACTCCCGGGGACCCCCTGTCAATACTGAAACACTCCCAGGGACCTCCTGTAAATACTGACACACTCCCAGGGATCCCCTGTAAATACTGACACACTCCCAGGGACCCCCTGTCAATACTGAAACACTCCCAAGGACTCTCTGTAAATACTGCCACACTCCCAGGGACCCCCTGTCAATACTGCCACACTCCCAGGGACCCCCTTTGAATACTGACACCTTCCAGGGACCCCCTGTAAATATAGACACACTCCCGGGGACCCCCTGTAAATACTTAACACATTCCCAGGGCCCCTCTGTAAATACTAACACACTCCCAGGGACGCCCTGTAAATACTGACACACTCCCAGAGATCCCTGTAAATACTGGCACACTCCCAGGGACCCCCTGTAAATACTGACACACTCCCAGGGACCCCCTGTAAATACTGACACACTCCCAGGGACCCCCTGTAAATACTGACACCCTCCCAGGGACCCCCTGTAAATACTGACACACTCCCAGAGACCCCTGTAAATACTGGCACACTCCCAGGGACCCCCTGTAAATACTGACACACTCCCAGGGCCCCTCTGTAAATACTAACACACTCCCAGGGACCCCCTGTAAATACTGACACACTCCCAGAGACCCCCTGTAAATACTAACACACTCCCAGGGCGCCTCTGTTAATACTGACACACTCCCGGGGACCCCCTGAAAATACTAACACACTCTCAGGGCCCCTCTGTAAATACTGACACACCCCCGGGGACCCCTTGTAAATACTAACACACTCCCAGGGCCCCTCTGTAAATACTGACACACTCCCGGGGACCCCCTGTCAATACTGAAACACTCCCAGGGACCCGCTGTAAATACTGGCACGCTCCCAGTGACTCTCTGTAAATACTGAAACACTCCCGGGGACTCCCTGTAAATACTGACACACTCCCAGGGATCCCCTGTAAATACTGACACACTCCCGGGGACCCCCTGTCAATACTGAAACACTCCCAGGGACCTCCTGTAAATACTGACACACTCCCAGGGATCCCCTGTAAATACTGACACACTCCCAGGGACCCCCTGTCAATACTGAAACACTCCCAAGGACTCTCTGTAAATACTGCCACACTCCCAGGGACCCCCTGTCAATACTGCCACACTCCCAGGGACCCCCTTTGAATACTGACACCTTCCAGGGACCCCCTGTAAATATAGACACACTCCCGGGGACCCCCTGTAAATACTTAACACATTCCCAGAGCCCCTCTGTAAATACTAACACACTCCCAGGGACGCCCTGTAAATACTGAAACACTCCCAGAGACCCCTGTAAATACTGGCACACTCCCAGGGCCCCTCTGTAAATACTGACACACTCCCAGGGACACCCTGTAAATACTGACACACTCCCAGAGATCCCCTGTAAATACTAATACACTCCCAGGGCGCCTCTGTTAATACTGACAACCTCCCGGGGACCCCCTGAAAATACTAACACACTCTCAGGGCCCCTCTGTAAATACTGACACACTCCCAGGGATCCCCTGTAAATACAGACACACTCCCGGGGACCCCCTGTCAATACTGAAACACTCCCAGGGACCCCCTGTAAATACTGACACACTCCCAGGGAACCGCTGTAAATACTGACACACTCCCAAGGACTCTCTGTAAATACTGACACACTCCCAGGGACCCCCTGTAAATACTGACACACCCCCAGAGACCCCCTGTAAATACTAACACACTCCCAGGGACCCCCTGTAAATACTGACACACTCCCGGGGACCCCCTAAAAATACTAACACACTCCCGGGGACCCCCTGTCAATACTGAAACACTCCCAGGGACCCCCTGTAAATAATGACACACTCCCAGGGACCTGCTGTAAATACTGACACATTCCCAAGGACTCTCTGTAAATACTGACACACTCCCAGGGACCCCTGTCAATACTGCCACACTCCCAGGGACCCCCTTTGAATACTGACACCTTCCAGGGACCCCCTGTAAATATAGACACACTCCCGGGGACTCCCTGTAAATACTTAACACATTCCCAGGGCCCCTCTGTAAATACTGACACACCCCCGGGGACCCCTTGTAAATACTAACACACTCCCAGGGCCCCTCTGTAAATACTGACACACTCCCGGGGACCCCCTGTCAATACTGAAACACTCCCAGGGACCCGCTGTAAATACTGGCACGCTCCCAGTGACTCTCTGTAAATACTGAAACACTCCCGGGGACTCCCTGTAAATACTGACACACTCCCAGGGATCCCCTGTAAATACTGACACACTCCCGGGGACCCCCTGTCAATACTGAAACACTCCCAGGGACCTCCTGTAAATACTGACACACTCCCAGGGATCCCCTGTAAATACTGACACACTCCCAGGGACCCCCTGTCAATACTGAAACACTCCCAAGGACTCTCTGTAAATACTGCCACACTCCCAGGGACCCCCTGTCAATACTGCCACACTCCCAGGGACCCCCTTTGAATACTGACACCTTCCAGGGACCCCCTGTAAATATAGACACACTCCCGGGGACCCCCTGTAAATACTTAACACATTCCCAGAGCCCCTCTGTAAATACTAACACACTCCCAGGGACGCCCTGTAAATACTGAAACACTCCCAGAGACCCCTGTAAATACTGGCACACTCCCAGGGCCCCTCTGTAAATACTGACACACTCCCAGGGACACCCTGTAAATACTGACACACTCCCAGAGATCCCCTGTAAATACTAATACACTCCCAGGGCGCCTCTGTTAATACTGACAACCTCCCGGGGACCCCCTGAAAATACTAACACACTCTCAGGGCCCCTCTGTAAATACTGACACACTCCCAGGGATCCCCTGTAAATACAGACACACTCCCGGGGACCCCCTGTCAATACTGAAACACTCCCAGGGACCCCCTGTAAATACTGACACACTCCCAGGGAACCGCTGTAAATACTGACACACTCCCAAGGACTCTCTGTAAATACTGACACACTCCCAGGGACCCCCTGTAAATACTGACACACCCCCAGAGACCCCCTGTAAATACTAACACACTCCCAGGGACCCCCTGTAAATACTGACACACTCCCGGGGACCCCCTAAAAATACTAACACACTCCCGGGGACCCCCTGTCAATACTGAAACACTCCCAGGGACCCCCTGTAAATAATGACACACTCCCAGGGACCTGCTGTAAATACTGACACATTCCCAAGGACTCTCTGTAAATACTGACACACTCCCAGGGACCCCTGTCAATACTGCCACACTCCCAGGGACCCCCTTTGAATACTGACACCTTCCAGGGACCCCCTGTAAATATAGACACACTCCCGGGGACTCCCTGTAAATACTTAACACATTCCCAGGGCCCCTCTGTAAATACTGACACAGTCCCAGGGACCCCCTGTAAATACTGACACACTCCCAGGGATCCCCTGTAAATACTGACACACTCCCAGGGACCCTCTGTCAATACTGAAACACTCCCAGGGACCCCCTTTGAATACTGACACCTTCCAGGGACACCCTGTAAATATAGACACACTCCCGGGGACCCCCTGTAAATACTGACACACTCCCAGGGACCCCCTGTAAATACCGACACACTCCCAGGGACCCCCTGTAAATACTGGCACACTCCCGGGGACCCCCTGTAAATATAGACACACTCCCAGGGACCCCCTGTAAATACTGACACACTCCCAGAGACCCCCTGTAAATACTGACACACTCCCAGGGACCCCCTGTAAATATAGACACACTCCCAGGGACCCCCTGTCAATACAGACACACTCCCGGGGACTCCCTGTAAATATAGACACACTCCCAGGGACCCCCTGTCAATACAGACACACTCCCGGGGACTCCCTGTAAATATAGACACACTCCCAGGGACCCCCTGTCAATACAGACACACTCCCGGGGACTCCCTGTAAATACTGACACACTCCCAGGGACCCCCTGTAAATACTGACACACTCCCGGGGACCCCCTGTAAATATAGACACACTCCCAGGGACCCCCTGTAAATACTGACACACTCCCAGGGACCCCCCCTGTAAATACTGACACTCTCCCAGGGACCCCCTGTAAATATAGATACACTCCCAGGGACTACATGTATGATGGGTTGGGGTAAGGCTGTATTAGGGAATTGGTTCATTAATTAACATCATTAACAGCCAAAATGTTGCTCACACGTTTTAGAAAAGTTCATATCAACCCTTGGAGACTGCTGGTGAGAGCACGCTACAGAAATACTGAAAATTTTAAACTTACAGAGAAGGAAAGGATTTACATAACACCTTTCACGATCTCAGGAGCTCCCAAAGCACTTTACAGCCAATGAAGTACTTTCTGAAGTGTAGTCACTGTTGTAATGTGGGAAACGCGGCAGCCAATTTGCGCACAGCAAGCTCCCACAGACAGCAATGTGATAATGATCAAATAATCTGTTTTAGTGATGTTGGTTGAGGGATAAATATTGGCCAGGACACCAGGGAGAACTCCCCTGCTCTTCTTCGAAATAGTGCCGTGGGATCTTTTACATCCACCTGAGAGAGCAGACGGGGCCTCGGTACTGGAGCGTCACCTAGGTCATCCGGTCAGCTGGAGTGGGTTTATGGACCCACAACCTTCTGACTCAGAGGCAACAGTGCGACCCACTGAGTTAAGGATGACGCCTGACTTGCATTGGAGGCAGTTCAGAGACGATTCACTCGGTTGATTCCTGAGATGAGGGGGTTGACTTATGAAGAAAGGTTGAGCAGGTTGGGCCTATACTGAGAGATTAGGCTTATATTCGCTAGAGTTTAGAAGAATGAGAGGGGATCTCATTGAAACTTATAAAATTCTAACAGGACTAGACAGACTAGATGCAGGAAGGATGTTCCTGATGGCGGGGGAGTCCAGAACCAGAGGTCACAGTCTAAGGATAAGGGGTAAGCCATTTAGGACTGAGATGAGGAGGAATTTCTTCATCCAGAGAGTGGTGAACCTGTGGAATTCTCTACCACAGAAGGCAGTTGAGGCCAATTCATTAAATATATTCAAGAATGAGATAGATATATTTCTTAAGGCTAAAGGGATCAAGGGATATGGGGAGAAAGCAGGGACAGGGTACTGAATTTGGATGATCAGCCATGATCTCATTAAATGGCGGAGCAGGCTCGAGGGGCCGAATGGCCTACTCCTGCTCCTATCTTCTATGTTTCTATGTTTTACTCATTGGAATTTAGAAGAATGAGAGGTGATCTTATTGAAACATATAAGATACCGAGGGGGCTCGACAAGGTAGATGCAGAGAGGATGTTTCCCCTCGTGGGGAAATCTAGAACTCGGGGGCACAGTTTCAGAATAAAGGGTCGCCCTTTTATAACTGAGATGAGGAGGAATTTCTTCTCTCAGAGGGTCGTAAATCTGTGGAATTCTCTGCCCCAGAGAGCCGTGGAGGCTGGGTCATTAAATATATTTAAGGTGGAGATAGACAGATTTTTGCAAGATAAGGGAGTGAAGGGTTATGGGGAGCGGGGCGGGGAAGTGGCTTTGAGCCCAAGATCAGCCATGATCTTATTGAATGGCGGAGCAGGCTTGAGGGGCCAAGTGGCCTATTCCTGCTCCTATTTCTTATGTTCTTATGTTCTGACGGGAGAGGATACGCAGTGGGAGTTCTTCATGTTCAAAGTCTCACCTTGAAACGGACAAGATCAGACTCTGCTGTTATGCCACCGACAGTCGGATATCCTGTTGACACTCAGATGAGGAATATCCACTGGCTGGAACTGATCCCCAACAGGAACAAGTGCCTTCGAGGTGCTGTGTGGGGGGTGGAGGTACATTGGGAGGAAAAGAAATCCCATCTGAAGGAAATCAACCAAAAGCATCCTCTTACAGCAACTCGACTCTTCCTCGTTGGGGAAGAGACACTGCTTTGGGGGTCCAGCAGACAATTGTCAAGAAGGTTAGATTGTAAATCCTTCACAATGCAAACCCAAACTCAAGCTTTCCAGTAACCATGGGCTGGATTTTGCCGGCGCTCAGAGTGCGGATTTGGAGGAGGGTCCGCTGTCAAAATCAAAATGATTGGCAGCGGGTTGGAAACCCGCTCCGAACCCGCCTCCATGTAAGTTTCCGAAGTGTTGGGTCTGCGATTTCAGAACAGACCCGACACCAAGCGGCGGGGGAGGCATTAAAGATAGTTAAATGCTTGTTAAACGCATGTTAACTGCTATTTGCCAGCCTATTTCTATTTTCCCACATTTTTAACGGGGTTCACGTCGTTCGGAGATCACGTCAGGTAAGTAGGTCGGGTTCTCTATGTCTCCCCATTGCTGTGAATAGGTGACAGCTGCGAAAGTGGTATAAAAGCTACCATTTCACAGCTGGTCACTTTCCAGTGTCAGAAGCTTGAGCCTTCAGGACTTGGAAGACACTTTTGAGCTGTATGCAGTTTGGAAGTGTTTGGAGTAAACTCTCTATCCACTGTCACCTCCTTGGAGCAAGCTCTCTCACCATTGACAGATCACTTCTGTCATCTCAACTTCAGCTGCCATCTATTCCAGCAACATCGGTGCCCTTGAAAAAATCTCACCTTGGTCCTCTGAATCCCTCCACGATCAGCCCCCACACCAACATCACCAGGCACACCAACATCACCAACAACAATACCAACCTTCTCCGCAATCACCTGATGCTGCACAGGACACAGGGCATCAGCACCTGTCAACATTGCTGCCCGGGAGGCCAGTGAAGGCCTCACCATGGCCGGATTGACTTCACTTGACGCTGTACACCCTGGCTACCACATGATGTGCCAGATTGACACCACCCCACACCAGCACCATAAAGCTTCCCTACAATGTCCAAGCCATTCCTTTCACACTCATCACAATTGGGGTGGGGCAGTGGGGGTAAGTTATGTCTCAACGTTCACTGGAACTCACTAAGACACTTCCAAAGGTGAGCACAGATCTGTCCAATAAGGTAAACTGTTGAAAATATAGATTTCATTGTTTGACAACACATTAACAGAAACTTCACATGAACATTGGCTAAACCACGCAGGTGCCTACCCTTGTGTGTTGTTAGTTGGTAGGATTGCACTAGGATGAGGGTGAGTGTGAGGGGTGGCTAGTGAGATGGCGATGTGATAATGTAGATAGAGAGGGATGGGCGGAGGTGCAAGGTAAGTTGATGTGAGTAAAGATGTGCAGGAGTAGGGTAAGAAAGGCGGAGTGATGGGGATGTGATGAGTGGCACAGGAGGATGAGGTTGAGTGTGGCTTTGCAGTAATGTTTCGTGATCTACTGAGATCATTGAAAGGTTTGCGCCACTGCAGCCTGGTCCTCCTGACGACATCCCTGCTTGTGTCCTCCTGTTCAATGTGCAACCAGGTTGTGTCGATCTCCTGGGGAGGTCTCTTCCACCTATGGGAAGGGAAGAGAACCTCCCTGCGTGCTGTGACTCCCTCCATAAGCATATGGAGGGAGTCATGGGAGAGGCTGGGTGCAGCCGTGCACCTTTGTGCAGTGCTTGTCAGTGTTTGCAGTGCCTCAATGCTGTAGAACACTGACAACAGAACTGTTAAAATCAATGTAGACACGGCCCCTTTAAGGAAACCGGCTGATGACGCGTCATCAAATGACGTCATCAGACCCGCTTCCTTTTAATTGGCCAGGAAACTCGCAGGGCGGGCTTAACTAGCCCTATTAACGAAAAATCGCTTGGGGAGTGTGGGCTGCAGTAGGCACACCGACTGCAGCCGCCCCGGACCTGCGACACCGATCCTGGCCGCCCGGACCCGCCTCGGTCGGTGAAACCGTGGCCTATGCTTCTGCAGCTCTGCAGAGCCACCATCAGGTACCTGACAGTAATGCAGCTGCTTGTTTCACCGAGTCAACAGTGGGGGTAGATCCTGGCCTTGTGCGATCGTGTAGAACGGGCGATAGCGAGTCGGCAGCCTGATTTACACCTCTCCCGATTTTCGTGCGAGATGTGAAACGGGGGCTTCCCACACGCTATCACCCGTCTTACACAATCGCACAAAAGTAAAGATCGATTTTAAAATTCTCATCCTTGTGTTCAAATCCCTCCGTGGCCTCGCCCCTCCCTCTCTCTGTAACCTCGTCCAGCCCTACAACCCCCCGAGATCTCGGCGCTCCTTCAATTCTGGCCTCTTGTGCATCCCCGATTTTCATCGCTCTGCCATTGGTGGCCGTGCCTTCTGCTGCCTAGGCCCTAAGCTCTGGAACTCACTCCCTAAACCTCTCCGCCTCCCCACCTCTCTCTCCTCCTTTAAGACGCTCCTTAAAACCGACCTCTTTGACCAAGCTCAATGTCAAATTTTGTTTGATAATCGCTCTTGTGACGCGCCTTGGGACGTTTTACTACATTAAAGGCGCTATATAAATGCAAGTAGTTGTTGTTGTTATCTACCCCATGGAGTCAAATCTACAAGATTGGTCCACATAATCCACTGACACTCCCGGTGCCAGTGCTGAGGGAGTGCTGCACTGTCGGAGCTGTCGTCTTTCAGATGAGACGTTGAACCCAGGCCCTCTCAGGTGGACGTAAAAGATCCCACGGGCACTATTTCGAAGAAGAGCAGGGGGAGTTCTCCCTGGTGGCCTGGCCAATATTTATCCCTCAACCGAAATCAATAAAACAGATGATCTGGTCATTATCACATTGCTGTTTGTGGGATCATGCTGTGCGCAAATTGGCTGCTACGTTTCCTGCATTAGAACAGTGACCACACTTCAAAAGTGCTGCATTGGCTGCAAAGCGCTTTGGGACGTCCTGAGGTCGTGAAAGGCGCTATAGAAATGCAAGTCTTTCTTTTCTTTTTTCTTTCAGGTGTTGGCCTGACCAGGGCCCTGTACAGCTTCAACGTGACCTCTCGGGATCTGAGCTGAACTGTAGTAAAATCACCCAGCATCCTGTTCACTTTGTTCATTGCCACCTCGCTGTTTTTTAGTGAGCGACGAGCTCTTTAACGTCTGTTATTGGACTTCAAGCTCCTTCAGTGACTGTCGTGGAGCCTCAGCCAGGACTAGGCTAAACCTTAGTTACAATGACGACTTTATATGATAACCAGCTTCCCCTATAGGACCTTCGAGAGCTCTGATGAAGGGCCTGCACCCGAAATGTAAACCTTTCCCTCTCTCCTCCCCACTGTGCGCTGTCACCTCCAGCCTCAATAGTGCAATTGGGTCTATACACCAGAAATGGGCTCGCACTGTGCTTAGGGTTGCATCTTTGTTGGACCGTATTCCATGAAGTCTCATCGCATGACCTCCTGCCTCCAACCACCCTGCTCCCCTCCCCTGCCCCCCCACACCACCCCCCCCACGGTCCTGCCATTGGTCAGCTGACACATCGAAGCTCACTGCGATTGGACAATAATGGCAGCCACAACACCCACAATCCTCTGTGCTCCAGAATCCGCTCTATCCACCATGTGGCGTTACCGGTTCGAGCGCACAGCTACCAGGGCCGCACAGCCTCCTGGGTGCGTCGGGCGCTGATGGATGTTGAGAGTCTGGCCTGAGAGAAAGTGGGCAAGAACATACTCCTACGAGTTATCTCCTGGATGTTACTCACAGGAGAGTAATCGTTAATTCCGAGGGAGATTCAAGGGCAATGCAGGAGTACCCTAGCTGAGCTTGATCTTGCGACGTTGCTAACCTATGTTGTGTTGCACTGCAGTGATATGCAGACGGTGCCCTGCACTATAGGCCTTGACCCTTGACCTCCACTACATTGGCTAGAGAATGGCCGCCTCCTACACTGTCACCCTTGGCTACAGAACCTCTCCTGCACCAGACTCCGGGAAGTTTTGAAATGTGTCCTCTCTCCACAACCCTGCTCCCAGGAACTCAAAGTGACGGATGATAAAAAGAACACGCTTTCAATGAAACACCGACTTGCGTTTCTCCAGTCCAGCAACGGTCCTTAGGGCTGGAGAGATGAGACCTCAGTCCTTCGTGACTCTGGCATCACAGGATGGACCAAATAGACCGATCCCAGTATGTGAGTGCGCGCCATGTTCCTGGAGAGCCACAGGCTTCTGAATGGTCTGAAGTAGGGCACGTTCCAGATTTGTGTAAATGTCCAACTTTTAGCCTTATTTGGGTGGGTACAGAACCAGCCACAGATCTGCTACTCATCCCCCCCTTATCATGCAACCTCATTTTCAAAGTGTTTGGTAAAACAAGACGTAGAGGAGGAGTTTCGGCCTAATTCCTGCTTTGATGACGCTCAGTTCTACAGGACTGAATTAGAACATAAGAACATAAGAAATAGGAGCAGGAATAGGCCATTCGGCCCCTCGAGCCTGCTCCGCCATTCAATAAGATCAAGGCTGATCTGATCTTGGCCTCAATTCCACTTTCCTGCCCGCTCCCCATAACCCTTGATTCCCCTGTTTTTCAAAAATCTGTCTGTCTCCGCCTTGAATATATTCAATGACCCAGCCTCCACAGCTCTCTGGGTTAGAGAATTCCACAGATTCACGACCCTCTGAGAGAAGAAATTCCTCCTCGGCTTCGTTTTAAATGGGCGACCCCTTATTCTGAAACTATGCCCCCCCTAGTTCTAGATTCCCCCACGAGGGAAAATATCCTCTCAGCATCCACACTGTCAAGCCCCCTCAGAATCTGATATGTTTCAATAAGATCACCTCTCACTCTTCTAAACTCCAATGAGTATAGGCCCAACCTGCTCAACCTTTCCTCATAAGACAACCCCTTCAACTCAGGAATCAACCTAGTGAACCTTCTCTGAACTGCCTCCAATGCAAGTATATCCCTCCTTAAATAAGGAGACCAAAACTGTACGCAGTACTCCAGGTGCGGTCTCACCAACGCCCTGTACAGTTGTAGCAAGACTTCCCTACTTTTATACTCCAACCCCCTTGCAATAAAGGCCAATATTCCATTTGCCTTCCTAATTACTTGCTGTAGCTGCTTGTTAACTTTTTGGGATTCATGTACGAGGACACCCAGATCCCTCTGTACCGCAGCATTCTGTAGTCTCTCTCCATTTAAATAATAATTTGCTTTTTTATTCTTCCTACCAAAGTGGATAACCTCACACTTTCCCACATTATACTCCATCTGCCAAATTTTTGCCCACTCACTTAACCTGTCTATATCCCTTTGCAGACTTTTAAGGTATATGAACATAAGAAATAGGAAAAGTCCAGCTGATCCATTAAGCCTGCCCCACATCATGAAGGCTGGAGCATCATGACTGTCTAGACATTAGTCATGTGATCTCCTGTGTGAGACAGAAATCTAGAGGAAAACCCAGGGACAATAAGAGGAAAAAATACTCTGTAAAATTCCTCTCCGACCCCCTTAGACAATCAAAACCAGTCCAGGAGATCACATGGGCCCAATGTTCTCGGTCAGGAACCGGTCCAGCTCTCCACTTGAAGGCAGAGAGTCAGCACCCGCTGCATCAGTCGGCAACACATCCCTGAGGCTCACTACTCTCTGGGAATCGAGGAACTGCCTAACATCCAGTCTATTCCTACTCTTACATAGTTTAAATGCACGTCCTCCCCAACCTCACAGCGTACCACCTTCCCAGGCCAATCGGAAAGTGTATAGGAACATAAGAAATAGGAGCAGGAGTAGGCCATTTGGCCCTTCGAGCCTGCTCCACCATTCAATGGCCCAGAAATTCGCCTCTCCGGCTTGCCGTGGGGGTAAGGATCGCGCGCGCACTTACCTACCGCGCCTGCCGTTGTGTTTTGGGCCCACGGGAACTTCAGCTCCTGGGCCTCTCCCAAGTGCCGGCGTGCAGTGCGTGTGTATCCCAGGGGTGCAGTTAGTGCGATGCGTCCCCTGGGATCACGTGGGCCATGGAGAGCCAATGGCAGCAGACCATCTTTCATTCATAGATTTGACAGACCTGTCAAATCTGTGAATTGAAATCGGCCCCAAAAGAACAGCTAAACTTAAAATAAATTTAAAAAAAAAACCATCACATTTATAAAATAACTATAGTTAAATAAATTAACCACTTTAAACAAAAATTTAAATTTTTGAAAAAATTAAAATACTTTTTAAAAGTGATAAAAATAAACTTACCTTTCTTTAAAGTATCTAAAAAAGATAAACCTGTTGAAAAAAATGTTAAATTATACTTAATTAACCACTTACCTTGTTGAAAACGGGTCCTGCGCCTCCTTTTTAATAGAGGTCATGATGTGGAGATGCCGGCGTTGGATTGGGGTGGACAAAAATGAGAAGTCGCACAACACCAGGTTATAGTCCAACAGATTTATTTAATTTTAATTTAATTTTAAAGCTTGTAAAATTAAATAAATCTGTTGGACTATAACCTGGTGTTGTGCGACTTCTCATTTTTGTCCTTTTTAATAGCATAGGTTCTTCACTACTTACCCTCGCGTAGAAACCTGAAAAAAAATCTAAGTTTGCTGTGTGCGCGCAGCCTCTACCGCGCACGCGGTTCACCTAGGAACCGCCCCTTCACCATACCGGAAGTTCCGGTTTCCTGCGCATGCGCAGTGCATGCAGGAAACCGGCACTTCGGGACGCATACGGGTGAGTACAGAGCGCGTACTCACCCGGGAAGGGCCGAATTTCTGGCCCACATGGCTGATCTTCTACCTCATCTCCACTTTCCTGCACTATCCCCATATCCCTTGATTCCCCTAGAGTCCAAAAATCTATCGATCTCTGTCTTAAATATACTCAACGACTGAGCCTCCACAGCCCTCTGGGGTAGAGAATTCCAAAGATTCACCACCCTCTGAGTGAAAAAATTTCTCCTCATCTCAGTCCTAAATGGCCGACCCCTTATTCTGAGACTGTGACCCCTGGTTCTAGACTCCCCAGCCAGGGGAAACATCCTCCCTGCATCCAGCCTGTCAAGTCCTGTAAGAATTTTGTAATGTTTCAATGAGATCACCTCTCATTCTTCTAAACTCTAGAGAATATAGGCCTAGTCTACTCAATCTGTCCTCATAGGACAATCCCCCCATCCCAGGAACTAGTCTGGTGAACCTTCGTAGCACTCCTTCTATGGCAAGTATATCCTTCCTTAGGTAAGGAGACCAAAACTGTACACAATACTCCAGGTATAGACTCTTCATTACCCGATTAGATGATTCCTCACCGTCAGCCAACAGCTTTTATTCCCATGTTCGATATTTTTTTACAACTATTAAACAGAAGTGGAATTACATTTCATCTCCTGGACACTGCTGTGAGTAACACCTGGGAGAAAAGTCATTAGGGGCGTTCAAAAAAGTGGGTTTTCTTCAAACACTTTCGTTTATTAGATATAAAAGTATTGGAGATGGGGGACGAAAAGGCTGGTTGACCCACTTGGGGGTGGTTGGAGGTGAGAGGTCATGTGACGAAAGGTCCAGGAAGACATCGAACTGACAACACTGAGAGAGATGTATCACGGAGCAAGAGAGGTTGCACTGTTGGGGAATGAAGTATTGGTCAGATCCCCATCGGGAACGCTGCACACAATTCCAGCCAGGATAATGATAGGAAGGATGTTACTGCCCTCAAAAAGAGCAACAGGCAGTGGGTGACCAAGGTGATGTCGGTTACCAGTAATCCAAGTTAAAAGAAAAAAGACTTCCATTTATATATCGCCTTTCACGGACACTCCAAAGCGCTTTACAGCCAATGAAGCACTTTTGACGTGTAGTCGCTATTGTAACATAGGAAACGCGGCAGACAATTTGCGCACAGCAAGCTCCCACAAACAGCAACGTTGCGAATGACCAGATAATCTGTTTTTAGTGATGTTGTTTGAGGGATAAATATTGGCCCAGGACACCGGGGGAGAACTTTCCCTGCTCTTCTTTGAAATAGAGCCACCTGAGAGGGCAGGCCGGGCCTCAGTTTAGCGTCTCATCGAAAAGACGGCACCTCCAGCAGTGCTGCACTCCCTCAGCACCGCACTGGGAGTGTCAGCCTAGATTTTTGTGCTCAAGTCTCTGGAGTGGGACTGTGAAACCACAACCTGCTGACTCAGAGGCGAGGGTACTACCCACTGAGCCACAGCTGACACTTAAGTTATGGTGAAAGTCGGGGAGTCAACCCTCCAGGATTGCCCTGGAGTTTCCAGGAATTGAAGATTAATCTCCTGGACACACTTGCCAGCAACACACAGGAGAAAAAAATAATTTTCTTTGAGCACTTGCCTGTTTATTGGATTTAAACATATTGGAGATGTGGAATAAAGGCTACTTGTCCGGGCGAGGCAATTGGAGGCGGGAGGTCATGTGATGAAACCTCCAGGACTACGTCCAACCAGAGTTGGCGACCCGAGGTGAAAGGTTAAAGGGAGTTGGACTTGCTCCCTTTGCAAACCGCGGCCCCTTCAAGGAATTTGTCGTGGGTTTTCCGTTCAAATCAAAATGCAAAACTGACAAGTGCAAAATGTATTTTATTAGAAAAACTGACTTTTTTTTTTAAATAAGTTTTTTTTTAATTTCAGTTGCCACAAACCCGTCTCCATCTTTCTCGTTCACTTTTTTAAATAACCTTTTTTATACAAAAAAAAACTCGTTACATACTGTGTCGGGAAAGTGCTGCCGCGTCGCAATCTCCATGGCAACGCACGGAAGGGCTGCCACTTGCTCGCCCTGAGGTGCCTCCCATCGAGGTCCTCGCCAAGACACAAAGATAGACTTACGATACAGAGTGTACAAAGCAGCAGATACAGAACGATAAAATTATAATACAACCTACAAAAGGTTCATTGTATCTCTTACAAAACATCAGTAAAACACCCTCAGTACCAATACATCAGACATCTTTAGCACTCTCCAAGGTATTGGATTGGCATAGTGCAAGGCAAATTCCAGATATATGCAAATCAGTTATATGCAAATTCCAGATACCTCTTTATCCATACTTGTAATTATTATTTTATAAAATGTTTTCCTTCCATATCTCCCCACCCCATAACAGGGGCCTCCTTGGGTTATGTAACTGTCAGCATATCTCCCGACTTTCCCCGTTGTATCTAACAGGACGGTTCTCACATATCTCCTCAGCACTGTCACTACAGCTCTCGGCTTGATCATCTTTGGGCCTATGTTGTGTCATGTCCCTTTCCTTCGGGATTGGTCGCATGGCTGGTGACCAGGTCACCAGTGGCGACTCCCTGTCTGGCTGGTGAATGGTGGGAGTGCCCAGGGTGGCAGCCTTTAGAATTGTCCCGTATTCCACGGTGCGGTAGATGCACTCACGGTCTCCCCATTCCTGACTCTGGGTTAAATTTTCACCCCTGGTACAACAGATTCTTGTGCTGCCCCTCCCTTTCCTTTCTCTGCCAGCTCTGATGCCAGGCAACTGCAATTGGGAATGGATGACGTGTGCCAGGGTAAAGTGTGGTGGAACTATGACCATGCCCCTTCTCATTTGATGGTAAAATGCATGTGTGTTTGAGACTTCCAATAGTCTGATAAAGTCATTTAAATTTTTTTTTTTAATAACATTGGATTCTTGCCGCATACGAGACTGCAGGCCTGAAATAAATTTCTTTAAAAAAATGGTTTAGAGGCTCAAAATGATAAAGTAAAATTTTAACTGACGGCCAACACAGAGATTCTGATGACATCATACTGCCGATACCCAATGACATCATACTGCAGAAACCCAATGACATCATACTGCCGATACCCAGTGACATCAGAGTGCGGATACCAATGACATCATACTGCCGATACCCAATGACATCATACTGCAGAAACCCAATGACATCATACTGCAGAAACCCAATGACATCATACTGCAGAAACGCAATGACATCATACTGCAGAAACCCAATGACATCATACTGCCGATACCCAGTGACATCAGAGTGCAGATACCAATGACATCATACTGCCGATACCCAATGACATCATACTGCAGAAACCCAATGACATCATACTGCAGAAACCCAATGACATCATACTGCAGAAACGCAATGACATCATACTGCAGAAACCCAATGACATCATACTGCTGATACCCAATGACATCATACTGCAGAAACCCAATGACATCATACTGCAGAAACCCAATGACATCATACTGCAGAAACGCAATGACATCATACTGCAGAAACGCAATGAAATCATACTGCAGATACCCAATGACATCATACTGCAGAAACCCAATGACATCATACTGCAGAAACCCAATGACATCATGCTGCCGATACCCAATGACATCATACTGCAGAAACCCAATGACATCATGCTGCCGATACCCAATGACATCATGCTGCTGATACCCAATGACATCATGCTGCTGATATCCAATGACATCACAGTGCGGGTACCATTTACTCTTCCGATGCCATTCCGATTTTACTCTCCATTGGCTTCACACCAGAACCTGTCCCATTCCCGCCAGCTGAATTAGGTTAAAATCGGGGCTATAGAGGGGACATGAGAGGGCTGGGGAAAGAGAGAGAAACAATGTGATTGGGAGATGGGCAAGGGGCTTGAGAAAGAGGAGGAGGGGAAAAAGAGAGAGTAGGAATGAGAGAGGGGGGACTGAGGAAGAGGGAAGGGAATAGGTGAGGAGGAGGGGAAATGAGAGAAGGGATTGAGGGGGGAACAGGGATTGAGAAGGGGGGAATGAGGAGTAGGGAAATGAAAAAAGGAGAGTGAATGAGAGACGGGAAGATAAGAGAGAGGAGAGGTGGATGATAAAGAGAAGGGTGAGAGAGAGGGAAGAGGAGGAGAGGAACTAATGGGGAGGGGAATAGAAAAGAGGCAGAGAGGAGGAGAGAAGAGAGTGTGGAAATAAAATGAAAGGGTGGGAGTGAGGGAGTGGAATGAGAGAGGGGGGCAGAAAGGGGAAGGATTGAGAGAGAGACTGAGGGGAGAGAGTGAGGGTAGAGGAGAATCGAAAGGGGGGACAGGAGAATGTGAGAAGGGGAGAGGGGAATGGTTTGAGGAAAGTGGGATAGAAGAGAGGTGAATAAGAGGGGGAGATGGGGAGGAGAATAGAAAAGAGGCAGAATGAGGAAGATAGGGATGGCGAGGAGGATGGGAATAAGAGGGTTAAGAGGAATGAGAGAAAAGGGAGAAGTTCTGAGGTGGGAAGGAATTGAGAGGGGGGAGGGGGTGAGGAAAATGAGAGAGAGAGAGCAATGGGGTTAAAGGAGAAGGGTGAAAGACAGAGAAGAGAAGAGATGGTGATGGGGAAATTAGACAAATGGGAGCTGGATATGTGCGAATGAAATAATTGGGAATGAGAGAAGGGTGCAGGAGAGAGAAAAAGAGAAGGTAAAAGAGAGGAGAGGAGGCAATAGAGGGGAAGAGAAAGGAGAAAAAAGTGGGGCAAAGAGTGAAAACAAAGGGCAAGGGAAAGAAAAGAAAGCAAAGAGAGATTGAGAGAAGTGAAGGAAGGAGAAAGAAACAAAATGACAGAGAGGACGAGAGAAGCCAAGGAGCAAAGGAGAGGGAAGGGAAAATGAAGTGGATGGAAATAAAGCAGAAGAGAGAGAAGCAAAGAGGGGCGAGGCAGTGATGGGGAGATAGACAGAATGGATGGGGAGCAATGAACTGACAGAAGTGAATGGACAGAGAGAGAGAGAAAATTGAAAGGGAGAGAGATGAAGGGGAAAAGAGACAAAGGGGAGAGAGGGAGTGGGAGATAGAGATAAAGGGCAGGGGAGAGATAAAAGGAAGGGGTAGATGGAGGGCAGGGGATAGATGGAGGAGGGGGAGGGATGAAAGGGAAGGGAGATGGAGGGGAGGGGGAGATGGAGGGGAGGGGGAGATGGAGGGTAGGTTGAGAGTGGAAGGGAAGGGTGAGATAATGGGGAGGGGAAGTGTGGAAGGGGAAGGGTGATGGAGGGGTGGGGAGAGATGGAGGGGTGGAGGAGAGATGGAGGGGTGGGGAGAGATGGATGGGTGGGGGAGAGATGGAGGGGTGGGGAGAGATGGAGGGGTGGGGAGAGATGGATTGGTGGGGGAAAGATGGAGGGGTGGGGAGAGATGGAAGGATGGGGGTGATGAAAGGGAGGGGGAGAGATGAAGTCAGGCAAAAAGTCATTAAGGCAGAAGATGGACAGAGTGTAGGAAAGCAGAGAGCAAATTGGGGCAAGAGAGAGACAGAAATAAGGGATGGAGATACAGAGAGGAGAGGATTGAGAAAGGTGAATGGGAAGAGAGCGATGAAGGTAAAGCGGGAGAGAAAGATACAAAGGGGAGAAAGGAAGATCAGAGAGACAGAGAAATGAAGGGAGAGAGATAAAGGGAGGGGAAAGAGAAAAAGGACGAGAGAGAAATAGAAGAAAGGGTTGTCGATAGGACTTTAAATTAGTAAGAAGGGGGAGGGGTCTGGTGAAAATGACCTAAGTCTGAAGACAACAGAATTAGGAGATGAGAGTAAAGATCAGACCAAGGTAAGGAACAAGGGTAACATAGACGGTCAGGGAACAAATAGTTATAAAACAGAAGTATAAAAGGACTGCTAAAAATAAAGTATAAGGAAAAACTACTAAAGACAAATTAAACTGCCTGTACAGCAATGTGCATAGCCTCTAAAATAAAAGAGTGAACTGGAGGCAACAATCCGTAGTGAGGAACCAGATGTAGTAGGAATAACTGAAACATGGCTATCTAAAGAACAGGACTGGCAACGAAATACTGCAGGTTATAAGAAAATCAGAAAGGATAGGGAAGGAAGAAGGGGAGAGATAGCTCTATTAATTATAGGTAACATAATGGCAGGAAAAAAAGGGACATAGCTAACAGAAGGCTAGAAACCAAATCGAAATGGATTTAAATAAAAGGTAAGAAGGGGTAAATCACACTAATAGGGGTATACTACAGACCACCTTAATAGTGGAAAGTAGGTGGAGGATGAAATATGTAAGCAAATATGTGAAATGAGTAAAGGACATAGAATAATAATCATGGGAGATTTTAGCTACCCCAAATAAAGTGGCAAGAAGAGGCAGTGAGATGGGTACAGGGAGTGGAATTTTTACAATGTGTACAGGACTCCTTTCTTACCCAGTATGTAAAAAGCCCAACAAGGGAGGGAGCACTGCTGGATCTAGTAATGGGAAATTAACCAGAACAGATAGGAGAAGTAAGTGTCGGGGAACATCCAGGCAATAGTGATCATAACCTAATAAGGTTTAAGATAAAGATTGAGAAGGACATAAGTAAGACAAAGACCAAATTACTAATTTTGGGGAAAGAAAGCTAATTCTAAGGGAATGAGAATGGAACTAGGGAAAATAAACTGGAAACATTTACTGACAAACAAAGAAGTAGAACAGCAGTGGGAAACATTTAAAATGGTGATCAATAGAGTCCAGGAGAAATATATCACACTAAAAAACAAGAACAAACTAGATGGCAATGCCACACCACGGATGAATAAGAAATAGGGGCAAAATTGAAACTAAAGAAAAAGACATACACTAAGTACACAGATAACAAAGGAGAGGATGACAAAATGGAATACAAAAAGCTTAGGAAAGAAGTGGAAAAAAACACTAAGGAAGGCAAAGAGAAACTAAAAAATTAAATTATTAAGGAATGTAAACATAAATCGTGAAGTCTTCTACAGACACATAAATAACAAAAGGAAAAATCAGGCTAGGGATAGGACCACTAAAGGATACACATAATAAATTCACAGGTAATGACAGCAAAATGGCGAAATATTAAACAATTACTTTGCCTTGGTATTTACCAGGGAAACTAACATGGTGGACATGTTAGTTATGGACTGGTTGGGCCGAATGGCCTGTTTCTGTGCCGTATATCCGATGTAACATGATATTAGAGGAAGCAATCAAAAAGGATAGAAAGACAAACTTAGAGAGGATAAAACCCCTGGATGGATTTCGTGGCACATATTAAAAGTTAGGGAAGAGATAGTAGAGGCATTATTACATATATATAAGAATTAATTAGAAAAGGGAATCATGCCAGAGGACTGGCGGACAGCTAATGTGATTCTTAGATATAAAAAGGGAGATAGAACAAGTCCTAGAAATTATAGACCAATTAGCTTAACGTTGGTGGTAGGAAAGATAATGGAATCCTTAATCAAAGATGTAATAGAAAAACATCTAGAAACTGCAAATATAATTAAAAGTAGTCAGCACAGATTGCAAAAGGGAAGGTCATGCTTGACCAACCTTCTTGAATTCTTTGAAGAAGTAACAGAAAGGGTAGATACGGGTAATGCAATAGACGTAATATATTTGGATTTCCAAAAAGCCTTCGATAAGATACCACACAGTAGACTCATGATTAAGGTCAGAGCATGTGGAGTCAGGGGAAAAGTAGCAGAATGGATAGAAAGCTGGCTACAAAACAGGAAACAGAGAGTAGGGGTTAAAGGTTGTTACTCGGATTGGCAAATGGTGGGAAGTGATGTTCCACAAGGATCGGTGCTGGGACCGCTGTTGTTCACCATTTACATAAACCATTTGGACTCGGGAATCGGAAGCACCATTTCAAAATTTGCGGATGGCACCAAATTGGGGGTGGGGGGGTGGGGGGTGTAGTTAATCCAGAGGAGGACTGCGGCAAAATACAAGAAGACATTAATAAACTTGCAGAATGGGCGTGTAATTGGCAAATAAACTTCAATATCGATAAATGCGAGGTGTTACATCTTGTTAGGAATAAGGAGCCCACATACTCCTTGGAAAATAAGTGTCTAAAAGGTGTAGAGGAACAGAGGGATCTGGGGGCACAGACACACAGATCACTAAAAATAGTGACACAGGTTAATAAGGCCATAATAAAGCAAACAAAGCACTGGAGTTAATTTCTAGAGGGATAGAATTGAAAAGCAGAGAAGTTATGTTAAACTTGTCTAGAACCTTGGTTAGATCACACTTGGAGTACTGTGAACAGTTCTGGTCTCCATATTGTAAAAGCTTATAGAGGCACTGGAGAAGGTGCAAAAAGGATTTACTAGAATGATACCAAAACTGAGACGTTATACCTATCGGGAAAGATTGAACAGGCTGGGGGCTCTTTTCTCTAGAAAAGAGAAGGCTGAAAGGGTGACCTGATAGAGGTCTTTAAGATTATGAAAGGGTTTGATAGGGTAGACGTAGAGAAGATGTTTCCACTTGTGGGCGAGACCAGAACTAGTGGCCATAAATATAAGATAGTCACTAATAAATCCAATAGGGAATTCAGGAAAACTTCTTTACCTAAAATGTGGTTAGAATGTGGAACTCGCTACCACAGGGAGTAGTTGAGGTGAATAGCACAGAGGCATTTAAGGGGAAGCGAGATAAGCACATGAGGGAGAAAGGAATAGAAGGATATGTTGATGGGGTGAGCTGAAGAGGGGTGGGAGGAGGCTCGAGTGGAGCATAAACACCGGCATGGACCTGTTGGGTCGAATGGCCTGTTTCTGTGCTGTAAATAATTTGTAAAGAGGGATGGAAGGCAAGAAGGGATAGAATAAAGCAAACGTAGCGTAGAAGAATGGATCAAAGGAAAGCAGGAATGGTGAGTAAGGTTGGGTCAGGAGAAGCAGAGAGAGTGGTTTGTAGGAGAGAGGATAAGAGATGTGAAACAGCAAGGAAGGAAATGAAGAGAGAAAGGAGCCAAGGGAAGTCAAACAGTCTCGGGCATTAATGCTATCTCCTGCAGTTCTTCACAAGGACATTTCACACCAGTGATAACAGAAAAGGCACCACACACATGAAACACAGGGCCAATAGATATCATTCAATATATGAGTATCACATCCAGTGTGAGATTAGACTTGGTGTTTAACAGTCTATTGGACACCTTACTGAAGATCTAGCTATCCAAATGGTGCAGCCACTCAGCTCACTGGGAATAAACACTGCTTCTCCTGATGTTGCTGGGATATGTGATCAATATGTGATCAATAAAATACTTGTAGAAAATACTCTAGTGACCACAGGAGGAACTACCTCAGCACACTGAGTCCAGTGCTGCACATTCACACTGCCCAATCACTGATGGGTTTATCGGCATTCCATATTCATTGAAGAACATAGTGCACAGGGACAGGAAGAGTTCAGGACAACACGCGAGATCGGTTACAACCTCAGACCTTCACCTAGATTCAATCCCTAGAGAAACCCCAGCTCCTTGAACAGGATGGACCTCAGTACTGCAGACTTTCGACCTACAGTTCTCGAGAACAACCATCAAGATTTCACCTGGTCTAAGACCCCCTCCCCTCCACCACACACACACACACACACACACACATGTGCACACACACACGCACAAATATGCACACAAACATTCATACGCACACATAAACATGCACGCATACAAACATGCACACACACACATAAACACGCGCCCGCACACAAACACGTGCGCTCACACATAAACACGCACGCACTCAACACACAAACACGCGCAGACACACACACGCAAGCAAATTAAGTGACAGACTGATTCTGTTGCTGTAGTTCAGTGAGATTGGTACTAATCAGAGATTCTAAATCATTGGAATCCAACAGTTAGTGCTAGAGAGTGGGAGGAGAAAATGCCCGCCTTATCTGACTGCAAAGTAAATTTTCACCAGTGCAACCAAGCCAATTTTCGTTTTGACCCGTTAGATGCCACGTCCGAGCAGCATACGACTCGTAACTTTGTTTTCTCTCTCTTGCCCACCCCTTCCCAGTCTCGACGACCGAGCCAAGAGCAGCAAGTGGATCCCTTAAGCCCGACTGTGAATGTTGATAAGATCACCGATAGTGACCAGGGAGCCTAATGACTCCTCCAGCCCTACAACCCTCTGAGTTCTCAGTGCTCCTCCAATTCTGACCTCCTGCGCATCCCCGATTTTCATCATCCCACCATTGACGGCCGTGCCTTCAGCTGTCTAAGCCCTAAGCTGTGGAATTCTCTCTCTGCCTCTCTACCTCTCTTTCCTCTTTAAGACGTTCCTTAAAACCTACCTCTTTGACCAAGCTTTTGGTCACTTGTCCTAATATCTCCTTATGTGGCTCGGTGTCATTTTTTGTCTGATAATCGCTCCTGTGAAGCGACTCGGGACGTTTTACTATGTTAAAGGCGCTATGTAAATACAAGTTACTGTTATTGTCACTGCCTCTCCTTTTTATGCAAAGTTGCATTATTCAGGCTGCAGCGGGTAGGTGTAGAAATTCATGGGATTTATTGCTACACGCTGCTTTGAAAGAAATAAAGACTTGCATTTCTATAGCACCTTTCATGACCTCAGGAGAATCCAAAGCGCATTACAGCCAATGAAATACTTTTTGAAGTGTAGTCACTGTTGTAATGTAGGAAACGCGGCAGCCAATTTGTGCACAGCAAGCTCCCACGGACAGTGATAATGACCAGATAGTCTGTTTGTTTAGTGATGCTGGTTGAGGGATAAATATTGGCCAGGACACCGGGGATAACACCTCTGCTCTTCTTCAAAATAGTGCCGTAGGATCTTGTACGCCCACCTGAGAGCGCAGACGGGGCCTTGGTTTAAAGTCGCATCCGAAAGACGGCACCTCCGACAGTGCAGCACTCCCTCAGTACTGCATTGGAGTGCCAGCCTGCATTTTGTGCTGGGACTTGAACCCACAACCGTCCGACTCAGAGGCGAGAGGGCTACCACTCAGGTATGGTTGCGACAAGTCACTCACCTGACACCGTTAATACAGGGATGGGGAAGATTTAGCTTTAAAACGCTGACATCTAATACACCATATTACAAATGGCAAATGGCAAATGGAATTCAATCCGGAGAAGTGTGAGGTAATGCATTTGGGGAGGGCTAACAAGGAAAGGGAATACACATTAAATGGTAGGACACTGAGTAGTGTAGAGGAACAAAGGGACCTTGGAGTGCATGTCCACAGATCCCTGAAGGTAGCAGGCCAAGTAGATAAGGTGGTTAAGGCGGCATACGGAATGCTTGCCTTTATTAGCCGTGGCATAGAATACAAGAGCAGGGGGGTTATGCTTCAACTGTATAAAACACTAGTTAGGCCTCAGCTAGAGTACTGCGTGCAGTTCTGGTCACCACATTACAGGAAAGATGTGATTGCACTAGAGAGGGTACAAAGGTGATTTACAAGGATGTTGCTGGGAGTAGAGAATCTTAGCTATGAGGAAAGACTGGATAGGCTGGGTCTGTTTTCCTTGGAACAGAGGAGGCTGAGGGGAGTCCTTATTGAGGTGTATAAAATTATGAGGGGCATAGATAAAGTGGATAGAAATGACCTATTTCCCTTAGCAGAGGTGTCAAAAACCAGGGGGCACAGATTTAAAGTAATTGGGGGAAGGTTTAGAGGGGATTTGAGGGGAAATTTCTTCACCCAGAGGGTTGTGGGGGTCTGGAACTCACTGCCTGAAAGGGTGGTAGATGCAGGAATCCTAACCACATTTAAAAAGTACTTGGATGTGCACTTGGGATGCTGTAACCTGCAGGGCTACGGACCAAGAGCTGGGAAGTGGGATTAGGCTGGATAGCTCTTTGTTGGCCGGCGCGGACACGATGGGCCGAAATGGCCTCCTTCCATGCTGTAACTTTCTATGATTCTATGATTACAATTACATTGTGGGAATGACTCACTCTCAATGATTGACACTGCATTTACAGGATCCATTGGATCAGACTGGCTGAGTGAAACTGACCATGTACATTTCATGCTTAATTTCCCATTGTCAGCTTGGCTCGTTTGGTAACCCGCTCACATCTGGCTCAGAAGTTTATGGCTTCGAACCCCAACACACGGCAGTGCCTTGACCGCCTCCGGTGCAGATACCGAGGGGAGTGCTGCACCGTCAGAGGTGCCATTCTTGGGATGAGACATTAAACCTGTCAGTGTTGTTTGGCTCCACAGCGCGATTGAAAGAAAAAGCAGCTGGGGTAAGTTCTCCCGGTATCCCGGACATCATTCCTCCCTCAAGCAACCCCACCACCACCACCAAAAGAATCCCAGATCGTCCAGACATTCACCTCATGGTTGGTGTGAGATATGTCGGTATGGAATGATGCTGCTACCCTTTCAAATGGAACCCATTGTGTAAAGAACTTTGGCAACCGATTAAACGTAAGTCTTCCTCCTTCCTCGTTGAAGAATACAACAGCCAACGAGAGGTCAGAATGAAGCTAAAATAAAACAAAAAGGAAACATCTACAGGGGCTATGGAAACAGCGGTGGGGGAGAGGAGGGTAGTGTGAGTAATTGGATAGAATCATAGGAACAGAAGTGGGCCATTTAGACCCACGTGCCTCATTGGCCTTTCAATGAGATCATGGCTGATCCAAGACCTATCTCCATATAGCACTTCCAATGAACTGGCACAGGCATGATGGGTCGAATGGGCTCCTTCTGTGCTGTAAGATTCTATATAAAGCCTCCCGCCCCCAACAATATTATTATACTTAATACAATAAAGTAGTCAAAAGCAATAAATAATTCACAATACACAATTGCAAAAAATAAATATTCAGATGAAATACAATAAAATCTGATTGTCTTTTGCAAGCAGAGAACTCAAGGCACAAAGACAGACAGTGTACTGGCTGATGGCAGAGCTAAAAATAAAGAATCATAAATAAATATTAGATAAATATCTCCAAAAACAGACTGATGCTTGGCACACTGCACAGGGCAGGGCAGGTGGCGCTGTCTCGAGACCCATTTGGGTCAAACCATTCCCTTTAAGGAGAGCACTGTGGCATCACTCAATTTATTTTCTGTCAGCCTGTTTTTTAAATGCCAGGCTACTTTGAAAAAAAAACTCCACTTGGTTTGAAATATCGAGGATTTAGTGCAAGTTGGTGATGATGGGATGAGTTGGTGATGATGGGATGAGTTGGTGATGATGGGATGAGTTGGTGATGATGGGATGAGTTGGTGATGTTGGGATGAGTTGATCATGGGATGAGTTGGTGAGGATGGGATGTGTTGGTGATGATGTTGTGAGTTGGTGATGATGGGATGAGTTGAAGACAATGCGGTGAGTTGGTGATGATGGAATGTGTTGGTGATGATGGGATGAGTTGGTGATGATGGGATGAGTTGGTGATGATGGGATGAGTTGAAGACAATGCGGTGAGTTGGTGATGATGGAATGTGTTGGTGATGATGGGATGAGTTGGTGATGATGGGATGAGTTGCTGATGATGGGATGAGATGGTGATGATGGGATGAGTTGGTGATGATGGGATGAGTTGTTGATGATGGGATGAGTTGGTGATGATGGGATGAGTTGGTGATGATGGGATGAGTTGATGATGATGGGATGAGTTGGTGATGATGGGATGAGTTGGCGATGATGGGATGAGTTGGTGATGATGGGATGAGTTGGTGATGATGGGATGAGTTGGTGATGATGGGATGAGTTGGTGATGATGGGATGAGTTGGTGATGATGGGATGAGTTGGTGATGATGTGATGAGTTGGTGATGATGGGATGAGTTGGTGATGATGGGATGAGTTGGTGATGATGGGATGAGTTGGTGATGATGGGATGAGTTGGTGATGATGGGATGAGTTGGTGATGATGGGATGTGTTGCTGATGATGGGATGAGTTGGTGATGATGGGATGAGTTGGTGATGATGTGATGAGTTGGTGATGATGGGATGAGTTGGTGATGATGGGATGAGTTGGTGATGATGGGATGAGTTGGTGATGATGGGATGAGTTGGTGATGATGGGGTGAGTTGGTGATGATGGGATGAGTTGGTGATGATGGGATGTGTTGGTGATGATGGGATGAGTTGGTGATGATGGGATGAGTTGGTGATGATGGATGAGTTGGTGATGATGGGATGAGTTGGTGATGATGGGATGAGTTGGTGATGATGGGATGAGTTGGTGATGATGGGATGAGTTGGTGATGATGGGATGAGATGGTGATGATGGGATGTGTTGGTGATGATGGGATGAGTTGGTGATGATGGGATGAGTTGGTGATGATGGAATGTGTTGGTGATGATGGGATGAGTTGGTGATGATGGGATGAGTTGGTGATGATGGGATGAGTTGGTGCAGATGGGATGGGTTTGTGATGATGGGATGAGTTGGTGATTATCGGATGAGTTGGTGATGATGGGATGAGTTGCTGATGACAAGATGAGTTGGTGATGATGGGGTGAGTTGGTGATGATGGGGTGAGTTGTTGATGATGGGATGAGTTGGTGATGATGGGATGAGTTGGTGATGATGGGGTGAGTTGGTGATGATGGCGTGAGTTGGTGATGATGGGATGAGTTGGTGATGAAGGGATGAGTTGCTGATGATGGGATGAATTGGTGATGATGGAATGAGTTGGTGTCGATGGGATGGGTTTGTGATGATGGGATGAGTTGGTGATGATGGGATGAGTTGGTGATGATGGGATGAGTTGGTGATGATGGGATGAGGTGGTGATGATGGGATGAGTTGGTGTAGATGGGATGGGTTTGTGATGATGGGATGAGTTGGTGATTATCGGATGAGTTGATGACGATGGGATGAGTTGGTTTTGATGGGCTGAGTTGGTGATGTTGGGATGAGTTGGTTTTGATGGGATGAGTTGATGATGATGGTATGAGTTGGTGATGATGGGATGAGTTGTTGATGATGGGATGAGTTGGTGATGATGGGATGAGTTGGTGATGATGGGATGAGTTGGTGATGATGGGATGAGTTGGTGATGATGGGATGAGTTGGTGATGATGAGATGAGTTGGTGATGATGGAGTGAGTTTTTTGATGATGGGATGAGTTGGTGATGATGGGATGAGTTGGTGATGATGGGATGAGTTGGTGATGATGGGATGAGTTGGTGATGATGGGATGAGTTGGTGATGATGGGATGAGTTGGTGTAGATGGGATGGGTTTGTGATGATGGGATGAGTTGGTGATTATTGGATGAGTTGATGACGATGGGATGAGTTGGTTTTGATGGGCTGAGGTGGTGATGTTGGGATGAGTTGGTTTTGATGGGATGAGTTGATGATGATGGTATGAGTTGGTGATGATGGGATGAGTTGTTGATGATGGGATGAGTTGGTGATGATGGGATGAGTTGGTGATGATGGGATGAGTTGGTGATGATGGGATGAGTTGGTGATGATGGGATGAGTTGGTGATGATGGGATGAGTTGGTGATGATGGAGTGAGTTGGTGATGATGGGATGATTTGATGATGATGGGATGAGTTGGTGATGATGGGATGAGTTGGTGATGATGGGGTGAGTTGGTGATGATGGGATGAGTTGGTGATGATGGGATGAGTTGGTGATGATGGGATGAGTTGGTGATGATGGGATGAGTTGATGATGATGGGATGAGTTGGTGATGGTGGGGTGAGTTGGTGATGATGGGATGAGTTGGTGATGATGGGATGAGTTGGTGATGATGGGATGAGTTGGTGATGATGGGATGAGTTGGTGATGAAGGGATGAGTTGGTGATGATGGGATGAGATGGTGATGATGGGATGTGTTGGTGATGATGGGATGAGTTGGTGATGATGGGATGAGTTGGTGATGATGGGATGAGTTGGTGATGATGTTGTGAGTTGGTGATGATGGAATGTGTTGGTGATGATGGGATGTGTTGGTGATGATGGGATGAGTTGGTGATGGGATGAGTTGGTGATGATGTTGTGAGTTGGTGATGATGGGATGAGTTGGTGATGATGGGATGTGTTGGTGATGATGGGATGAGATGCTGATGAAGGGATGAGTTGGTGATGATGGGATGAGTTGGTGATGATGGGATGAGATGGTGATGATGGGATGAGTTGCTGATGATGGGATGAGTTGGTGATGATGGGATGAGTTGCTGATGATGGGATGAGATGGTGATGATGGGATGAGTTGCTGATGTTGGAATGAGTTGGTGATGATGGGATGAGTTGCTGATGATGGGATGAGTTGGTGATGATGGGATGAGTTGGTGATGATGGGATGAGTTGGTGATGATGGGATGAGTTGATGATAATGGGATGAGTTGGTGATGATGGGATGATTTGGTGATGATGGGATGAGTTGGTGATGATGGGATGAGTTGGTGATGATGGGATGAGTTGGTGATGATGATGGGATGATTTGGTGATGATGGGATGAGTTGGTGATGATGGGATGAGTTGGTGATGATGGGATGAGTTGGTGATGATGGGATGATTTGGTGATGATGGGGTGAGTTGGTGATGATGGGATGAGTTGGTGATGATGGGATGAGTTGGTGATGATGATGGGATGAGTTGGTGATGGGATGTGTTGGTGATGATGGGATGTGTTGGTGATGATGGGATGAGTTGGTGATGATGGGATGTTTTGGTGATGATGGGATGTGTTGGTGATGATGTTGTGAGTTGGTGATGATGGGATGAGTTGGTGATGATGGGATGAGTTGGTGATGATGGGATGAGATGGTGATGATGGAATGTGTTGGTGATGATGGGATGAGTTGGTGATGATGGGATGTGTTGGTGATGATGGTATAAACTGGTGATGATGCGATGAGTTGCTGATGATGGGATGAGTTGGTGATGATGGGATGAGTTGCTGATGATGGGATGAGTTGGTGATGATGGGATCGGTTGGTGATGATGGGATGAGTTGGTGATGATGGGATGAGTTGCTGATGATGGGATGAGATGGTGATGATGGGATGAGTTGGTGATAATGGGATGAGTTGCTGATGATGGGATGAGTTGGTGATGATGGGATGAGTTGGTGATAATGGGATGAGTTGTTGATGATGGGATGAGTTGGTGATGATGGGATGAGTTGGTGATGATGGGATGTGTTGGTGATGATGGGATCAGTTGGTGATGATGTGGTGTGTTGGTGATGAAGGGATGAGTTGGTGATGATGGGATCAGTTGGTGATGATGTGGTGTGTTGGTGATGATGGGATGAGTTGGTGATGATGGGATGAGTTGGTGATGATGGGATGAGTTGCTGATGATGGGATGAGTTGCTGATGATGGGATGAGTTGGTGATGATGGGATGAGTTGGTGATGATGGGATGAGTTGGTGATGATTGGATGAGTTGGTGATGATGGGGTGATTTGGTGATGATGGGGTGAGTTCGTGATGATGGAGTGAGTTGGTGATGATGGGATGAGTTGGTGATGATGGGATGAGTTGGTGATGATGGGATGAGTTGATGACGATGGGGTGAGTTGGTGATGATGAAATGAGTTGGTGATATTGGGATGAGTTGGTGATGATGGGATGAGTTGGTGATGATGGGATGAGTTGGTGATGATGTGATGAGTTGGTGATGAAGGGGTGAGTTGCTGATGATGGGATTAGATTGTGATGATGCGATGAGTTGGTGATGATGCGATGAGTTGGTGAGGATGGGATGAGTTGCTGATGATGGGATGAGTTGGGGATGATGGGATGAGTTGGTGATGATGGGATGAGTTGGTGATGATGCGGTGAGTTGATGACAATGTGGTGAGTTGGTGATGATGGGATAAGTAGCTGATGATGTTATTAATTGGTGATGATAGGGTGAGTTGGTGATGATGGGATGAGTTGGTGATGATGGCATGAGTTGATGATCATGGGATGAGTTGGTGATGATGGGATGAGTTGGTGAGGATGGGGTGAGTTGGTGAGGATGGAGTGAGTTGGTGATGATGGAGTGAGTTGGTGAGGATGGTATAAGTTGGTGATGATGGGATGAGTTGGTGATGATGGGATGAGTTGGTGAGGATGGGGTGAGTTGGTGAGGATGGAGTGAGTTGGTGATGATGGAGTGAGTTGGTGATGATGGTATGAGTTGGTGATGATGGGATGAGTTGGTGATGATGGGATGAGTTGGTGATGATGGGATGAGATGGTGATGATGGGATGAGTTGGTGATGATGGGATGAGTTGATGACGATGTGGTGTTTTGGTGATGATGGGATGAGTTGGTGATGATGGGATGAGTTGGCGATGATGGGATGAGTTGGTGATGATGGGATGAGTTGGTGATGATGTGATGAGTTGGTGAAGATGGGATGAGTTGCTGATGATGTTATTAATTGGTGATGATAGGGAGAGTTGGTGATGATGGGATGAGTTGGTGATGATGGCGTGAGTTGGTGATGATGGGATGAGTTGGTGATGAAGGGATGAGTTGCTGATGATGGGATGAATTGGTGATGATGGAATGAGTTGGTGTCGATGGGATGGGTTTGTGATGATGGGATGAGTTGGTGATGATGGGATGAGTTGGTGATGATGGGATGAGTTGGTGATGATGGGATGAGTTTGTGATGATGGGATGAGTTGGTGATTATCGGATGAGTTGATGATGATGGGATGAGTTGGTTTTGATGGGCTGAGTTGGTGATGTTGGGATGAGTTGGTTTTGATGGGATGAGTTGATGATGATGGGATGAGTTGGTGATGATGGGATGAGTTGTTGATGATGGGATGAGTTGGTGATAATGGGATGAGTTGGTGATGATGGGATGAGTTGGTGATGATGGGTTGAGTTGGTGTTGATGGGATGAGTTGATGATGATGGGATGAGTTGGTGATGATGGGATGAGTTGGTGATGATGGGATGAGTTGGTGATGATGGGATGAGTTGGTGATGATGGGATGAGTTGGTGATGATGCGATGAGTTGGTGATGATGAGAAGAGTTGGTGATGATGGAGTGAGTTTTTTGATGATGGGATGAGTTGGTGATGATGTGATGAGTTGGTGATGATGGGATGAGTTGGTGATGTTGGTATGAGTTGGTTTTGATGGGATGAGTTGATGATGATGATGTGTTGAGTTGATGATGATGGGATGAGTTGGTGATGATGGGATGAGTTGGTGATGATGGGATGAGTTGGTGATGATGGAGTGAGTTGGTGATGATGGAGTGAGTTGGCGATGATGGGATGAGTTGGTGATGATGGGATGAGTTGGTGATGATGGGATGAGTTGGCGATGATGGGATGAGTTGGTGAAGATGGGATGAGTTGGCGATGATGGGGTGAGTTGGTGATGATGGAATGAGTTGGTGATGATGGGATGAGTTGGTGATGATGTTATTAATTGGTGATGATAGGGAGAGTTGGTGATGATGGAATGATGTGCTGATGACAAGATGAGTTGGTGATGATGGGGTGAGTTGGTGATGATGGGGTGAGTTGGTGATGATGGGATGAGTTGGTGATGAAGGGATGAGTTGCTGATGATGGGATGAATTGGTGATGATGGGATGAGTTGGTTTTGTTGGGATGAGTTGATGATGATGGGATGTGTTGGTGATGATGGGATGAGTTGGTGATGATGGGATGAGTTGGTGATGATGGGATGAGTTGGTGATGATGGGGTGAGTTGGTGATGATGCGATGAGGTGGTGATCATGGGATGAGTTGGTGATGATGGGATGAGTTGGTGATGATGGGATGAGTTGGCGATGATGGGATGAGTTGGTGATGATGGGATGAGTTGGTGATGATGGGATGAGTTGGCGATGATGGGATGAGTTGGTGATGATGGGATGAGTTGGTGATGATGGGATGAGTTGGTGATGATGGAGTGAGTTGGTGATGATGGGATGAGTTGGTGATGATGGGATGAGTTGGTGATGATGGGATGAGTTGGTGATGATGGGATGAGTTGGTGATGATGGGATGAGTTGGTGATGATGGGATGAGTTGGTGATGATGGGATGAGATTGTGATGATGGGATGAGTTGGTGATGATGGGATGAGTTGGTGATGATGGGATGAGTTGGTGATGATGGGATGAGTTGGTGATGATGGGATGAGTTGGTGATGATGGGATGAGTTGGTGATGATGGGATGAGTTGGTGATGATGGGATGAGTTGGTGATGATGGATGAGTTGGTGATGATGGGATGAGTTGGTGATGATGGGATGAGTTGGTGATGATGGGATGAGTTTGTGATGATGGGATGAGTTGGTGATGATGGGATGAGTTGTTGATGATGGGATGAGATGGTGATGATGGGATGAGTTGTTGATGATGGGATGAGTTGTTGATGATGGGATGAGTTGGTGATGATGGGATGAGTTGGTGATGATGGGATGAGTTGGTGATGATGGGATGAATTTTTGATGATGGGATGAGTTGGTGATTGTTGGATGAACTGGTGATGATGGGATGAGTTGATGTTGATGGGATGAGTTGGTGATGATGGGATGAGTTGGTGATGATGGGATGAGTTGGTGATGATGGGATGAGTTGGTGATGATGGGATGAGTTGGTGATGATGGGATGAGTTGATGATGATGGGATGAGTTGGTGATGATGGGATGAGTTGATGATGATGGGATGAGTTGGTGATGATGGGATGAGTTGATGATGATGGGATGAGTTGGTGATGATGGGATGAGTTGGTGATGATGGGATGAGTTGGTGATGATGGGATGAGTTGGTGATGATGGGATGAGATGGTGATGATGGGATGAGTTGGTGATGATGGGATGAGTTGATGATGATGGGATGAGTTGATGATGATGTGATGAGTTGGTGATGATGGGATGAGTTGATGATGATGTGATGAGTTGGTGATGATGGGATGAGTTTGTGATGATGGGATGAGTTGGTGATGATGGGATGAGTTGGTGATGATGGGATGAGTTGGTGATGATGGGATGAGTTGGTGATGATGGGATGAGTTGTGATGATGGGATGAGTTGGTGATGATGGGATGAGTTGGTGATGATGGGATGAGTTGTGATGATGGGATGAGTTGGTGATGATGGGATGAGTTGGTGATGATGGGATGAGTTGGTGATGATGGGATGAGTTGGTGATGATGGGATGAGTTGGTGATGATGGGATGAGTTGGTGATGATGGGATGAGTTGGTGATGATGGGATGAGTTGGTGATGATGGGATGAGTTGGTGATGATGGGATGAGTTGGTGATGATGGGATGAGTTGGTGATGATGGGATGAGTTGGTGATGATGGGATGAGTTGGTGATGATGGGATGAGTTGGTGATGATGGGATGAGTTGGTGATGATGGGATGAGTTGGTGATGATGGGATGAGTTGGTGATGATGGGATGAGTTGGTGATGATGGGATGAGTTGGTGATGATGGGATGAGTTGGTGATGATGGGATGAGTTGGTGATGATGGGATGAGTTGGTGATGATGGGATGAGTTGGTGATGATGGGATGAGTTGGTGATGATGGGATGAGTTGGTGATGATGGGATGAGTTGGTGATGATGGGATGAGTTGGTGATGATGGGATGAGTTGGTGATGATGGGATGAGTTGGTGATGATGGGATGAGTTGGTGATGATGGGATGAGTTGGTGATGATGGATGAGTTGGTGATGATGGGATGAGTTGGTGATGATGGGATGAGTTGGTGTTGATGGGATGAGTTTGTGATGATGGGATGAGTTGGTGATGATGGGATGAGTTGGTGATGATGGGATGAGTTGGTGATGATGGGATGAGTTGTTGATGATGGGATGAGTTGGTGATGATGGGATGAGTTGGTGATGATGGGATGAGTTGGTGATGATGGGATGAGTTGGTGATGATGGGATGAGTTGATGATGATGGGATGAGTTGGTGATGATGGGATGAGTTGGTGATGATGGGATGAGTTGGTGATGATGGGATGAGTTGGTGATGATGGGATGAGTTGGTGATGATGGGATGAGTTGGTGATGATGGGATGAGTTGGTGATGATGGGATGAGTTGGTGATGATGGGATGAGTTGGTGATGATGGGATGAGTTGGTGATGATGGGATGAGTTGGTGATGATGGGATGAGTTGGTGATGATGGGATGAGTTGGTGATGATGGGATGAGTTGGTGATGATGGGATGAGTTGGTGATGATGGGATGAGTTGGTGATGATGGGATGAGTTGGTGATGATGGATGAGTGGTGATGATGGGATGAGTTGGTGATGATGGATGAGTTGGTGATGATGGATGAGTTGGTGATGATGGGATGAGTTGGTGATGATGGGATGAGTTGGTGATGATGGGATGAGTTGGTGATGATGGGATGAGTTGGTGATGATGGGATGAGTTGTGATGATGGGATGAGTTGGTGATGATGGGATGAGTTGGTGATGATGGGATGAGTTGGTGATGATGGGATGAGTTGGTGATGATGGGATGAGTTGGTGATGATGGGATGAGTTGGTGATGATGGGATGAGTTGGTGATGATGGGATGAGTTGGTGATGATGGGATGAGTTGGTGATGATGGGATGAGTTGGTGATGATGGGATGAGTTGGTGATGATGGGATGAGTTGGTGATGATGGGATGAGTTGGTGATGATGGGATGAGTTGGTGATGATGGGATGAGTTGGTGATGATGGGATGAGTTGGTGATGATGGGATGAGTTGGTGATGATGGGATGAGTTGGTGATGATGGGATGAGTTGGTGATGATGGGATGAGTTGGTGATGATGGAGTGAGTTGGTGATGATGGGATGAGTTGGTGATGATGGGATGAGTTGGTGATGATGGGATGAGTTGGTGATGATGGGATGAGTTGGTGATGATGGGATGAGTTGGTGATGATGGGATGAGTTGGTGATGATGGGATGAGTTGGTGATGATGGGATGAGTTGGTGATGATGGGATGAGTTGGTGATGATGGGATGAGTTGGTGATGATGGGATGAGTTGGTGATGATGGGATGAGTTGGTGATGATGGGATGAGTTGGTGATGATGGGATGAGTTGGTGATGATGGGATGAGTTGTGATGATGGGATGAGTTGGTGATGATGGGATGAGTTGGTGATGATGGGATGAGTTGGTGATGATGGGATGAGTTGGTGATGATGGGATGAGTTGGTGATGATGGGATGAGTTGGTGATGATGGGATGAGTTGGTGATGATGGGATGAGTTGGTGATGATGGGATGAGTTGGTGATGATGGGATGAGTTGGTGATGATGGGATGAGTTGGTGATGATGGGATGAGTTGGTGATGATGGGATGAGTTGGTGATGATGGGATGAGTTGGTGATGATGGGATGAGTTGGTGATGATGGGATGAGTTGGTGATGATGGGATGAGTTGGTGATGATGGGATGAGTTGGTGATGATGGGATGAGTTGGTGATGATGGGATGAGTTGGTGATGATGGGATGAGTTGGTGATGATGGGATGAGTTGGTGATGATGGGATGAGTTGGTGATGATGGGATGAGTTGGTGATGATGGGATGAGTTGGTGATGATGGGATGAGTTGGTGATGATGGGATGAGTTGGTGATGATGGGATGAGTTGGTGATGATGGGATGAGTTGGTGATGATGGGATGAGTTGGTGATGATGGGATGAGTTGGTGATGATGGGATGAGTTGGTGATGATGGGATGAGTTGGTGATGATGGGATGAGTTGGTGATGATGGGATGAGTTGGTGATGATGGGATGAGTTGGTGATGATGGGATGAGTTGGTGATGATGGGATGAGTTGGTGATGATGGGATGAGTTGGTGATGATGGGATGAGTTGTGATGATGGGATGAGTTGGTGATGATGGGATGAGTTGGTGATGATGGGATGAGTTGGTGATGATGGGATGAGTTGGTGATGATGGGATGAGTTGGTGATGATGGGATGAGTTGGTGATGATGGGATGAGTTGGTGATGATGGGATGAGTTGGTGATGATGGGATGAGTTGGTGATGATGGGATGAGTTGGTGATGATGGGATGAGTTGGTGATGATGGGATGAGTTGGTGATGATGGGATGAGTTGGTGATGATGGGATGAGTTGGTGATGATGGGATGAGTTGGTGATGATGGGATGAGTTGGTGATGATGGGATGAGTTGGTGATGATGGGATGAGTTGGTGATGATGGGATGAGTTGGTGATGATGGGATGAGTTGGTGATGATGGGATGAGTTGGTGATGATGGGATGAGTTGGTGATGATGGGATGAGTTGGTGATGATGGGATGAGTTGGTGATGATGGGATGAGTTGGTGATGATGGGATGAGTTGGTGATGATGGGATGAGTTGGTGATGATGGGATGAGTTGGTGATGATGGGATGAGTTGGTGATGATGGGATGAGTTGGTGATGATGGGATGAGTTGGTGATGATGGGATGAGTTGGTGATGATGGGATGAGTTGGTGATGATGGGATGAGTTGGTGATGATGGGATGAGTTGGTGATGATGGGATGAGTTGGTGATGATGGGATGAGTTGGTGATGATGGGATGAGTTGGTGATGATGGGATGAGTTGGTGATGATGGGATGAGTTGGTGATGATGGGATGAGTTGGTGATGATGGGATGAGTTGGTGATGATGGGATGAGTTGGTGATGATGGGATGAGTTGGTGATGATGGGATGAGTTGGTGATGATGGGATGAGTTGGTGATGATGGGATGAGTTGGTGATGATGGGATGAGTTGGTGATGATGGGATGAGTTGGTGATGATGGGATGAGTTGGTGATGATGGGATGAGTTGGTGATGATGGGATGAGTTGGTGATGATGGGATGAGTTGGTGATGATGGGATGAGTTGGTGATGATGGGATGAGTTGGTGATGATGGGATGAGTTGGTGATGATGGGATGAGTTGGTGATGATGGGATGAGTTGGTGATGATGGGATGAGTTGGTGATGATGGGATGAGTTGGTGATGATGGGATGAGTTGGTGATGATGGGATGAGTTGGTGATGATGGGATGAGTTGGTGATGATGGGATGAGTTGGTGATGATGGGATGAGTTGGTGATGATGGGATGAGTTGGTGATGATGGGATGAGTTGGTGATGATGGGATGAGTTGGTGATGATGGGATGAGTTGGTGATGATGGGATGAGTTGGTGATGATGGGATGAGTTGGTGATGATGGAGTGAGTTGGTGATGATGGGATGAGTTGGTGATGATGGGATGAGTTGGTGATGATGGGATGAGTTGGTGATGATGGGATGAGTTGGTGATGATGGGATGAGTTGGTGATGATGGGATGAGTTGGTGATGATGGGATGAGTTGGTGATGATGGGATGAGTTGGTGATGATGGGATGAGTTGGTGATGATGGGATGAGTTGGTGATGATGGGATGAGTTGGTGATGATGGGATGAGTTGGTGATGATGGGATGAGTTGGTGATGATGGGATGAGTTGGTGATGATGGGATGAGTTGGTGATGATGGGATGAGTTGGTGATGATGGGATGAGTTGGTGATGATGGGATGAGTTGATGATGGGATGAGTTGGTGATGATGGGATGAGTTGGTGATGATGGGATGAGTTGGTGATGATGGGATGAGTTGGTGATGATGGGATGAGTTGGTGATGATGGGATGAGTTGGTGATGATGGGATGAGTTGGTGATGATGGGATGAGTTGGTGATGATGGGATGAGTTGGTGATGATGGATGAGTTGGTGATGATGGGATGAGTTGGTGATGATGGGATGAGTTGGTGATGATGGGATGAGTTGGTGATGATGGGATGAGTTGGTGATGATGGGATGAGTTGGTGATGATGGGATGAGTTGGTGATGATGGGATGAGTTGGTGATGATGGGATGAGTTGGTGATGATGGGATGAGTTGGTGATGATGGGATGAGTTGGTGATGATGGGATGAGTTGGTGATGATGGGATGAGTTGGTGATGATGGGATGAGTTGGTGATGATGGGATGAGTTGGTGATGATGGGATGAGTTGGTGATGATGGGATGAGTTGGTGATGATGGGATGAGTTGGTGATGATGGGATGAGTTGGTGATGATGGGATGAGTTGGTGATGATGGGATGAGTTGGTGATGATGGGATGAGTTGGTGATGATGGGATGAGTTGGTGATGATGGGATGAGTTGGTGATGATGGGATGAGTTGGTGATGATGGGATGAGTTGGTGATGATGGGATGAGTTGGTGATGATGGGATGAGTTGGTGATGATGGGATGAGTTGGTGATGATGGGATGAGTTGGTGATGATGGGATGAGTTGGTGATGATGGGATGAGTTGGTGATGATGGGATGAGTTGGTGATGATGGGATGAGTTGGTGATGATGGGATGAGTTGGTGATGATGGGATGAGTTGGTGATGATGGGATGAGTTGGTGATGATGGGATGAGTTGGTGATGATGGGATGAGTTGGTGATGATGGGATGAGTTGGTGATGATGGGATGAGTTGGTGATGATGGGATGAGTTGGTGATGATGGATGAGTTGGTGATGATGGGATGAGTTGGTGATGATGGGATGAGTTGGTGATGATGGGATGAGTTGGTGATGATGGGATGAGTTGGTGATGATGGGATGAGTTGGTGATGATGGGATGAGTTGGTGATGATGGGATGAGTTGGTGATGATGGGATGAGTTGGTGATGATGGGATGAGTTGGTGATGATGGGATGAGTTGGTGATGATGGGATGAGTTGGTGATGATGGGATGAGTTGGTGATGATGGGATGAGTTGGTGATGATGGGATGAGTTGGTGATGATGGGATGAGTTGGTGATGATGGGATGAGTTGGTGATGATGGGATGAGTTGGTGATGATGGATGAGTTGGTGATGATGGGATGAGTTGGTGATGATGGGATGAGTTGGTGATGATGGGATGAGTTGGTGATGATGGGATGAGTTGGTGATGATGGGATGAGTTGGTGATGATGGGATGAGTTGGTGATGATGGGATGAGTTGGTGATGATGGGATGAGTTGGTGATGATGGGATGAGTTGGTGATGATGGGATGAGATTGTGATGATGGGATGAGTTGTGATGATGGGATGAGTTGGTGATGATGGGATGAGTTGGTGATGATGGGATGAGTTGGTGATGATGGGATGAGTTGGTGATGATGGGATGAGTTGGTGATGATGGGATGAGTTGGTGATGATGGGATGAGTTGGTGATGATGGGATGAGTTGGTGATGATGGGATGAGTTGGTGATGATGGGATGAGTTGGTGATGATGGGATGAGTGGTGATGATGGGATGAGTTGGTGATGATGGGATGAGTTGGTGATGATGGGATGAGTTGGTGATGATGGGATGAGTTGGTGATGATGGGATGAGTTGGTGATGATGGGATGAGATGGTGATGATGGGATGAGTTGGTGATGATGGGATGAGATGGTGATGATGGGATGAGTGATGATGATGGGATGAGTTGGTGATGATGGGATGAGTTGGTGATGATGGGATGAGTTGGTGATGATGGGATGAGTTGGTGATGATGGGATGAGTTGGTGATGATGGGATGAGTTGGTGATGATGGGATGAGTTGGTGATGATGGGATGAGTTGGTGATGATGGGATGAGTTGGTGATGATGGGATGAGTTGTGATGATGGGATGAGTTGGTGATGATGGGATGAGTTGGTGATGATGGGATGAGTTGGTGATGATGGGATGAGTTGGTGATGATGGGATGAGTTGGTGATGATGGGATGAGTTGGTGATGATGGGATGAGTTGGTGATGATGGGATGAGTTGGTGATGATGGGATGAGTTGGTGATGATGGGATGAGTTGTGATGATGGGATGAGTTGGTGATGATGGGATGAGTGGTGATGATGGGATGAGTTGGTGATGATGGGATGAGTTGGTGATGATGGGATGAGTTGGTGATGATGGGATGATTGGTGATGATGGGATGAGTTGGTGATGATGGGATGAGTTGGTGATGATGGGATGAGTTGGTGATGATGGGATGAGTTGGTGATGATGGGATGAGTTGGTGATGATGGGATGAGTTGGTGATGATGGGATGAGTTGGTGATGATGGGATGAGTTGGTGATGATGGGATGAGTTGGTGATGATGGGATGAGTTGGTGATGATGGGATGAGTTGGTGATGATGGGATGAGTTGGTGATGATGGGATGAGTTGGTGATGATGGGATGAGTTGGTGATGATGGGATGAGTTGGTGATGATGGGATGAGTTGGTGATGATGGGATGAGTTGGTGATGATGGGATGAGTTGGTGATGATGGGATGAGTTGGTGATGATGGGATGAGTTGGTGATGATGGGATGAGTTGGTGATGATGGGATGAGTTGGTGATGATGGGATGAGTTGGTGATGATGGGATGAGTTGGTGATGATGGGATGAGTTGGTGATGATGGGATGAGTTGGTGATGATGGGATGAGTTGGTGATGATGGGATGAGTTGGTGATGATGGATGAGTTGGTGATGATGGGATGAGTTGGTGGATGACTGGGAGATGAGTTGGTGATGATGGATTGAGATGGGATGAGAGGTGATGGATGGTGAGTTGGTGATGATGTGGTGAGTTGTGATGATGGGATGCGTTTGGTGATGATGGGATGAGTTGGTGATGATGGGATGAGATGGTGATGATGGGATGAGTTGGTGATGATGGATGAGTTGTGATGATGGGATGAGATGGTGATGATGGAATGAGATGGTGATGATGGGATGAGTTGGTGAAGATGGGATGAAGTTGGTGATGATGGATAAGTTGGTGATGATGGGATGAGTTGGTGATGATGGGATGAGTTTGTGATGATGGAGGAGATGGGATGAGTTATGATGGGAGAGTTGGTGATGATGGGATGAGTTGGTGATGATGGATGAGTTGTGATGATGGATGAGTTGGTGATGATGGGATGAGTTGGTGATGATGGGATGAGTTGGTGATGATGGGATGAGTTGGTGATGATGGGATGAGTTGGTGATGATGGGATGAGTTGGTGATGATGGGATGAGTTGTGATGATGGGATGAGTTGGTGATGATGGGATGAGTTGGTGATGATGGGATGAGTTGGTGATGATGGGATGAGTTGGTGATGATGGGATGATTTGGTGATGATGGGATGAGTTGGTGATGATGGGATGAGTTGGTGATGATGGGATGAGTTGGTGATGATGGGATGAGTTGGTGATGATGGGATGAGTTGGTGATGATGGGATGAGTTGGTGATGATGGGATGAGTTGGTGATGATGGGATGAGTTGGTGATGATGGGATGAGTTGGTGATGATGGATGAGTTGGTGATGATGGGATGAGTTGGTGATGATGGGATGAGTTGGTGATGATGGGATGAGTTGGTGATGATGGGATGAGTTGGTGATGATGGGATGAGTTGGTGATGATGGGATGAGTTGGTGATGATGGGATGAGTTGGTGATGATGGGATGAGTTGGTGATGATGGGATGAGTTGGTGATGATGGGATGAGTTGGTGATGATGGGATGAGTTGGTGATGATGGGATGAGTTGGTGATGATGGGATGAGTTGGTGATGATGGGATGAGTTGGTGATGATGGGATGAGTTGGTGATGATGGGATGAGTTGGTGATGATGGGATGAGTTGGTGATGATGGGATGAGTTGGTGATGATGGGATGAGTTGGTGATGATGGGATGAGTTGGTGATGATGGGATGAGTTGGTGATGATGGGATGAGTTGGTGATGATGGGATGAGTTGGTGATGATGGGATGAGTTGGTGATGATGGGATGAGTTGGTGATGATGGGATGAGTTGGTGATGATGGGATGAGTTGGTGATGATGGGATGAGTTGGTGATGATGGGATGAGTTGGTGATGATGGGATGAGTTGGTGATGATGGGATGAGTTGGTGATGATGGGATGAGTTGGTGATGATGGGATGAGTTGGTGATGATGGGATGAGTTGGTGATGATGGGATGAGTTGGTGATGATGGGATGAGTTGGTGATGATGGGATGAGTTGGTGATGATGGGATGAGTTGGTGATGATGGGATGAGTTGGTGATGATGGGATGAGTTGGTGATGATGGGATGAGTTGGTGATGATGGGATGAGTTGGTGATGATGGGATGAGTTGGTGATGATGGGATGAGTTGGTGATGATGGGATGAGTTGGTGATGATGGGATGAGTTGGTGATGATGGGATGAGTTGGTGATGATGGGATGAGTTGGTGATGATGGGATGAGTTGGTGATGATGGGATGAGTTGGTGATGATGGGATGAGTTGGTGATGATGGGATGAGTTGGTGATGATGGGTTGAGTGGTGATGATGGGATGAGTTGGTGATGATGGGATGAGTTGGTGATGATGGGATGAGTTGGTGATGATGGGATGAGTTGGTGATGATGGGATGAGTTGGTGATGATGGGATGAGTTGGTGATGATGGGATGAGTTGGTGATGATGGGATGAGTTGGTGATGATGGGATGAGTTGGTGATGATGGGATGAGTTGGTGATGATGGGATGAGTTGGTGATGATGGGATGAGTTGGTGATGATGGGATGAGTTGGTGATGATGGGATGAGTTGGTGATGATGGGATGAGTTGGTGATGATGGGATGAGTTGGTGATGATGGGATGAGTTGGTGATGATGGGATGAGTTGGTGATGATGGGATGAGTTGGTGATGATGGGATGAGTTGGTGATGATGGGATGAGTTGGTGATGATGGGATGAGTTGGTGATGATGGGATGAGTTGGTGATGATGGGATGAGTTGGTGATGATGGATGAGTTGGTGATGATGGGATGAGTTGGTGATGATGGGATGAGTTGGTGATGATGGGATGAGTTGGTGATGATGGGATGAGTTGGTGATGATGGGATGAGTTGGTGATGATGGGATGAGTTGGTGATGATGGGATGAGTTGGTGATGATGGGATGAGTTGGTGATGATGGGATGAGTTGGTGATGATGGGATGAGTTGGTGATGATGGGATGAGTTGGTGATGATGGGATGAGTTGGTGATGATGGATGAGTTGGTGATGATGGGATGAGTTGGTGATGATGGGATGAGTTGGTGATGATGGGATGAGTTGGTGATGATGGGATGAGTTGGTGATGATGGGATGAGTTGGTGATGATGGGATGAGTTGGTGATGATGGGATGAGTTGGTGATGATGGGATGAGTTGGTGATGATGGGATGAGTTGGTGATGATGGGATGAGTTGGTGATGATGGGATGAGTTGGTGATGATGGGATGAGTTGGTGATGATGGGATGAGTTGGTGATGATGGGATGAGTTGGTGATGATGGGATGAGTTGGTGATGATGGGATGAGTTGGTGATGATGGGATGAGTTGGTGATGATGGGATGAGTTGGTGATGATGGGATGAGTTGGTGATGATGGGATGAGTTGGTGATGATGGGATGAGTTGGTGATGATGGGATGAGTTGGTGATGATGGGATGAGTTGGTGATGATGGGATGAGTTGGTGATGATGGGATGAGTTGGTGATGATGGGATGAGTTGGTGATGATGGGATGAGTTGGTGATGATGGGATGAGTTGGTGATGATGGGATGAGTTGGTGATGATGGGATGAGTTGTGATGATGGGATGAGTTGGTGATGATGGGATGAGTTGGTGATGATGGGATGAGTTGGTGATGATGGGATGAGTTGGTGATGATGGGATGAGTTGGTGATGATGGGATGAGTTGGTGATGATGGGATGAGTTGGTGATGATGGGATGAGTTGGTGATGATGGGATGAGTTGGTGATGATGGGATGAGTTGGTGATGATGGGATGAGTTGTGATGATGGGATGAGTTGGTGATGATGGGATGAGTTGGTGATGATGGGATGAGTTGGTGATGATGGGATGAGTTGGTGATGATGGGATGAGTTGGTGATGATGGGATGAGTTGGTGATGATGGGATGAGTTGGTGATGATGGGATGAGTTGGTGATGATGGGATGAGTTGGTGATGATGGGATGAGTTGGTGATGATGGGATGAGTTGGTGATGATGGGATGAGTTGTGATGATGGGATGAGTTGGTGATGATGGGATGAGTTGGTGATGATGGGATGAGTTGGTGATGATGGGATGAGTTGGTGATGATGGGATGAGTTGGTGATGATGGGATGAGTTGGTGATGATGGGATGAGTTGGTGATGATGGGATGAGTTGGTGATGATGGGATGAGTTGGTGATGATGGGATGAGTTGTGATGATGGGATGAGTTGGTGATGATGGGATGAGTTGGTGATGATGGGATGAGTTGGTGATGATGGGATGAGTTGGTGATGATGGGATGAGTTGGTGATGATGGGATGAGTTGGTGATGATGGGATGAGTTGGTGATGATGGGATGAGTTGGTGATGATGGGATGAGTTGGTGATGATGGGATGAGTTGGTGATGATGGGATGAGTTGGTGATGATGGGATGAGTTGGTGATGATGGGATGAGTTTTTGATGATGGGATGAGTTGGTGATGATGGGATGAGTTGGTGATGATGGGATGAGTTGGTGATGATGGGATGAGTTGGTGATGATGGGATGAGTTGGTGATGATGGGATGAGTTGGTGATGATGGGATGAGTTGGTGATGATGGGATGAGTTGGTGATGATGGGATGAGTTGGTGATGATGGGATGAGTTGGTGATGATGGGATGAGTTGGTGATGATGGGATGAGTTGTGATGATGGGATGAGTTGGTGATGATGGGATGAGTTGGTGATGATGGGATGAGTTGGTGATGATGGGATGAGTTGGTGATGATGGGATGAGTTGGTGATGATGGGATGAGTTGGTGATGATGGGATGAGTTGGTGATGATGGGATGAGTTTGATGGGATGAGTTGGTGATGATGGGATGAGTTGGTGATGATGGGATGAGTTGGTGATGATGGGATGAGTTGGTGATGATGGGATGAGTTGGTGATGATGGGATGAGTTGGTGATGATGGGATGAGTTGGTGATGATGGGATGAGTTGGTGATGATGGGATGAGTTGGTGATGATGGGATGAGTTGGTGATGATGGGATGAGTTGGTGATGATGGGATGAGTTGGTGATGATGGGATGAGTTGGTGATGATGGGATGAGTTGGTGATGATGGGATGAGTTGGTGATGATGGGATGAGTTGGTGATGATGGGATGAGTTGGTGATGATGGGATGAGTTGGTGATGATGGGATGAGTTGGTGATGATGGGATGAGTTGGTGATGATGGGATGAGTTGGTGATGATGGGATGAGTTGGTGATGATGGGATGAGTTGGTGATGATGGGATGAGTTGGTGATGATGGGATGAGTTGGTGATGATGGGATGAGTTGGTGATGATGGGATGAGTTGGTGATGATGGGATGAGTTGGTGATGATGGGATGAGTTGGTGATGATGGGATGAGTTGGTGATGATGGGATGTGTTGATGATGGGATGAGTTGGTGATGATGGGATGAGTTGGTGATGATGGGATGAGTTGGTGATGATGGGATGAGTTGGTGATGATGGGATGAGTTGGTGATGATGGGATGAGTTGATGATGGGATGAGTTGGTGATGATGGGATGAGTTGGTGATGATGGGATGAGTTGTGATGATGGGATGAGTTGGTGATGATGGGATGAGTTGGTGATGATGGGATGAGTTGATGATGGGATGAGTTGGTGATGATGGGATGAGTTGGTGATGATGGGATGAGTGATGATGATGGGATGAGTTGGTGATGATGGGATGAGTTGGTGATGATGGGATGAGTTGGTGATGATGGGATGAGTTGGTGATGATGGGATGAGTTGGTGATGATGGGATGAGTTTGATGATGGGATGAGTTGGTGATGATGGGATGAGTTGGTGATGATGGGATGAGTTGGTGATGATGGGATGAGTTGGTGATGATGGGATGAGTGATGATGGGATGAGTTGGTGATGATGGGATGAGTTGGTGATGATGGGATGAGTTGGTGATGATGGGATGAGTTGGTGATGATGGGATGAGTTGGTGATGATGGGATGAGTTGGTGATGATGGGATGAGTTGGTGATGATGGGATGAGTTGGTGATGATGGGATGAGTTGGTGATGATGGGATGAGTTTGATGATGGGATGAGTTGTGATGATGGGATGAGTTGGTGATGATGGGATGAGTTGGTGATGATGGGATGAGTTGGTGATGATGGGATGAGTTGGTGATGATGGGATGAGTTGGTGATGATGGGATGAGTTGGTGATGATGGGATGAGTTGGTGATGATGGGATGAGTTGGTGATGATGGGATGAGTTGGTGATGATGGGATGAGTTGGTGATGATGGGATGAGTTGGTGATGATGGGATGAGTTGGTGATGATGGGATGAGTTGTGATGATGGGATGAGTTGGTGATGATGGGATGAGTTGGTGATGATGGGATGAGTTGGTGATGATGGGATGAGTTGGTGATGATGGGATGAGTTGGTGATGATGGGATGAGTTGGTGATGATGGGATGAGTTGGTGATGATGGGATGAGTTGGTGTGATGGGATGAGTTGGTGATGATGGGATGAGTTGGTGATGATGGGATGAGTTGGTGATGATGGGATGAGTTGGTGATGATGGGATGAGTTGGTGATGATGGGATGAGTTGGTGATGATGGGATGAGTTGGTGATGATGGGATGAGTTGGTGATGATGTGGTGAGTTGGTGATGATGGGATGAGTTGGTGATGATGGGATGAGTTGGTGATGATGGGATGAGTTGGTGATGATGGGATGAGTTGGTGATGATGGGATGAGTTGGTGATGATGGGATGAGTTGGTGATGATGGGATGAGTTGGTGATGATGGGATGAGTTGGTGATGATGGGATGAGTTGGTGATGATGGGATGAGTTGGTGATGATGGGATGAGTTGGTGATGATGGGATGAGTTGGTGATGATGGGATGAGTTGGTGATGATGGGATGAGTTGGTGATGATGGGATGAGTTGGTGATGATGGGATGAGTTGGTGATGATGGGATGAGTTGGTGATGATGGATGAGTTGGTGATGATGGGATGAGTTGGTGATGATGGGATGAGTTGGTGATGATGGGATGAGTTGGTGATGATGGGATGAGTTGGTGATGATGGGATGAGTTGGTGATGATGGGATGAGTTGGTGATGATGGGATGAGTTGGTGATGATGGGATGAGTTGGTGATGATGGGATGAGTTGGTGATGATGGGATGAGTTGGTGATGATGGGATGAGTTGGGTGATGATGGGATGAGTTGGTGATGATGGGATGAGTTGGTGATGATGGATGAGTTGGTGATGATGGGATGAGTTGGTGATGATGGGATGAGTTGGTGATGATGGGATGAGTTGGTGATGATGGGATGAGTTGGTGATGATGGGATGAGTTGGTGATGATGGGATGAGTTGGTGATGATGGGATGAGTTGGTGATGATGGGATGAGTTGGTGATGATGGGATGAGTTGGTGATGATGGGATGAGTTTGTGATGATGGGATGAGTTGGTGATGATGGGATGAGTTGGTGATGATGGGATGAGTTGGTGATGATGGGATGAGTTGGTGATGATGGGATGAGTTGGTGATGATGGGATGAGTTGGTGATGATGGGATGAGTTGTTGTTGATGAGTTGGTGATGATGGGATGAGTTGGTGATGATGGGATGAGTTGGTGATGATGGGATGAGTTGGTGATGATGGGATGAGTTGGTGATGATGGGATGAGTTGGTGATGATGGGATGAGTTGGTGATGATGGGATGAGTTGGTGATGATGGGATGAGTTGGTGATGATGGGATGAGTTGGTGATGATGGGATGAGTTTGTGATGATGGGATGAGTTGGTGATGATGGGATGAGTTGGTGATGATGGGATGAGTTTGTGATGATGGGATGAGTTGGTGATGATGGGATGAGTTGGTGATGATGGGATGAGTTGGTGATGATGGGATGAGTTGGTGATGATGGGATGAGTTGGTGATGATGGGATGAGTTGGTGATGATGGGATGAGTTGGTGATGATGGGATGAGTTGGTGATGATGGGATGAGTTGGTGATGATGGGATGAGTTGGTGATGATGGGATGAGTTGGTGATGATGGGATGAGTTGTGATGATGGGATGAGTTGGTGATGATGGGATGAGTTGGTGATGATGGGATGAGTTGGTGATGATGGGATGAGTTGGTGATGATGGGATGAGTTGGTGATGATGGGATGAGTTGGTGATGATGGGATGAGTTGGTGATGATGGGATGAGTTGGTGATGATGGGATGAGTTGGTGATGATGGGATGAGTTGGTGATGATGGGATGAGTTGGTGATGATGGGATGAGTTGGTGATGATGGGATGAGTTGGTGATGATGGGATGAGTTGGTGATGATGGGATGAGTTGGTGATGATGGGATGAGTTGTTGATGATGGGATGAGTTGGTGATGATGGGATGAGTTGGTGATGATGGGATGAGTTGGTGATGATGGGATGAGTTGGTGATGATGGGATGAGTTGGTGATGATGGGATGAGTTGGTGATGATGGGATGAGTTGGTGATGATGGGATGAGTTGGTGATGATGGGATGAGTTGGTGATGATGGGATGAGTTGGTGATGATGGGATGAGTTGGTGATGATGGGATGAGTTGTGATGATGGGATGAGTTGGTGATGATGGGATGAGTTGGTGATGATGGGATGAGTTGGTGATGATGGGATGAGTTGGTGATGATGGGATGAGTTGGTGATGATGGGATGAGTTGGTGATGATGGGATGAGTTGGTGATGATGGGATGAGTTGGTGATGATGGGATGAGTTGGTGATGATGGGATGAGTTGGTGATGATGGGATGAGTTGGTGATGATGGGATGAGTTGGTGATGATGGGATGAGTTGATGATGGGATGAGTTGGTGATGATGGGATGAGTTGGTGATGATGGGATGAGTTGGTGATGATGGGATGAGTTGGTGATGATGGGATGAGTTGGTGATGATGGGATGAGTTGATGATGGGATGAGTTGGTGATGATGGGATGAGTTGGTGATGATGGGATGAGTTGGTGATGATGGGATGAGTTGGTGATGATGGGATGAGTTGGTGATGATGGGATGAGTTGTGATGATGGGATGAGTTGGTGATGATGGGATGAGTTGGTGATGATGGGATGAGTTGGTGATGATGGGATGAGTTGGTGATGATGGGATGAGTTGGTGATGATGGGATGAGTTGGTGATGATGGGATGAGTTGGTGATGATGGGATGAGTTGGTGATGATGGGATGAGTTGGTGATGATGGGATGAGTTGGTGATGATGGGATGAGTTGTGATGATGGGATGAGTTGGTGATGATGGGATGAGTTGGTGATGATGGGATGAGTTGGTGATGATGGGATGAGTTGGTGATGATGGGATGAGTTGGTGATGATGGGATGAGTTGGTGATGATGGGATGAGTTGGTGATGATGGGATGAGTTGGTGATGATGGGATGAGTTGGTGATGATGGGATGAGTTGGTGATGATGGGATGAGTTGGTGATGATGGGATGAGTTGGTGATGATGGGATGAGTTGGTGATGATGGGATGAGTTGGTGATGATGGGATGAGTTGGTGATGATGGGATGAGTTGTGATGATGGGATGAGTTGGTGATGATGGGATGAGTTGGTGATGATGGGATGAGTTGGTGATGATGGGATGAGTTGGTGATGATGGGATGAGTTGGTGATGATGGGATGAGTTGGTGATGATGGGATGAGTTGGTGATGATGGGATGAGTTGGTGATGATGGGATGAGTTGGTGATGATGGGATGAGTTGGTGATGATGGGATGAGTTGGTGATGATGGGATGAGTTGGTGATGATGGGATGAGTTGGTGATGATGGGATGAGTTGGTGATGATGGGATGAGTTGGTGATGATGGGATGAGTTGGTGATGATGGGATGAGTTGGTGATGATGGGATGAGTTGGTGATGATGGGATGAGTTGGTGATGATGGGATGAGTTGGTGATGATGGGATGAGTTGGTGATGATGGGATGAGTTGGTGATGATGGGATGAGTTGGTGATGATGGGATGAGTTGGTGATGATGGGATGAGTTGGTGATGATGGGATGAGTTGGTGATGATGGGATGAGTTGGTGATGATGGGATGAGTTGGTGATGATGGGATGAGTTGGTGATGATGGGATGAGTTGGTGATGATGGGATGAGTTGGTGATGATGGGATGAGTTGGTGATGATGGGATGAGTTGGTGATGATGGATGAGTTGGTGATGATGGGATGAGTTGGTGATGATGGGATGAGTTGGTGATGATGGGATGAGTTGGTGATGATGGGATGAGTTGGTGATGATGGGATGAGTTGGTGATGATGGGATGAGTTGGTGATGATGGGATGAGTTGGTGATGATGGGATGAGTTGGTGATGATGGGATGAGTTGGTGATGATGGGATGAGTTGGTGATGATGGGATGAGTTGGTGATGATGGGATGAGTTGGTGATGATGGGATGAGTTGGTGATGATGGGATGAGTTGGTGATGATGGGATGAGTTGGTGATGATGGGATGAGTTGGTGATGATGGGATGAGTTGGTGATGATGGGATGAGTTGGTGATGATGGGATGAGTTGGTGATGATGGGATGAGTTGGTGATGATGGGATGAGTTGGTGATGATGGGATGAGTTGGTGATGATGGGATGAGTTGGTGATGATGGGATGAGTTGGTGATGATGGGATGAGTTGGTGATGATGGGATGAGTTGGTGATGATGGGATGAGTTGGTGATGATGGGATGAGTTGGTGATGATGGGATGAGTTGGTGATGATGGGATGAGTTGGTGATGATGGGATGAGTTGGTGATGATGGGATGAGTTGGTGATGATGGGATGAGTTGGTGATGATGGGATGAGTTGGTGATGATGGGATGAGTTGGTGATGATGGGATGAGTTGGTGATGATGGGATGAGTTGGTGATGATGGGATGAGTTGGTGATGATGGGATGAGTTGGTGATGATGGGATGAGTTGGTGATGATGGGATGAGTTGGTGATGATGGGATGAGTTGGTGATGATGGGATGAGTTGGTGATGATGGGATGAGTTGGTGATGATGGGATGAGTTGGTGATGATGGATGAGTTGGTGATGATGGGATGAGTTGGTGATGATGGGATGAGTTGGTGATGATGGGATGAGTTGGTGATGATGGGATGAGTTGGTGATGATGGGATGAGTTGGTGATGATGGGATGAGTTGGTGATGATGGGATGAGTTGGTGATGATGGGATGAGTTGGTGATGATGGGATGAGTTGGTGATGATGGGATGAGTTGGTGATGATGGGATGAGTTGGTGATGATGGGATGAGTTGGTGATGATGGGATGAGTTGGTGATGATGGGATGAGTTGGTGATGATGGGATGAGTTGGTGATGATGGGATGAGTTGGTGATGATGGGATGAGTTGGTGATGATGGGATGAGTTGGTGATGATGGGATGAGTTGGTGATGATGGATGAGTTGGTGATGATGGGATGAGTTGGTGATGATGGGATGAGTTGGTGATGATGGGATGAGTTGGTGATGATGGGATGAGTTGGTGATGATGGGATGAGTTGGTGATGATGGGATGAGTTGGTGATGATGGGATGAGTTGGTGATGATGGGATGAGTTGGTGATGATGGGATGAGTTGGTGATGATGGGATGAGTTGGTGATGATGGGATGAGTTGGTGATGATGGGATGAGTTGGTGATGATGGGATGAGTTGGTGATGATGGGATGAGTTGGTGATGATGGGATGAGTTGGTGATGATGGGATGAGTTGGTGATGAATTGGTGATGATGGGATGAGTAGGTGATGATGGGATGAGTTGGTGATGATGGGATGAGTTTGTGATGATGGGATGAGTTGGTGATGATGGGATGAGTTGGTGATGATGGGATGAGTTGGTGATGATGGGATGAGTTGGTGATGATGGGATGAGATGGTGATGATGGGATGAGTTGGTGATGATGGGATGAGTTGGTGATGATGGGATGAGTTGGTGATGATGGGATGAGTTGGTGATGATGGGATGAGTGGTGATGATGGGATGAGGATGAGTTGGTGATGATGGGATGAGTTTGTGATGATGGGATGAGTTGGTGATGATGGGATGAGTTGGTGATGATGGGATGAGTTGGTGATGATGGGATGAGTTGGTGATGATGGGATGAGTTGGTGATGATGGATGAGTTGGTGATGATGGGATGAGTTGGTGATGATGGGATGAGTTGGTGATGATGGGATGAGTTGGTGATGATGGGATGAGTGGTGATGATGGGATGAGTTGGTGATGATGGGATGAGTTGGTGATGATGGGATGAGTTGAAGATGATGGGATGAGTTGGTGATGATGGGATAAGTTGGTGATGATGGGATGAGTTGGTGATGATGGGATGAGTTGGTGATGATGGGATGAGTTGGTGATGATGGGATGAGTTGGTGATGATGGGATGAGTTGGTGATGATGGGATGAGTTGGTGATGATGGGATGAGTTGGTGATGATGGGATGAGTTGGTGATGATGGGATGAGTTGGTGATGATGGGATGAGTTGGTGATGATGGGATGAGTTGGTGATGATGGGTGAGTTGGTGATGATGGGATGAGTTGGTGATGATGGGATGAGTTGGTGATGATGGGATGAGTTGGTGATGATGGGATGAGTTGGTGATGATGGGATGAGTTGGTGATGATGGGATGAGTTGGTGATGATGGGATGAGTTGGTGATGATGGGATGAGTTGGTGATGATGGGATGAGTTGGTGATGATGGATGAGTTGGTGATGATGGGATGAGTTGGTGATGATGGGATGAGTTGGTGATGATGGGATGAGTTGGTGATGATGGGATGAGTTGGTGATGATGGGATGAGTTGGTGATGATGGGATGAGTTGGTGATGATGGGATGAGTTGGTGATGATGGGATGAGTTGGTGATGATGGGATGAGTTGGTGATGATGGGATGAGTTGGTGATGATGGGATGAGTTGGTGATGATGGGATGAGTTGGTGATGATGGATGAGTTGGTGATGATGGGATGAGTTGGTGATGATGGGATGAGTTGGTGATGATGGGATGAGTTGGTGATGATGGGATGAGTTGGTGATGATGGGATGAGTTGGTGATGATGGGATGAGTTGGTGATGATGGGGAGAGTTGGTGATGATGGGATGAGTTGGTGATGATGGGATGAGTTGGTGATGATGGGATGAGTTGGTGATGATGGGATGAATTGGTGATGATGGGATGAGTTGGTGATGATGGGATGAGTTGGTGATGATGGATGAGTTGGTGATGATGGGATGAGTTGGTGATGATGGGATGAGTTGGTGATGATGGGATGAGTTGGTGATGATGGGATGAGTTGGTGATGATGGGATGAGTTGGTGATGATGGGATGAGTTGGTGATGATGGGATGAGTTGTTGATGAATGGATGAGTTGGTGATGATGGGATGAGTTGGCTGATGATGGGATGAGTTGGTGATGATGGATGAGTCGGTGATGATGGGATGAGTTGGTGATGATGGGATGAGTTGGTGATGATGGGATGAGTTGGTGATGATGGGATGAGTTGGTGATGATGGGATGAGTTGGTGATGATGGGATGAGGTTGGTGTGATGGGATGAGTTGGTGATGATGGGATGAGTTGGTGATGATGGGATGAGTTGGTGATGATGGGATGAGTTAGTGATGATGGGATGAGTTGGTGATGATGGGATGAGTTGGTGATGATGGGATGAGTTGGTGATGATGGGATGAGTTGGTGATGATGGGATGCGTTTGGTGATGATGGGATGAGTTGGTGATGATGGGATGAGTTGGTGATGATGGGATGAGTTGGTGATGAGGGATGAGTTGGTGATGATGGGATGAGTTGGTGATGATGGGATGAGTTGGTGATGATGGGATGAGTTGGTGATGATGGGATGAGTTGATGATGATGGGATGAGTTGGTGATGATGGGATGAGTTGGTGATGATGGGATGAGTTGGTGATGATGGGATGAGTTGGTGATGATGGGATGAGTTGGTGATGATGGGATGAGTTGGTGATGATGGGATGAGTTGGTGATGATGGGATGAGTTGGTGATGATGGGATGAGTTTGTGATGATGGGATGAGTTGGTTGATGATGGGATGAGTTGGTGATGATGGGATGAGTTTGGTGATGATGGGATGAGTTGGTGATGATGGGATGAGTTGGTGATGATGGGATGAGTTGGTGATGATGGGATGAGTTGGTGATGATGGGATGAGTTGGTGATTATGGGATGAGTTGGTGATGATGGGATGAGTTGGTGATGATGGGATGAGTTGGTGATGATGGGATGAGTTTGTGATGATGGGATGAGTTGGTGATGATGGGATGAGTTGGTGATGATGGGATGAGTTGGTGATGATGATGGATGAGTTGTGATGATGGGATGAGTTGGTGATGATGGGATGAGTTGGTGATGATGGGATGAGTTGGTGATGATGGGATGAGTTGGTGATGATGGGATGAGTTGGTGATGATGGGATGAGTTGGTGATGATGGGATGAGTTGGTGATGATGGGATGAGTTGGTGATGATGGAGTGAGTTGGTGATGATGGGATGAGTTGGTGATGATGGGATGAGTTGGTGATGATGGGATGAGTTGGTGATGATGGGATGATGAAGATGGTGTGATGATGGGATGAGTTGGTGATGATGGGATGAGTTGGTGATGATGGGATGAGTTGGTGATGATGGGATGAGTTGGTGATGATGGATGATGAGTTGGTGATGATGGGATGAGTTGGTGATGATGGGATGAGTTGGTGATGATGGGATGGTTGGTGATGATGGGATGAGTTGGTGATGATGGGATGAGTTGTGATGATGGATGAGTTGGTGATGATGGGATGAGTTGGTGATGATGGGATGAGTTGGTGATGAAGGGATGAGTGGTGATGATGGGGATGAGTTGGTGATGATGGGATGAGTTGGTGATGATGGGATGAGTTGGTGATGATGGGATGAGTTGGTGATGATGGGATGAGTTGGTGATGATGGGATGAGTTGTTGATGAAGGGATGAGTTGGTGATGATGGGATGAGTTGGTGATGATGGGATGAGTTGGTGATGATGGGATGAGTTGTGATGATGGGATGAGTTGGTGATGATGGGATGAGTTGGTGATGATGGATGAGTTGGTGATGATGGGATGAGCTGTTGATGATGGGATGAGTTGTGATGATGGGATGAGTTGGTGATGATGGGATGAGTTGGTGATGATGGGATGAGTTGGTGATGATGGGATGAGTTGGTGATGATGGATGAGTTGGTGATGATGGATGAGTTGGTGATGATGGGATGAGTTGGTGATGATGGGATGAGTTGGTGATGATGGGATGAGTTGGTGATGATGGGATGAGTTGGTGATGATGGGATGAGTTGGTGATGATGGGATGAGTGGTGATGATGGGATGAGTTGATGATGATGGGATGAGTTGTGATGATGGGATGAGTTGGTGATGATGGGATGAGTTGGTGATGATGGGATGAGTTTGTGATGATTGGATGAGTTGGTGATGATGGGATGAGTTGGTGATGATGGGATGAGTTGGTGATGATGGGATGAGTTGGTGATGATGGGATGAGTTGGTGATGATGGGATGAGTTGGTGATGATGGGATGAGTTGGTGATGATGGGATGAGTTGTGATGATGGGATGAGTTGGTGATGATGGGATGAGTTGGTGATGATGGGATGAGTTGGTGATGATGGGATGAGTTGGTGATGATGGGATGAGTTGGTGATGATGGGATGAGTTGGTGATGATGGGATGAGTTGGTGATGATGGGATGAGTTGGTGATGATGGGATGAGTTGGTGATGATGGGATGAGTTGGTGATGATGGGATGAGTTGGTGATGATGGGATGAGTTGGTGATGATGGGATGAGTGGTGATGATGGGATGAGTTGGTGATGATGGGATGAGTTGGTGATGATGGGATGAGTTGGTGATGATGGGATGAGTTGGTGATGATGGGATGAGTTGGTGATGATGGGATGAGTTGGTGATGATGGGATGAGTTGGTGATGATGGGATGAGTTGGTGATGATGGGATGAGTTGGTGATGATGGGATGAGTTGGTGATGATGGGATGAGTTGGTGATGATGGGATGAGTTGGTGATGATGGGATGAGTTGGTGATGATGGGATGAGTTGGTGATGATGGGATGAGTTGGTGATGATGGGATGAGTTGGTGATGATGGGATGAGTTGGTGATGATGGATGAGTTGGTGATGATGGGATGAGTTGGTGATGATGGGATGAGTTGGTGATGATGGGATGAGTTGGTGATGATGGATGAGTTGGTGATGATGGGATGAGTTGGTGATGATGGGATGAGTTGGTGATGATGGGATGAGTTGGTGATGATGGGATGAGTTGGTGATGATGGGATGAGTTGGTGATGATGGGATGAGTTGGTGATGATGGGATGAGTTGGTGATGATGGGATGAGTTGGTGATGATGGGATGAGTTGGTGATGATGGGATGAGTTGGTGATGATGGGATGAGTTGGTGATGATGGGATGAGTTGGTGATGATGGGATGAGTTGGTGATGATGGGATGAGTTGGTGATGATGGGATGAGTTGGTGATGATGGGATGAGTTGGTGATGATGGGATGAGTTGGTGATGATGGGATGAGTTGGTGATGATGGGATGAGTTGGTGATGATGGGATGAGTTGGTGATGATGGGATGAGTTGGTGATGATGGGATGAGTTGGTGATGATGGGATGAGTTGGTGATGATGGGATGAGTTGGTGATGATGGGATGAGTTGGTGATGATGGGATGAGTTGGTGATGATGGGATGAGTTGGTGATGATGGGATGAGTTGGTGATGATGGGATGAGTTGGTGATGATGGGATGAGTTGGTGATGATGGGATGAGTTGGTGATGATGGGATGAGTTGGTGATGATGGGATGAGTTGGTGATGATGGGATGAGTTGGTGATGATGGGATGAGTTGGTGATGATGGGATGAGTTGGTGATGATGGGATGAGTTGGTGATGATGGGATGAGTTGTGATGATGGGATGAGTTGGTGATGATGGATGAGTTGGTGATGATGGATGAGTTGGTGATGATGGGATGAGTTGGTGATGATGGGATGAGTTGGTGATGATGGGATGAGTTGGTGATGATGGGATGAGTTGGTGATGATGGGATGAGTTGGTGATGATGGATGAGTTGGTGATGATGGGATGAGTTGGTGATGATGGGATGAGTTGGTGATGATGGATGAGTTGGTGATGATGGGATGAGTTGGTGATGATGGGATGAGTTGGTGATGATGGGATGAGTTGGTGATGATGGATGAGTTGGTGATGATGGGATGAGTTGGTGATGATGGGATGAGTTGGTGATGATGGGATGAGTTGGTGATGATGGGATGAGTTGGTGATGATGGGATGAGTTGTGATGATGGGATGAGTTGGTGATGATGGGATGAGTTGGTGATGATGGGATGAGTTGGTGATGATGGGATGAGTTGGTGATGATGGGATGAGTTGGTGATGATGGGATGAGTTGGTGATGATGGGATGAGTTGGTGATGATGGGATGAGTTGGTGATGATGGGATGAGTTGGTGATGATGGGATGAGTTGGTGATGATGGGATGAGTTGGTGATGATGGGATGAGTTGGTGATGATGGGATGAGTTGTGATGATGGGATGAGTTGGTGATGATGGGATGAGTTGGTGATGATGGGATGAGTTGGTGATGATGGAATGAGTTGGTGATGATGGGATGAGTTGGTGATGATGGGATGAGTTTGTGATGATGGGATGAGTTGGTGATGATGGGATGAGTTGGTGATGATGGGATGAGTTGGTGATGATGGGATGAGTTGGTGATGATGGGATGAGTTGGTGATGATGGGATGAGTTGGTGATGATGGGATGAGTTGGTGATGATGGGATGAGTTGGTGATGATGGGATGAGTTGGTGATGATGGGATGAGTTGGTGATGATGGGATGAGTTGGTGATGATGGGATGAGTTGTGATGATGGGATGAGTTGGTGATGATGGGATGAGTTGGTGATGATGGGATGAGTTGGTGATGATGGGATGAGTTGGTGATGATGGGATGAGTTGGTGATGATGGGATGAGTTGGTGATGATGGGATGAGTTGGTGATGATGGGATGAGTTGGTGATGATGGGATGAGTTGGTGATGATGGGATGAGTTGGTGATGATGGGATGAGTTGGTGATGATGGGATGAGTTGGTGATGATGGGATGAGTTGGTGATGATGGGATGAGTTGGTGATGATGGGATGAGTTGGTGATGATGGGATGAGTTGGTGATGATGGGATGAGTTGGTGATGATGGGATGAGTTGGTGATGATGGGATGAGTTGGTGATGATGGGATGAGTTGGTGATGATGGGATGAGTTGGTGATGATGGGATGAGTTGGTGATGATGGGATGAGTTGGTGATGATGGGATGAGTTGGTGATGATGGGATGAGTTGGTGATGATGGGATGAGTTGGTGATGATGGGATGAGTTGGTGATGATGGGATGAGTTGGTGATGATGGGATGAGTTGGTGATGATGGGATGAGTTGGTGATGATGGGATGAGTTGGTGATGATGGGATGAGTTGGTGATGATGGGATGAGTTGGTGATGATGGGATGAGTTGGTGATGATGGGATGAGTTGGTGATGATGGGATGAGTTGGTGATGATGGGATGAGTTGGTGATGATGGGATGAGTTGGTGATGATGGGATGAGTTGGTGATGATGGGATGAGTTGGTGATGATGGGATGAGTTGGTGATGATGGGATGAGTTGGTGATGATGGGATGAGTTGGTGATGATGGGATGAGTTGGTGATGATGGGATGAGTTGGTGATGATGGGATGAGTTGGTGATGATGGGATGAGTTGGTGATGATGGGATGAGTTGGTGATGATGGGATGAGTTGGTGATGATGGGATGAGTTGGTGATGATGGGATGAGTTGGTGATGATGGGATGAGTTGGTGATGATGGGATGAGTTGTGATGATGGGATGAGTTGGTGATGATGGGATGAGTTGGTGATGATGGGATGAGTTGGTGATGATGGGATGAGTTGGTGATGATGGGATGAGTTGGTGATGATGGGATGAGTTGGTGATGATGGGATGAGTTGGTGATGATGGGATGAGTTGGTGATGATGGGATGAGTTGGTGATGATGGGATGAGTTGGTGATGATGGGATGAGTTGGTGATGATGGGATGAGTTGGTGATGATGGGATGAGTTGGTGATGATGGGATGAGTTGGTGATGATGGGATGAGTTGGTGATGATGGGATGAGTTGGTGATGATGGGATGAGTTGGTGATGATGGGATGAGTTGGTGATGATGGGATGAGTTGGTGATGATGGGATGAGTTGGTGATGATGGGATGAGTTGGTGATGATGGGATGAGTTTGTGATGATGGGATGAGTTGGTGATGATGGGATGAGTTGGTGATGATGGGATGAGTTGGTGATGATGGGATGAGTTGGTGATGATGGGATGAGTTGGTGATGATGGGATGAGTTGGTGATGATGGGATGAGTTGGTGATGATGGGATGAGTTGGTGATGATGGATGAGTTGGTGATGATGGGATGAGTTGGTGATGATGGGATGAGTTGGTGATGATGGGATGAGTTGGTGATGATGGGATGAGTTGGTGATGATGGGATGAGTTGGTGATGATGGGATGAGTTGGTGATGATGGGATGAGTTGTGATGATGGGATGAGTTGGTGATGATGGGATGAGTTGGTGATGATGGGATGAGTTGGTGATGATGGGATGAGTTGGTGATGATGGGATGAGTTGGTGATGATGGGATGAGTTGGTGATGATGGGATGAGTTTGTGATGATGGGATGAGTTGGTGATGATGGATGAGTTGGTGATGATGGGATGAGTTGGTGATGATGGGATGAGTTGGTGATGATGGGATGAGTTGGTGATGATGGGATGAGTTGGTGATGATGGGATGAGTTGGTGATGATGGGATGAGTTGGTGATGATGGAATGAGTTGGTGATGATGGAGTGAGTTGGTGATGATGGGATGAGTTGGTGATGATGGGATGAGTTGGTGATGATGGGATGAGTTGGTGATGATGGGATGAGTTGGTGATGATGGGATGAGTTGGTGATGATGGGATGAGTTGGTGATGATGGGATGAGTTGGTGATGATGGGATGAGTTGGTGATGATGGGATGAGTTGGTGATGATGGGATGAGTTGGTGATGATGGGATGAGTTGGTGATGATGGGATGAGTTGGTGATGATGGGATGAGTTGGTGATGATGGGATGAGTTGGTGATGATGGGATGAGTTGTGATGATGGGATGAGTTGGTGATGATGGGATGAGTTGGTGATGATGGGATGAGTTGGTGATGATGGGATGAGTTGGTGATGATGGGATGAGTTGGTGATGATGGGATGAGTTGGTGATGATGGGATGAGTTGGAGATGATGGGATGAGTTGGTGATGATGGGATGAGTTGGTGATATGGGGATGAGTTTGTGATGATGGGATGAGTTGGTGATGATGGGATGAGTTGGTGATGATGGGATGAGTTGGTGATGATGGGATGAGTTGGTGATGATGGGATGAGTTGTGATGATGGGATGAGTTGGTGATGATGGGATGAGTTGGTGATGATGGGATGAGTTGGTGATGATGGGATGAGTTGGTGATGATGGGATGAGTTGGTGATGATGGGATGAGTTGGATGATGATGGGATGAGTTGGTGATGATGGGATGAGTTGGTGATGATGGGATGAGTTGGTGATGATGGGATGAGTTGTGATGATGGGATGAGTTGTGATGATGGGGATGAGTGATGATGATGATGGGATCAGTTGGTTTTGATGTGATGCGTTGGAGATTATGCATTAGTTGGTGGATGATGTGATGTAATTGGTGATGATGGGATGAGCAGGTGATGATGGGATGAGTTGGTGATGTGGATGAGGGTTAGTGATGATGGGATGAGTTGGTGATGATGGGATGGGTTTGTGATGATGGGATGAGTTGGTGATGATGGGATGAGTTGGTGATGATAGGATGAGTTGGTGTTGATGGGATGAGTTTGTGATGATGGGATGAGTTGGTGATGATGGGATGAGTTGGTGATGATGGGATGAGTTTGTGATGATGGGATGAGTTGGTGATGATGGGATGAATTTTTGATGATGGGATGAGTTTGTGATGATGGGGTGTGTTGGTGATGATGGGATGAGATTGTGATGATGGGATGAGTTGGTGATGATGGGATGAGTTTGTGATGATGGGATGAGTTGGTGATGATGGGATGAGTTGGTGATGATGGGATGAGTTGGTGATGATGGGATGAGTTCCTCATGATGGGATGAGTTGGTGATGATGGGATGTGTTGGTGATGATGGGATGTGTTGGTGATGATGGGATGAGTTGGTGATGATGGGATGAGTTCCTCATGATGGGATGAGTTGCTGCTGATGGGATGAGTTGGTGATGATGGGATGAGTTGGTGATGATGGGATGAGTTGGTGATGATGGGATGAGTTCCTCATGATGGGATGAGTTCCTCATGATGGGATGAGTTGCTGATGATGGGATGAGTTGGTGATGATGGGATGAGCTGGTGATGATGGGATGAGTTGATGATGATGGGATGAGTTGGTGATGATGGGATGAGATGGAGATGAAGGGATGAGTTGAAGATGATGGGATGAGTTGGTGATGATGGGTTGGTGATGATGGGATGAGTTGGTGATGATGGGATGAGTTGCTGACGAGGGGATGAGTTGGAGATAATGGGATGAGTTGGTGTTGATGGGATGAGTTGGTGATGATGGAGTGAGTTTGGGATGATGGGATAAGTTGGTGATGATGGAGTGAGTTGGGGATGATGGGGTGAGTTGGTGATGACGGGATGAGTTTGTGATGACGGGATGAGTTGGTGATGATGGGATGAGTTGGTGATGATGGGATGAGATGTTGATGATGGGATGAGTTGGTGATGATGGGATGAGTTGGTGTTGATGGGATGAGTTGGTTTAGATGGGATGGGTTTGTGATGATGGGATGAGTTGGTGATGATGGGATGAGTTGGTGATGATAGGATGAGTTGGTGTTGATGGGATGAGTTTGTGATGATGGGATGAGTTGGTGATGATGGGATGAGTTGGTGATGATGGGATGAGTTTGTGATGATGGGATGAGTTTGTGATGATGGGATGAGTTGGTGATGATGGGATGAATTTTTGATGATGGGATGAGTTTGTGATGATGGGGTGTGTTGGTGATGATGGGATGAGTTGGTGATGATGGGATGAGTTTGTGATGATGGGATGAGTTGGTGATGATTGGGTGAGTTGGTGATGATGGGATGGGTTGGTGTTGATGGGATGAGTTGGTGATGATGGGATGAGTTGGTGATGATGGGATGAGTTCCTCATGATGGGATGAGTTGGTGATGATGGGATGTGTTGGTGATGATGGGATGTGTTGGTGATGATGGGATGAGTTGGTGATGATGGGATGAGTTCCTCATGATGGGATGAGTTGCTGCTGATGGGATGAGTTGGTGATGATGGGATGAGTTGGTGATGATGGGATGAGTTGTTGATGATGGGATGAGTTGGTGATGATGGGATGAGTTCCTCATGATGGGATGAGTTGCTGATGATGGGATGAGTTGGTGATGATGGGATGAGCTGGTGATGATGGGATGAGTTGATGATGATGGGATGAGTTGGTGATGATGGGATGAGATGGAGATGAAGGGATGAGTTGAAGATGATGGGATGAGTTGGTGATGATGGGTTGGTGATGATGGGATGAGTTGGTGATGATGGGATGAGTTGCTGACGATGGGATGAGTTGGAGATAATGGGATGAGTTGGTGTTGATGGGATGAGTTGGTGATGATGGAGTGAGTTTGGGATGATGGGATAAGTTGGTGATGATGGAGTGAGTTGGGGATGATGGGGTGAGTTGGTGATGATGGGATGAGTTGGAGATGATGGGATGAGTTGGTGACGATGGGGTGATTTGGTGACGATGGGATGAGTTGGTGATGATGGGGTGATTTGGTGATGATGGGATGAGTTGGTGATGATGGGATGAGTTGGTGTTGATGGGATGAGCTGGTGATGATGGGATGAGTTGTTGATGATGGGATGAGTTGCTGATGATGGGATGAGTTGGTGATGATGGGATGAGTTGGTGATGATGGGATGAGTTGGTGATGATGGGATGAGTTGGTGATAATGGGATGAGTTTGTGATGATGGAGTGAGTTGTTGATGATGGGATGAGTTGGTGATGATGGGATGAGTTGGTGATGATGGGATGAGTTGGTGATGATGGGATGAGTTGGTGATGATGGGATGAGTTGGTGATGATGGGATGAGTTTGTGATGATGGGATGAGTTTGTGATGACGGGAGGTGTTGGTGATGATGGGATGAGATGTTGATGATGGGATGAGTTGCTGATGATGGGATGAGTTGGTGTTGATGGGATGAGTTGGTTTAGATGGGATGGGTTTGTGATGATGGGATGAGTTGGGGATGATGGGATGAGTTGGTGATGATAGGATGAGTTGGTGTTGATGGGATGAGTTTGTGATGATGGGATGAGTTGGTGATGATGGGATGAGTTGGTGATGATGGGATGAGTTTGTGATGATGGGATGAGTTTGTGATGATGGGATGAGTTGGTGATGATGGGATGAATTTTTGATGATGGGATGAGTTTGTGATGATGGGATGTGTTGGTGATGATGGGATGTGTTGGTGATGATGGGATGAGTTGGTGATGATGGGATGAGTTGGTGATGATGGGATGAGTTGGTGATGATGGGATGAGTTGGTGATGATTGGGTGAGTTGGTGATGATGGGATGAGATGTTGATGATGGGATGAGTTGCTGATGATGGGATGAGTTGGTGATGATTGGGTGAGTTGGTGATGATGGGATGAGATGTTGATGATGGGATGAGTTGGTGATGATGGGATGGGTTGGTGTTGATGGGATGAGTTGGTGATGATGGGATGAGTTGGTGATGATGGGATGAGTTCCTCATGATGGGATGAGTTGGTGATGATGGGATGTGTTGGTGATGATGGGATGTGTTGGTGATGATGGGATGAGTTGGTGATGATGGGATGAGTTCCTCATGATGGGATGAGTTGCTGCTGATGGGATGAGTTGGTGATAATGGGATGAGTTGGTGATGATGGGATGAGTTGGTGATGATGGGATGAGTTCCTCATGATGGGATGAGTTGCTGATGATGGGATGAGTTGGTGATGATGGGATGAGCTGGTGATGATGGGATGAGTTGATGATGATGGGATGAGTTGGTGATGATGGGATGAGATGGAGATGAAGGGATGAGTTGAAGATGATGGGATGAGTTGGTGATGATGGGTTTGTGATGATGGGATGAGTTGGTGATGATGGGATGAGTTGCTGACGATGGGATGAGTTGGAGATCATGGGATGAGTTGGTGTTGATGGGATGAGTTGGTGATGATGGAGTGAGTTTGGGATGATGGGATAAGTTGGTGATGATGGAGTGAGTTGGGGATGATGGGGTGAGTTGGTGATGATGGGATGAGTTGGAGATGATGGGATGAGTTGGTGATGATGGGATGAGTTGGTGTTGATGGGATGAGCTGGTGATGATGGGATGAGTTGTTGATGATGGGATGAGTTGCTGATGATGGGATGAGTTGGTGATGATGGGATGAGTTGGTGATGATGAGATGAGAAGGTGATGATGGGATGAGTTGGTGATGATGGGATGAGTTGGTGATGATGGGATGAGATGGTGATGATGGGATGAGTTGGTTATAATGGGATGAGATGGTGATGATGGGATGAGTTGATGATGATGGGGTGAGTTGGTGATGATGGGATGAGTTGATGATGATGGGGTGAGTTGGTGATGATGGGATGAGTTGGTGATGATGGGGTGAGTTGGAGATGATGGGATGAGTTGGTGATGATGGGATGAGTTGGTGATGATGGGATGAGTTGGTGATGATGGGATGAGTTCCTCATGATGGGATGAGTTGCTGATGATGGGATGAGTTGGTGATGATGGGATGAGTTGGTGATGAAGGATGTGTTGGTGATGATGGGATGAGTTGGTGATGATGGGATGAGTTCCTCATGATGGGATGAGTTGGTAATGATGGGATGAGTTGCTGATGATGGGATGAGCTGGTGATGCTAGGAGGAGTTGATGATGATGGGCTGAGTTGGTGATGATGGGATGAGATGGAGATGAAGGGATGAGTTGAAGATGATGGGATGAGTTGGTGATGATGGGTTGGTGATGATGGGATGAGTTGGAGATGATGGGATGAGTTGGTGTTGATGGGATGAGTTGGTGATGATGGGATGAGTTGGTGATAATGGGGTGAGTTGGAGATGATGGGATGAGTTGGTGACGATGGGATGAGTTGGTGATAATGGGGTGAGTTGGTGACGATGGGATGAGTTGGTGATAATGGGGTGAGTTGGTGACGATGGAGTGATTTGGGGATGATGGGGTGAGTTGGTGATGATGGGATGAGTTGGTGATAATGGGGTGAGTTGGTGACGATGGAGTGATTTGGTGACGATGGGATGAGTTGGAGATGATGGGATGAGTTGGTGACGATGGGGTGATTTGGTGACGATGGTATGAGTTGGTGATAATGGGGTGAGTTGGTGACGATGGGATGAGTTGAAGATGATGGGGTGAGTTGGTGATGATGGGATGAGTTGGTGATGATGGGATGAGTTTCTGATAATGGGATGAGATGGTGATGAAGGGATGAGTTGAAGATGATGGAATGTGTTGTTGATGATGGAATGAGCTGGTGATGATGGGATGATTTGGTGATGATGGGATGAGTTGGTGATGATGGGATGAGTTGGTGATGATGGGATGAGTTGGTGATGATGGGATGAGTTGGTGATGATGGGATGAGTTGTTGATGATGGGATGAGTTGCTGATGATGGGATGAGTTGGTGATGAAAGGATGAGATGGTGATGATGGGATGAGTTGATGATGATGGGGTGAGTTGGTGATGATGGGATGAGTTGGTGATGATGGGATGAGTTGGTGATGATGGGATGAGTTGGTGATGATGGGATGAGTTTGTGATGATGGGATGAGTTGGTGATGATGGGATGAGTTGGTGATAATGGGATGAGTTTGTGATGATGGAGTGAGTTGTTGATGATGGGATGAGTTGGTGATGATGGGATGAGTTGGTGATGATGGGATGAGTTGGTGATGATGGGATGAGTTGGTGATGATGGGATGAGTTGGTGATGATGGGATGAGTTGGTGATGATGGGATGAGTTTGTGATGATGGGATGAGTTTGTGATGATGGGATGAGTTTGTGATGACGGGAGGTGTTGGTGATGATGGGATGAGATGTTGATGATGGGATGAGTTGCTGATGATGGGATGAATTGGTGTTGATGGGATGAGTTGGTTTAGATGGGATGAGTTTGTGATGATGGGATGAGTTGGTGATGATGGGATGAGTTGTTGATGATGGGATGAGTTTGTGATGATGGGATGAATTTTTGATGATGGGATGAGTTTGTGATGATGGGGTGTGTTGGTGATGATGGGATGAGATTGTGATGATGGGATGAGTTGGTGATGATGGGATGAGTTGGTGATGATGGGATGAGTTGGTGATGATGGGATGAGTTGGTGATGATTGGGTGAGTTGGTGAAGATGGGATGCAATGTTGATGATGGGATGAGTTGCTGATGATGGGATGAGTTGGTGATGATGGGATGAGTTGGTGATGATGGGATGAGTTGGTGATGATGGGATGAGTTCCTCATGATGGGATGAGTTGGTGATGATGGGATGTGTTGGTGATGATGGGATGAGTTGGTGATGATGGGATGAGTTCCTCATGATGGGATGAGTTGCTGCTGATGGGATGAGTTGGTGATGATGGGATGAGTTGGTGATGATGGGATGAGTTGGTGATGATGGGATGAGTTGGTGATGATGGGATGAGTTCCTCATGATGGGATGAGTTGCTGATGATGGGATGAGTTGGTGATGATGGGATGAGCTGGTGATGATGGGATGAGTTGATGATGATGGGATGAGTTGGTGATGATGGGATGAGTTGGAGATGATGGGATGAGTTGGTGTTGATGGGATGAGTTGGTGATGATGGAGTGAGTTTGGGATGATGGGATAAGTTGGTGATGATGGAGTGAGTTGGGGATGATGGGTGAGTTGGTGATGATGGGATGAGTTGGAGATGATGGGATGAGTTGGTGATGATGGGATGAGTTGGAGATGATGGGATGAGTTGGTGATGATGGGATGAGTTGGTGATGATGGGATGAGTTGGTGCTGATGGGATGAGTTGGTGATGATGGGATGAGTTGGTGATGATGGGATGAGTTGTTAAAGATGGGATGAGTTGCTGGTGATGGGATGAATTAGTGAGGATGGGATGAGTTGGTGATGATGGAATGTGTTGGTGATGATGGGATGAGTTGGTGATGATTGGTTGAGTTGGTGATGATGGGATGAGTTGGTGATGATGGGATGAGTTGGTGTTGATGGGATGAGTTGGTGATGATGGGATGAGTTGGTGATGATGAGATGAGTTGGTAATGATGGGATGAGTTGGTGATGATGGGATTAGTTGGTGATGATGGGATTAGTTGGTGATAATCGGGTGAGTTGTTGACAATGAGTTGGTGATGATGGGATGAGTTAGTAATGATGGGATGAGTTGATGTTGATGAAATAAGTTGATGAGGATGCGGAGAGTTGGTGATGATGGGGTGAGTTGGTAGGGCAACACGGTGGCATAGTGGTTAGCACTGGTGCCTCACAGCACCAGGGACCCGGGTTCGAATCTAGCCTCGGGTGACTGTCTGTGTGGAGTTTGCACATTCTCCCCGTGTCTGCGTGGGTTTCCTCCGGGTGCTCCGGTTTGCTCCCACAGTCCAAAAATGTGCGGGTTAGGTTGATTTGGCTATGATAAATTGACCCTTTGTGTTAGGGGGGGATTAAATATGTGGGGTTACGGGGATAGGATAGGAAGGGATATGTTATGGGGAATTAAATACATGGGGTTATGGGGATAGGGTGGGATATGTGTCGGTGCAGGCTCGATGGGGATTCTGTGTGAGAAAGCAGGGACAGGGTACTGGATTTGGATCATCAGCCATGATCGTATTGAATGGTGGAGCAGGCTCGACGGGCCAAATGGCCTACTCCTGCTCCTAGTTTCTATGTTTCTGTCTATGTTTCTATGATGGGTTGAGTTGGTGATGAGGGGGTGAGTTGGTGATGATGGGATGAGTTGGTGATGATGGGATGAGTTGGTGATGATGGGATGAGTTTGTGATGATTGGATTAGTTGGTGATGATGGGATGAGTTGGTGAAGATGGGATGAGTTGGTGAAGATGGGATGAGTTGGTGAAGATGGGATGAGTTGGTGAAGATGGGAGGTGTTGGTGAAGATGGGATGAGTTGGTGATGATGGGATGAGTTGGTGACGATGGGATGAGTTGTTGATGATGGGATGAGTTGGTGAAGATGGGATGAGTTGGTGATGATGGGGTGAGTTGGTGATGATGGGATGAGTTGGTGAAGATGGGGTGAGTTGGTGATGATGGGTTGAGTTGGTGATGATGGGATGTGTTGGTGATGATGGGGTGAGTTGGTGATGATGGGATGAGTTGGTGATGATGAGGTGAGTTGGTGATGATGGGGTGAGTTGGTGATGAAGGGATGAGTTGGTGATGATGGGGTGAGTTGGTGATGATGGGGTGAGTTGGTGATGATGGGATGAGTTGGTGATGATGGGTTGAGTTGGTGGTGATGGGGTGAGTTGGTGATGATGGGATGAGTTGGTGATGATGGGTGAGTTGGTGATGATGGGTTGAGTTGGTGGTGATGAGGTGAGTTGGTGATGATGGGATGAGTTGGTGATGATGGGATGAGTTGGTGATGATGGGATGAGTTGGTGATGATGGGATGAGTTGGTGATGAAGGTGTGAGAGAACACCAATGACCCTTTATATCTGTGCAACAAATAAAACAGTTAAAAATCCATTGACAGACTCTAAGCTGGTCACATATATAATTCCCATTGAGCTTTAAACCTGTTCTTCCTGCACTTTGACCAATCGTGTAAGAGGCATCTTTATCCTCACCGAGCCAGTCCTTATGGAGAGAGCACCCAAAATATGAACTTACATTGTTATTTCAGGTGCCATCAGGAAAGTCTTTTCAACACCCACCATTTGCTACTGTTCTCTGAGGAGATGTACAATATTGGCCACATCACCTCGCTTCAAAGACATAACAGATCGGCTTTGAACGTCCATGACAGCTGCCTCGCCCTCCGGCCGTCACTCCGACAAAACCCCCAGGTATGTGGCGGGCATCGGTCCTGTTCCTTTTTCCTGCTTTTTCTATTGTGCCTGCCTAATCCGCACTCAGTGGGCGTCCAGGCCACTTGAATCGGAAGCTTGCTACTTGAGGAACTGCTGTTACTGCACCGTATCAATCGTACCACGCTGTTCAGCATTTCCTACAGGTTAGCAAGATACACTGCTGTAAACTGATACTATTATAACTCTAATCCAGCATAATCATCTCGCTTCGCAAACGGTCTCTCGTTTCCACACAGTATACAAACTGCCGCACAAGTCAAACCCGCTGTTGTCACGGGAAATGTCAGCAAGCAGTTTCCTCGCTCAGAAACGTGAGAAAGAATTAGTGGCAAAGGCTGTCACAACATGCTCGGTAAGGGGCGAGCCATTTCATTAAAAATGAACTCTTCATCCATGTAAAACGGACGAAGTTGAAAATTAGATCGCCGGGGAGCGGGTAGAAAGCAGTCAAGGTTCAAAGTTCACTGCTGGGTCAACACGTGATGTCGGCAGAGCGCACCCTCTCAGCCATCCGTCAGTGTTAAACCCACAGTGTCGAATGTCACCACCCCATTAGCGCTCAGTACTGGGTCGGTGTTGGGACCTGCAAATTATGTCGCACATCTAATTCAGTCATGTAAAAAAATATTTTTTTTTTCGAAAAACATCCATATTTCGATTTCTCTAAAAATAAATTTCAACCAGAGGGCCCACTCCCAGGCTTTCCCCAGGGAAATGCCCGAGGCACCTCAGCAGAGCTCTGTACATCGTGAATCCCCTTGCAATACTGACAGGTGAAGATCGAGACACGACTTAGATCCTAAATACCCAGTCAGGTACAATTAGGTAGTTCTGGTATCCATTACCCAATCAAAAGAGTAGATTTTCTCTTGATGTTGGCAGGCTGCCTCAGTTACAGGCTGCCGGCCTACCGAGTGCGAACCGTTCTCACAAGGACCCTTAGCTGGCCACCATTTGCCAGGTACAAAAGCCAACAAGGAGCAGGTTTAGCGGCTGGGATCAGGGACCCCCGAGTTCTTTCTCTTAATGGTGAAAAGTAATTGAAATCTTGTTAGGTAAATGCCTTGTCGTCATATGACACTCTTGTCTGCATTGCATTCTGGAAATTGCTCGACAATCCAGCTGAAAACTGGAGAACTGGCGAGCCCGCAGGACCCTGGATTAATGTTCATTCCCACACTGGGAATGCAAGACTCGGAGAGATTTTAATCTATATCATATACCAAATGAGCAATAAATATTTCAGCCTTCTGAGAAGTTCTGCATTTCTCAGAAAAATGTTGGCTTCAGAGTATTAATACTGTATTAGAACAGAGCGCTAATACTGAATAGTATTAAGTATTAAAGCAGACTCACTATTGAATAAATAAAATATTAATGCCAAATATTAAGACTGAATATTAATACCAAATATTAACAGTATTACTATTTTAGACTTATGCAAATTGTTTTTTTGACATATTAACAAATTACTGTAGGCTCCATTAGGACAGTGTCAGGGACACTCAAATCCACTCCGCTGCTGTCCCACATTGCCCCGCCTGCCATAAGCAACACCGACCTTCCCATTCACGAAGGCTTGGAAAACCCCCCCACGAAAGGGCGTAAAATCGCGCCAGCCGTTCTGGGAAACGGCAGCCAATATTCACGCAGCTGGTATCGACCCACCATCCAGAGGGACGGAATCGTGGGACGCACGGCGGCATAAAGAACCAACGTCTCATCGCTGACCCAACAGCAGAGGCTCCTGGCATCGACCTCCCCTCGAAGACAGTGGACAGCGCGCAACCCAATCCGCACAGGGGCACAGGCAATGCGGTCGCCTGCTCCGCAAGATGAGGGACCACCCGAAGGGCGACTGTGGCCACGAGTCCCAGGCCACGGGTACACATCACGTCAACCCGCCCACTAAGATCTGTTGCGGGAGGGACCTCATTTCTCCACTCAGCATCTCAGGGGGCCATCGGATGGACAGCCAAACTAGACATCCCATGTCTAGCTTTTCTCGTCCTACGAAACAGCAACAACTGTAAGCCCTAGGGTCTTAATACTGATCGAGCATTAATGCTGAATACTGTATTAATGCAGAATCACTATTGAATATTCATAAAATATTGATACCAAATATTACAACCAAGTATTCATACTGAATATTAATACTGAACAGTGAAAGTGCTCAAGTTACAGTCGGTTACCAGTGTCACATGATGAATTGAAAAGATTTCAAAAAGTAAAGTTTGGATCCAGTTTGACTCGGGGTTAAACGGAAAGAAATATGGCAATCTGTTCCTGCAATGATGTATATAAAAAGTCTCGCAGCTCCAACATGCAGACTTCACTCCGTTACAGATGCAAACCCACCTTAAAAAAGGGAAAAGGCTAGTCATTTTCCACAGAAATGTACACGCAGCCACAATTACCTGTACGTGCCTATCTGAATTTCTGAATTTCACTACACCAGAGGATGTACCTGAGCAGTAGTCTTAAAGGGGAAGTCCAGGTTAAACACAGCTCCACCTTAACAGCTAAGCATCACAAACCACACTATCCGTGAGCAATGCCACGGGGCATCCACCAGCTTGATTTTAAATAAAGCCTGAAAAATAAATTGAAAGTGATTCCTTTAGCCTCTGCGCAGAAGTCAACTATTAATGATCGCCAAATGGCACAAATCTTGGTAATCGGCATGGGGCTTACTGCCGGGCTCCCCCTCCCCCTCTGCCGGTGCTGCTTGCTGGTATAAGGCTGATCCTCTGTTATGTCTTAAAGTAAAACAGTCATCTAGATGATTGGGCCATCGACTAGCACATCGGGGGTTAATCGTCCTGCTTCTGCTGTCCTGGTGCACAGCATTATGAGGTGGGGACAGATACCGGGAGTCCATTTCACAGCTTGCCTGCTTTCCCCGCGTTTGAATTTTAACCGGAGACCTGGGGGGGGGGGGGCGGGCGGGGCAGATCAGGCGGGGTGGGGCGCTCTCCGACACCGCGGATATTCCAGCGCACGCTCGCAGGGCGTGTGATCGCCACCCAAAACAGAAGCGGGTGGTTTTTTCTGATGGCCTGTTGTGTAAACGTGGCAGGATCAAGTCGTGTCCAAGCGGTTTTCTGTCACGAATCACCACAGCGGCCGCTTATCAACTGGGGGAGGCTTCGCACTTGAGCCGGTGATGCTCCCGCTCTGCCTGCTCCACCGGGTGTGCTCAGAGGTTGCGAGCTCGTTGTCTAGTTGGCGCCTCGCTCCCCCACAGGGCTTGGAATTACGTATCCTTTTACCCCCCCCCCCCCTCCACCGCCCCCCGATCTCCATTTGATGACTCTCCACAGGTCAAAGGTCACATATAGACAATGGCTGCTCCTTCCCCACGCCAGTGGTCCGGACCCCGCCCCCTCCCCCTCTCCTCCCAGCCCGGGCGCCAACAGTGCCAGGTCACCAGGCGGTGGGAACACAGCAAACCAGATCAGCCTTTGAACCAGCGACATCATTCAGACGCCAACCCAATCCAAAGTTGGCCATCTTTGACACCCGCCATAGTTGGAACGGAGGCAGGTGACACGAGCAGCCTCAGTTGCTCACATGCTCATTCATAGCCACCCAACAGCCGCCCTAGCCACCTCCGTTGGGACTGTACCTAGGGCTAACCCACACTGACAATCTAATATGGGCAACAACTGATGCACCGCAACGGTAAACTTGCAAACACGCCGCAACGAACAAAAGATACCGCACGTTACGATTGCACCGAGCCAAATTTCAGTGCGCCTTTAAGAGCGTTAATGACGTGATTGTCGTCTCTTTTCACCGCCTGTCCCTCTCCTCGCGCACGGCGAGCAAGTACGTGTTGAGGTTCCGAATGACCGTCCGCCCCTTGCCCTACTACGAGGGTCTTGGGAGTGACACGCACAGCAAGACCCTGTCCCACCATTCTGGTGCTCTTTGCACCAAAGGAAAGAAGGAGGAACGAATCTCCAGGGATGGGAAAAATATCTCCCCGGGGAGCAGATTCCCTGACACACAATGGCGGAGGGCGTGCCTTAAACCTGCTGCACCAACTCTCCCTTCAAGGAATAACCAGTTTCATAACTTTCGTCCCATAAAGAAGGTTAACGTCAGACACAACTATGGTCATAGAAACTAAGACGAGCTAAGGATGGCGCAGTGTGCGCACGTGATAGGGCAAGGCCCCACTCGCCTCGTCTGAGCTGGGAATCGGGCTTTCACTTCTGAAGTTTTGCTTCGCTACTGATCCAAATTTGTTGAAAGCTGCCACAATGAATGTCCCCACGTCACAGACACACACACAGAGTGGTACATGGGAGAAATGGAGAAGGTTAAAAAACAGACTCTGGGTCTCGGGTTAACACTCACAGAAATGTCTGGGTATCTGCAATGGAGCCAATGCCAGAATGTGAATGTGCGTGAGAGGGGGGGAGAGAGGTAGAACTTGCGTGTGTGCGTGTGTGTAAGTGAAAGTGAGCGAGAGAGTGAGCGAGAGAGAGGTAGAGCGTGTGTGTGCGAGTGAGAGAGAGAGACAGACAGAAAGAGAGAGAGGTAGAACACGTGAGTGTGAGTGAGAAACCAGGTTAGAGAGACAGAGGTAGAATATGTGTGAGAGAGCGAGAGGTAGAATATGTGTGGGAGTGAGAGAGCGAGGGAGATGGAGAGAGGTAGAATATGTGTGAGAGAGCGAGAAGTAGAATATGTGTGAGAGTGAGAGAGCAAGGGAGATGGAGAGAGGTAGAATATGTGTGAGAGTGAGAGAGCGAGAGATAGAGAGAGAGAGGTAGAATATGTGAGAGAGCGAGAGATAGAGAGAGAGAGGTAGAATATGTGTGAGAGTGAGAGAGCGAGAGATAGAGAGAGAGAGGTAGAATATGTGTCAGAGCGAGAGGTAGAATGTGTGTGAGAGTGAGAGAGCGAGAGATAGAGAGAGGTAGAATATGTGTCAGAGCGAGAGGTAGAATATGTGTGAGAGTGAGAGAGCAAGAGAGATGGAGAGAGAGAGGTAGAATATGTGTGAGAGTGAGAGAGATGGAGAGAGAGAGGTAGAATATGTGTGAGAGTGAGAGAGCGAGAGATAGAGAGAGAGAGGTAGAATATGTGTGCGTGAGCGAGAGAGGGATAACCTCTATATATGAGAGAGCAGGAGAGGTGGGTAGATAGTGCAAGGGGAGAGAGAGAGAGAGAGGCCGTGTGCGTGAATGTGTGTGAGGGGAGATGGAACCCAAATATGAGAACGATTCGGTGAGTGGAGCGGAGTTGGGAGGGGGTTTAGTGGGAGAGTGCGCCCTGTTCAAGTTGCCTAAACCAAACACAGAAAGGCGTCCATTCTATACAGCCAGTTCAGAAAATAAATAAACAAACAAACAAACAGAACTCGCCCCAGTTGAACTACGAAAGAAAAACGAATTCGAAGGAGCTCTGCTGAACCGTGGCGACGTTTTGTGTGGCGAGTTATTTTGGCCGGGAGATTCAAATTCTCCATCTACCACTGGGCTGTCCTGTGTAAATGTAGATGAATGCTTAAAAAAAAAGCCCACCTCCGACCTCGCGAATGTGAGCGAGTGTCCAACTGATAAACCAGTAAATGAGCCTGTGTGGCGGGATGGGGGGTTTGGTGGGATGTTTTATGATTGCCATTACAAGGGACCACCTTAATTAAGTGTATCACACAGACAGACTGACTTCTAAGTAAGCTCCCAGTGCCCCCTCACGGGCAGGGATAGTTAAACCAGCACTCCTCTACCGAGATCGGTAACAGGCCGTCCCAGACTGAACTAGGCCGTGCTCGGCCCAAAAGCCAATCCGTTGAACCGCGTTAATCGCTGCAAGGTCCTTCCTGCAGGACCGCTTGTTGCAAAAAGTGCCTATTGTTTCGTGGTTTCAGCCCTCGCTTCTCCCCCTTCCCCCCGGCCGCTCACCGCACCGCCTTGTGCTTGCCCCCGCAGCAGCCCCACCGCTCCCCGCACCGGTGGCAGGCCCGCAGGGGCAGGTAGCAGCACATGCAGGGCGCCATGAGGGAGAGGGCAGCCAGGGCCAGCCAGCGGGCGCAGAAGTGGCGGCTGGAGGCGTCGCAGGAGCAGGGGTCGGAGTAGTCGCCCTCGGAGTCTGACATGCAGTGGTACAGCATGGACTCGGCGCACCACATGCAGCTGGCCTGGTGGACGCAGCGCCCGATGGGGTCGGGGGCATCCTGGCAGCGCCCGCGCCCGTTCTCCCGGTCGCGGAAGACGTCGCGGCAGTAGATGCAGCGGGAGGGGGCGGCGTCCTCCTCCACCACCACGCCCGCCGCGCCCGCCGGCTCCTTGGCCGCCTTCTTCAGCTGGCGGGGCGAGGCGGGGGCGCGGGCCTTGCAGCTGGGCGAGCCCTTGGCCTCCTTGAGCGGGCCCTCCGTCCCCGGGCTGCCGCCGCCGCCACTGCCGCGCCCGCCCTCCCTCGTCTCGCCCTTGGCGAAGTGCACGCACAGGTCGATCTTGTCGGCGTCGCGGTCCCGGTTGCGGACGATGGCCCGCCGGTAGTCCTCGTAGCCCTTGGCCACCCACAGGTCCTTGCAGGGGTTGACGCTCTCCAGCTCGTCCTCCTCGCGATAGGTCCCGTGCTGCAACGGCTTGGTCTGCACCTGCGGGCAGAGGAAGCCTTGTCAAAACCAGGCCGGTCGCACAGCTAGCATCTGGAATCACAATCGCCCGCTTTATGCTGGAATTGTTTGACCCCCACTCCCCACCCCGCACTGTGCTGAACCGGGCGGAATAGCTATAGGTGCAGCGACGGTTAAAAGAGAGCCTCGCATTTCTATAGCACCTTTCACAACCTCAGGACTTTAAGAACATAAGAATTGGGAGCAGGAGTAGGCCATACGGCCCCTCGAACCTGTTCCGCCATTCAATAAGATCATGGCTGATCATCGACCTCAACGCCACTTTCCTGCCAGATCTCCATATCCCTTGATTCCCCTAGAGTCCAAAAATCTAGCTATGCCGATCAGTGGTACTCGCACACACAGCCTTCGGACTGAGAGACGAGAGTGCTACCCAATGAAGTACTTCTGAAGCGCAGTCGCTGTCGTAATGTAGGAAACGCGGCAGCCAATATGTGCACAGCAAGCTCCCACAAACAGCAGTGTGACAATGACCAGCTCGTTTTTTTTGTTTTCCGTGATGTTGGTTGAGGGGTAAATATTGGTCAGGACACCGGGGAGAACTCCCCTGCTCTTTATTGAAATACTGCCATGGGATCTTTTACATCCACCTGAGAGCGCAGACGGGGCCTCGGTTTAACGTCTCGTCGTTGCATCCGACAGTGCAGCGCTCCCTCAGCGCTGCACTGGAGTGTCAGCCTCGATTTTGCGCTCAAGTCTCTGCAGTGGTGCTCGTACCCACAGCCGTCGGACTGAGAGACCAGAGTGCTACCCACTGAGCCACAGCTCACAGCCAATTTGCCCGGCCTCATCCTGGGGAGAGACTGGTAAAAAAAAAAGCAGTCGCTGCTCCCGCTCCTGATTGCCGTCCTGTGAGCCCGGCTGGAAAGTGGGCGGTGCAGTGTTTGCCAGTGCTGCCCCCCCTGCAGTCCAATAGCCCTTCAACCCTCACAGCCACGAGGAACGGGACAGTGGCAACGGCTTGTACCTGTGCAACTGTACCCCAGCACAACCAGCAGATTCAGGCGAGCACGTAGAATATACGTCACAGAAACGGGCCATTCAGCCCAACCAGTCCTCCTTGCACAGAATTTTTTTCTGGAGCCTGTTAACACCAACGTAAATCACAGCTCAAAACGAAACACACTCCACGCCAAACGGAGTTTGCAATCTGCTCCACTCTTGGGAGAGATTGTAAATATCAACGCTCTAGCAATCCCGAGCTAGAATTCCCTAAAATTGGTAGCGAGGCGGTACCTCGCTCACACACTGAAACCACGTCTCAGGCCTTTCCTCCTTTCCTCCCCCGCGCACCAATCGAGCATATGATCGGAGCAGTACCGAGGGAGTGCTGTATGGTCAGAATTTTTTTTTAATTCGTTCCTGGGATGTGGGCGTCGCTGGCAAGGCCAGCATTTATTGCCCATCCCCAATTGCCCTCGAGAAGGTGGTGGTGAGCCGCCTTCTTAAACCGCTGCGGTCCGTGTGGTGAAGGTACTCCCACAGTGCTGTTAGGCAGGATTTTGATTTGTAGCGGATTTGATACAACAGAGTTGTACAGAAAAGATAAGAAATAGGAGCTGGAGTAGGTTAGTCCAGAGGGTAGTCAACCACACTGCTGTGGGTCTGGAGCCACATATAGGCCCAGACCGAGTAAGGACGGCAGATTTCCTTCTCTAAAGGACATTAGTGAACCATTTTGTAACAATCCAGTCGCTGATACTAGTTTTTTTTAAATTAATTGAATTTATTTAACTGAATTTAAATTCCCAGCTGCCACAGTGGGATTATGAATTTGTGCTAGCTGGATCATTAGTCCAAGTCTCGGCATCACTAACCCAGTAACAAAACCACTATGCTACCATAACCAGCCTTAGATTCCACTGTACCATTCGAAGAGCAAGGACTTCTCCCAATGACCTGGGCCAACATTCCTCCCTGAACCCACACCACCAAGAATAGGTTAACCGGCCATTCAACTCATTGGCCTTTGGCGGGTCTTGTTCTGTGCAAAATGGCTGCCACGTTTCCCTCCATAATAAGTCAACGAACCTCAGAGTCATTCAAATCTCCTCTCAGAAGGTTGAGAGATTTGATAGAGGTGTTCAAAATCATGAGGGAACTAGACAGGGTAGATAGAGAGAAACTGTTCCCACTGGTGGAAGGGTCAAGAACCAGAGGGCACAGATTCAAGGTGATTGGCAGAAGAACCAAAGGCGACATGAGGAAAAACTTTTACGCAGCGAGTGACTAGGATCTGAAATTCACTGCCTGAGAGGGTGGTGGAGGCAGACTCAATCGTGGCTTTCAAAACGGAATTGGATAAGTACCTGAAGGAAAAAAAAATTGCAGGGCTACGGGCAAAGAGCGGAGGGAGTGGGACTAGCTGAAGTGCTCTTGCAGAGAGCCGGCACGGGCTCGACGGGCCGAATGGCCTCCTTCTGTGCTGTAACCATTGTATGATTCTATGATTCATTGAAGCTGAAGCATTTTGAAATGTTTCTGAGAGAGTTGATAGCTTAATTAAGGAAAAAAAACTGTTTCCAATGGCAGGAGGGTTGGGAAGCAGAGGACACAGATTTCCCACTTTGGTAGGAAAAATAGAAAAGCAGAGTATTTTTTAAATGGTGAGAGATTGTGAAATGTTGGTGTTCAGAGGGACCTGGGTGTCCTTGTACAAGAATCACTGAAAGTTAACATGCAGGTACAGCAAGCAATTAGGAAAGCAAATGGTATGTTGGCCTTTATTACAAGAGGATTTGAGTATAAGAGTAAAGACGTCTTACTGCAATTATATAGGGTCCTGGTGAAACCACACCTGGAGTATTGTGTACAGTTTTGGTCTCCTTACCTAAGGGAGGATATACTTGCCATAGAGGGAGTGCAACGAAGGTTCACCAGACTGTTTCCTGGGATGGGGGGATTGTCCTATGAGGAGAGATTGAGTAGACTAGGCCTATATTCTCTAGAATTTAGAAGACTGAGAGATGATCTCATTGAAACATACAAAATTCTTACAGGGCTTGACAGGGTAGATGCAGGGAGGATGTTTCTCCTGGCTGGGGAGTCTAGAACCAGGGGTCACAGTCTCAGAATAAGGGGTCGGCCATTTAGGACTGAGATGAGGAGAAGTTTCTTCACTCAGAGGGTGGTGAATCTTTGGAATTCTCTACCCCAGAGGGCTGTGGAGGCTCAGTTGTTGAGTATATTCAAGACAGAGATCGATAGATTTTTGAATATTAAGAGAATCAAGGGATACGGGGATAGTGCTCGAAAGTGGAGTTGAGGTAGAAGATCAGCCATGATCTCATTGAATGGCAGAGCAGGCTGGAGGGGCCGTATGGCCGACTCCTGCTCCTAATTCTTATTTTATGTCAGTAATCGGTTAGTGATGGCCGAATGCACTTCCTGTCTGGGAGCAAAGGTCGCGGAATGCGCTTCCTGTCTGGGAGCAAAGGTCGGCGAGGGGTCGGGTTGGGAGAAAAATAGCAACTCATGATATTTATAGCAAATCTCTTCATTTTTAAGAGCTAGTCTCTTGATTTATGAGACGGTGGGGTTGGCTGTAACCCCGTATATAAAAGCGGTTGGTACTCTACTACCTGGTTGGGGTGCGCGGCTGCTTGTGTCTGCCCGAGTCTGAATTCGTCGGAGGCTGGTGACCTGATGTAGCAGCTGGATGATGATTCGCTGGTTACTATGGTGATGTGTTTTGGGAGCATCTCCTTCCTGCTATTGGACGATGACTCGCTGTCTGTGTGCATCTAAAAAGGAAAATGAAAACTGTCAGAGGTGAGTGTGCAGAACGGAGGGGAGATAACAGGACAGAATTCTTCGAAAATAAACCCTAGATTCCCCCAATTCCCCAGTGTGTCCTCTCTCTATCAACCATTCCCCAGTGACCCCTCTCTCTATCCCCCATTCCCCAGTGTCCCCTCTCTCTATATCCCCCATTCCCCAGTGTGTCCTCTCTCTATCCCCCATTCCCCAGTGTCCCCTCTCTCTATCCCCCATTCCCCAGTGTCCCCTCTCTCTATCCCCCATTCCCCAGTGTCCCCTCTCTCTATCCCCCATTCCCCAGTGTGTCCCCTCTCTCTATCCCCCATTCCCCAGTGTCCCCTCTCTCTATCCCCCATTCCCCAGTGTCCCCTCTCTCTATCCCCCATTCCCCAGTGACCCCTCTCTCTATCCCCCATTCCCCAGTGTCCCCTCTCTCTATCCCCCATTCCCCAGTGTCCCCTCTCTCTATCCCCCATTCCCCAGTGTCCCCTCTCTCTCTAACCCCCATTCCCCAGTGTCCCCTCTCTCTATCCCCATTCCCCAGTGTCCCCTCTCTCTATCCCCCATTCCCCAGTGTCCCCTCTCTCTATCCCCCATTCCCCAGTGTCCCCTCTCTCTATCCCCCATTCCCCAGTGTCCCCTCTCTTTCCCCCATTCCCCAGTGTGACCCCTCTCTCTATCCCCCATTCCCCAGTGACCCCTCTCTCTATCCCCCATTCCCCAGTGTCCTCTCTCTATCCCCCATTCCCCAGTGTCCTCTCTCTATCCCCCATTCCCCAGTGTCCCCTCTCTCTATCCCCCATTCCCCAGTGTCCCCTCTCTCTATCCCCCATTCCCCAGTGTCCCCTCTCTCTATCCCCCATTCCCCAGTGTGACCCCTCTCTCTATCCCCCATTCCCCAGTGTGTCCTCTCTCTCTATCCCCCATTCCCCAGTGTGTCCTCTCTCTATCCCCCATTCCCCAGTGTCCTCTCTCTCTTTCCCCCCATTCCCCAGTAGGGCCTTTCTATAACCCCCCCCCCCTATTCCCCAGTTCCATGCAACAGTCGAACTTTCACTATTTCAGTAACGTAACAGCCACCTCAGCATTCCAAATCCGCCTGCCGAGACACATGACTGAATCTATCCAATAACAAAAGGCATGTGACTAAATACATCCAATGGCTGAAGATTGTTCAAGGGAAGCTGGTAAACCTCCTTGGGGTCGGTTTGACTACTTTTACCTGGCGTTAACGTGGCAGTAACGGCCTCAAAATGGTGCTGGCAGCCTTACCGCCCTGTTAACACCGGCGATGTGGCCATTTTGAAAGGGGCCTACCTCCGGGTGTCCAAAGCGCCTGCCTGTTTCAGTGATAGGCCCCTTTGAATTTGGAAATAGGGGTCCTGTGATGTAAATAGGTCCCCAATTGCCATGTTAGGTCGGAACTGGCTGGAGCCTGCACCGTTCCATGGGTGATGCTACCGCAGAGGCCGATTAAAGGTAAATGTTGAATTGTTTTTTGTGGGCACGGGTGGAGAAGGAGTGGAGGGGACCCCTCAAAAATACACTGGGCCGCTTCCGCCTAGGACCCCCCAACCCCCAATCGTGACCCCCCCCCCCACACCCCTCACAACTTAGCTTGCTGGTGGCCACCATAACCTGATCTTGAGGCCAAGCTGCATTAGGACATCTGCTCGCTTTAAATGAGGCCTTAAAATGGCAGCGGGGGGGGGGGCTTAATCGCCGTCAAAACTGGCTGCCAGTCAGTGCTCTCCGCCAGTCAGACACCCAAAAGTCAAAAGGGTCCCCCTAGAATTTATTTATTTTCTCCCCTTTTTCTCGCCCCTCTCCTGAAGGTGGCGACACTCGCTGGAGTACAGTTCCACGGCTGTCCATAACCATTCGGTACCTCAGTCAAACCCCCCCATTCTTCACGCGCAGGCTACTCCACCAGTCAAGGTGTATCTTGTCTGCACCCGGGGGCCGGTTTTTGCATCCGTCACGCCCCCGTTTGCCGCCCGAATACCGGCACAATCGGAGCCTGGCAGAGGACGGAAATCAGTGGCGACTAACTTCCTGCTATTTTTGGGCCCTAACTCAGCACGTGGTCATAATATTTCAATGTCATTGCACCTGTAGATGGTACTGTTGTTAATGAGTCCCATAACATTACTCTAAGTGTACACCACTCCTAACGTTATGTGACCATTGATCAACTGATCTTAGCCTCTTCTGGGAAAGCGGAGTACAGTTCCTAACTTTGTCCAGCAGGTGACAGTGCAGCGGTGAACTCCTTTCAGAATGATGCGGAGATGCCGGTGTTGGACTGGGGTGGACAAAAATGAGAAGTCGCACAACACCAGGTTATAGTCCAACAGATTTATTTAAAAGTACAAGCTTTCGGAGCTGTCGCCCCTTCGTCAGGGGCCTTTCGTACCTTTACCTGACGAAGGGGCGACAGCTCCGAAAGCTTGTAATTTTAAATAAATCTGTTGGACTATAACCTGGTGTTGTGCGACTTCTCATTTTTGTCCTTTCAGAATGGCAGACATCTTGGTAAAGGAGACTCGAGCCATGTCTCCCTGAAACAGAAATATCAAAAAAAAAACAAGCAAAAAGCTTTTGGGCAGTTGGTAGAAAATACCATCTGAAGCAGACAAGTTCTTCATTCACATATCCAGAAGGGGTGAAGAGGGTGGGGGTATGTAGAAGACCCCCCACCACACCACTTTCTGGGTGACGAGCATGCTGGGCATTGTCCAACACAGGAAACCAGGTGGGCAGGATGGCTTGGGGTGGACCTTCTGGAGGTAGGCCATTTTCAAATGCCCCCAGCGTTTCAGGTAAGTGTTTCCAGGCCATTTTGGAACTCTTTCTGTCCACTTTTTCCTGAGTTTTCCTGAGGCTCATGAAAGTCTAAGTTCTCTTCAGGTCTAGAGAGGTGTAGTCGACAAAAAATAATTATTAAAGGTAACTGGAACAAAAAGCTAATATCTGTAATGGTGACCATGAAACTATCAGATTGTCGTAAAAACCCATCTGGTTCACTAATGTCCTTTAGGGAAGGAAATCTGCCGCCCTTACCCGGTCTGGCCTATATGAGACTCCAGACCCACAGCAATGTGGCTGACTCTTAACTGCCCTCTGAAATGGCCTAGCGAGTCACTCAGTTGTAACAAACCGCTACGAAAAACAATAATAAGAATAAAACCGGACGGACCACCCGGCATCAACCTCGGCACCGGCTTCGGCCACAACAACAGCACACCCAGCCCAGTCGACCCTGCAAAGTCCTCCTCACTAACATCTGGGGACTTGTGCCAAAATTGGGAGAGCTGTCCCACAGACTAGTCAAGCAACAGCCTGACATAGTCATACTCACAGTATCATACCTTTCAGCCAATGTCCCAGATTCCTCCATCACCATCCCTGGGTATGCCCTGTCCCACCGGCAGGACAGATCCACCAGGAGTGGCGGCACAGTGATATACAGTCAGGAAGGAAGTGGCTCCGGACCCCATGAAGTCTCATGGCTTCAGGTCAAGCACAGGCAAGGAAACTTCTTGCTGATTACCACCTACCGCCCTCCCTTAGCTGATGAATCAGTACTCCTCCATGTTGCACACCACTTGGAAGAAGCACTGAAGGTAGCAAGGGCACAGAATGTACTCTGGGTGGGGGACTTAAATGTCCATCACCAAGAGTGGCTCAATAGCCCCACTACTGACCGAGCTGGCCGAGTCCTGAAGGAAATAGCTGCCAGACTAGGACTGCGGCAGGTGGTGAGATAACCAACACGAGGGAAAATCCTACTTGACCTCGTCCTCACCAATCTACCTGTCGCAGATGCATCTGTCCATGACAGCATTGGTAGGAGTGACCACCGCACAGTCCTTGTGGAGACAAAATCTCGTCTTCACACTGAGGACACCCTCCATCGTGTTGTGTGGCACTACCACCTAAATGGGATAGATTCAGAACAGATCTAGCAGTTCAAAACTGTGCATCCATGAGGTGCTGTGGGCCATCAGCAGCAGCAGAATTGTATTCCACCACAATCTATAACCTCATGGCTCGGCATATCCCTCACTCTACCATTACCATCAAGCCAGGGGACCAACCCTGGTTCAATGAGGAGCGCAGAAGAGCATGCTAGGAGCAGCACCAGGCGTACCTAAAAATGAGGTGCCAACCTGGGGAAGCTGCAACACAGGACTACATGCATGCTAAACAATAAAACAAGGTTAGAGATGGCAGGGCAGGTGGTGTGTCGTAACTGCAGCATGTGGGAGTTTGTGGAGAGCATCGCGATCCCGAGCAACCACATCTGCAGTAAGTGTCTGCAACTCGAGGAACTTCAGCTCAGAATTGTTGAGCTGGAGTACGAGCTGCAGACATTGCGATGCATCAGGGAGGGGGAGAGTTACCTGGACACTTTGTTCCAGGAGGCAGTCACACCCCTTAGGTTAAGTAGTACTTTAGAGTTTGTCAGTGGTCAGTGAATTAACCTCATCTTGGCAACAACAACAACAACCACAACTTGTATTTATATAGCGCCTTTAATGTAGTAAAACATTCACTATATTAGTAAAATAACAGCCATCTTCATATTCCAAATCCTACTGCAGGGACACAGTCGCATCCCAAGGCGCTTCACAGGAGCGATTATCAAAACAAATGTGACACTGATCCACATGAGGAGATATTAGGACAGGTGACCAAAAGCTTGGTCAAAGAGATAGGTTTTAAGGATTAGAGAGAAAGGCTGAGAGCTTTAGGGGGGGAATTCCAGAGCTTAGGGCCTAGGCAGCTGAAGACACGGCCACCAATGGTGGAGCAAAGAAAATTGGGGATGCGCAAGAGGCCAGAATTGGAGGAGTGCGGGGATATCGGAGGGTTGTAGGACTGGAGGAGGTTAGAGAGATAGGGAGGGGCGAGACCATGGAGGGGTTTGAAAACAAGAATGAGAACGTTAAAAGCGAGGCATTGCCAAACCGGGAGCCAATCTAGGTCAGCAAGAACAGGGGTGACGGGGGAATGAGACTTGTGTGAGTTAGGATATGGGGCAACAGAGGTTTGGATAAATTCAAGTTTTCGAAGGGTGCAAGGTGAGAAGCCGACATTGGAATAGTCGAGTTTAGATCATGGCAGATGACCATGGGTGTTGGAGGCCAATCATCGCAGCCTCAAGAGCTCCACAGGGCAGTGGCCTGATCCAAACCATCTTCAACTGCTTCATCAAAGACCTTCCCTCCATCATAAGGTCAGGAGTGGGGCTGTTTACTAAACGTTCCACAGTGTCTACCTCCATTCACAACTCCTCCACTGTTGAAGCAGCCCATGCCGGCCTTCCGTAAGACCTGGACAGCATCCAGACTTGGACTAACAAGTGGCAACTAACATTCAAGCTATATAAGTGCCAGGCAATGACCATATCCAGCAACGGTGGCCCACTCACCTCCTCTTGACCTTCAACAGCACCAACATCACCAAGTTCCCCCACCATTAACATGCTGACCATTGACCAGAAACTTAACAGAGCCAGCCATATCAACAATGGCAGGGCAGAGGCTCAGTACTCAGCAATGAGTGGTTCACCTTCTGATCCATCAAAGCTCCTCCATCATCTGCAGCCCATGGCTCGGTGGGTAGCCCCCTCACCTCTGAGTCAGAAGGTTGTGGGTTCAAGTCCCTCTCCAGAGACTTGAACACAAAAATCTAGGCTGACGCTGAGGGGAGAGCTGCCCTGTAGGAGGTGCCGTCTTTTGCATGAGACGTTAAACCGAGGCCCCGTCTGCCCTCTCAGATCCCATGGCACTATTTCGCAGAAGTGCAGGGGAGTTCTCCCCAGTGTCCTGGCCAACCAACATCACTAAAACAGATGATCTGGCCATTATCACATTGCTGTTTGTGGGAGCTTGCTGTGCGTAAATTGGTTGCCGCGTTTCCAACATTACAACAGTGACTACACTCCAAAAAGTGCTTCATTGGCTGTGAAGCACTTTGGGACGTCCTGAAGTAGTGAAAGGCGTTATATAAATGCAAATTTTTCATTTCCCTTAATTTTGACTGCCAATTTCAGCCTTGGCAAAGACTGCAAATAGGTTGAGGTGCCTTTTAAGGCTTTGTGAATTGTTGTCCTCTACTGTGATATTCCCCTTCAATTCTTGCCATCGCTTTAAATTTGACATACACAATTTTTCTGTCCCAACCATGAGTGTCCTCCCTAGCCCTGTTTGATTCTGCACCTACTGCTATGAATAATTATTGCGCTGAAGAATTAGGTGTTTGGAGGCTTGCAGGGGGATCTGTACCAGATTTAAACAATTCCAAACTGACTTAGACCCGAAGACTCAAGTGGGCCCAAGGTGTCCGCACACTCACACCTTCCAGCAAGGGGGGACAGTGGACAGCGATCAGGAGCAATAACCCTGGCTGATGTTTTCCTCTACCTAGCCTAGAGCTGTTGAGGTCAAATGTTGACACCCCTCGTTCAACACAGGGTGGGGATCAAACCATCGACCCTCCCGGTCTGTACCTGCCTGGGCAGTGCACGTAACCACAGAGGCAGAAGGCTCCCTTTAAATAATATTCCACTCCCCCCATTTCATCACCCCTCCTCTCACGAGGCAGCCATTGGGCTATGGTTCCCCTGGAGACAGCGTCCTTCAGTGCCTCGTTCGCGTGGCCTTTGCAAATGGCTACCAGGACACTCTTTGACTATGGGAGCCATCACACTGAAAGCCAATCCTGCCCTCACCCAACTACAATGTCCTTACAGCAGGAGGTCTGGGATGAGGTATCCTGTCCCTCGCTCATGGGCACTGAGGCCAAGTGTGGTGTTCCCAGTGCTGTTCTTGTTGATGTATGACTGAGCTTTCCTCCCTCCCAGGGCCTGTTATCTGGTCTCCGCCTAACAGCCCCTCCAACGATACTGCTCAAGCCATTAATTGTGTAGGGCGGGAGTTTATTTTTCTAAAGGCCTGATGAGCAGGAGCCCTGAAAGAGTTTGTGAAAGAGGCCTGGACTAATAATCCAGAGTTCAGGGCCAGAATTTTAATCTGGAGGTGGGTCAGGAGCGGGGGGTGGGGTGCTAGAAAGTGGTCGGGAAACCCAGGAGAATGGGTTTCCCGCAGGCCCTGCCAAATTTAACGGCAGGGCCTGATTAAAATTTCAAAGCTCTGTTTCCCACCCGCAGCCAGCCAGATGGAGAGACTGGCTGGCTGTGGGCGGGTAGGCCTGCGGCACTAGGCCGCAGAGAGGAGGGAGGGAGGGACCGGGGAGACGGCTGAATCTGGGCCGGAGGATGATTGGGGCGGGGGAGGGGGGTGGGGGGCATTGTCAGGGGCTGGAGGAGAATGGGGGTTGGTGGGGGTTGGTGGGGTGGTCAGGGTTCGGAGGAGCATCGGGGTGGGGGGGGGGTGGAGTGCGCAGGGTGAATTGGAGTGGGAGGAGGAAGGCCGGGAAGGCGATTGGGGCCGGAGGGGGATCAGAGGCTTCGGGGAGGGGAGGTCGGCGGGTGATAGGGGACCTCGTTTGGGGGGAATGGGGAAATCGAAGGCCTTGAGGTGGGGGGTGTCCGATCGCGGGAGGGTGGGTGAGGCAGGGATGCTGGAACGGCTCTTACCTCCTGGATCCAGCAGTCCTCGCCTTACTTTAGCTGGCGGGTTCCCCGAGGCCTGAGAAACCCGACTAGCCAGAGTTACATTTGAAAAGGTGTTTAAATCTGAGGCCCGCCAGCCTCATTATAATATTTAAATGAGCCACCCGTCTCCTGGGAGCGGATTGGCTTCCCGGCCCCCGGCCCGCCTCCTTTAAAACCGAAAGTGGGCGAGTTGGGGTCGGGATTCAGTTTTTCAAAAATACTTTAACCTGCCCAGCCAACCCCAAACCAGCCGCTTTTTGGGGTTAAAATCCTCCCCCCCCCACCATGAGTTCAAATCCCACCGTGGCTGTTTGAGAATTTGAATTCAGTTTAAAAATATCTAGAAATACAAAGTAAAATTATCAGTAAAAGTGAGCATGAAGCAGTTGGACTATCTTAAAATCCCCAAATGTCCTTTAGGGAAGGAAACCTGCCGTCTTACCCGGTCTGGGCCTATATGTGACTCCAGTCCCAGACCAACCTTATTGGCTCTTAACTGCCCTCTAAAGCAGCCTAGCAAGTTGCTCAGCTGTATAAAACTTCTACCAGCGGTTAAAGAGGAAGGCCCCACCACCACCGCCTTCCCAGGGCAACCAGGCATAGGCAATAATCGCCAGCCTTGCCAGCGACGCTAAACGAATATAAAAATAGGAAAGCAGAGGCAGCGACGAGGCTGCATCATTCTGTGGCCTTACTTACTGCAACGATGTCCTCCGCAGCATCAGCCTCACCCTGACTCGAGGAAGAGGAGGTCAGAGAACCTGCGGAGATGTAACAGAGACGAACGGGTAAGGTCAGAACAATCCAGAGACATCAGTACACTGCATCGAGGGCTGAGGGTTAAAGCCACAGTAACAGATACCCGGGAGTGAATCACAGGCTGGAATCTAATCGAGGGGTTCGGGTGGGGGGGGGGGGGGTTTATATATAGAATAACACATACCTGGGAGTGAAGCACAGGCTGGAATCTAATCGAGGGGTTGGGGGGGGGTTTATATATAGAATAACAGATACCCCGGGAGTGAATCACAGGCTGGAATCTAATCGAGGGGTTCGGGTGGTTTATATATAGAATAACAGATACCCCGGGAGTGAGTTACAGGCTGGAATCTAATCGAGGGATTTGGTTGGTTTATATATAGAATTACAGATACCCCGGGAGTGAGACACAGACTGGAATCTAATCGAGGGGTTTGGAGGGTTTATATATAGAATTACAGATACCCCGGGAGTGAGTTACAGGCTGGAATCTAATCGAGGGGCCCAGGTGATATATATATCGAATATCGGATCTGCTCCCGATCATTAGTCAGTGTTCCATCCTGGAAAGTGTGTGCTGCCGTTGCGACAAGGGAGAATCAGGCTTATGTGGGATGCCAACCGCAGTTCAATAGTCCGTGACCACTGACTTGCCTAAGCTCACACATGAAGAATGGTAGTTTGGCTGATAGAGTGGAAGGCTGCTTTGCCCCTGTGGACTCCATACCCCAGCAAGCATCAGCATCTTCAGAATAGATGGGGAGAAAGTTACATGAATAATGGATAGTAGGGGGACCACATAGAGGCTGTAATCCAATTGGAGGAACTAGAGGTTTTTTAGAATGTGATACAGTGGGATCGAGACTCCCGCTATGAAGGGATATCCTGAAAATGAGGCACTTCACGACCAACAAAGTTCTATCAAGTTTTCTAACAAGATAGTTCAGTCACATGCCAGGGGTGGGAGCTGCTACCCGATCTAACCAAATTTCTCCTCCTTTCCCCGGTAAAAGATTTCTGGATCTGATTATACTCAAAAAATCCGAAAGGACGTTTAACAGGCTCTGCCATTGGCAATGCAGTGTCTGTTCCACAGGGGCAGGTTTGTACACATGTACCAGCTCATGCAATTCAACCGGTTCTGGGTCCCTGTGGTGTGGATATGGTCTTTATCCGGTGTTTTCCATTTCGAAATGACTCCCCGATAGATCAGAGCAAGATCCCGGTTTCGAGATAGTTAAACCAACAGCATCTCAGTTTCCAGGTTTGTTTTTAATCTCAAATTTAGGCCCCCCAAAAAAGAGGCTGATAATAATCTTCACAAACAAGGCTGCAGCTGCTCTTGAATTGGCCAAGCTTAAAGACATCGATTTGCGGTCAGTGGCGAAGCAAAGGCGTTTGCCATTGGTCCTGAAGAAAGCTGCCCACAGAGATCGCGTGATCTCTGTGGCAACAGGTTTGTCTTTTTCGACGCATAAGAGACTGCAGCGCTCGAACGCGATCTGCTGTGACGCCGACACGCTGTCGAAGCAACCAATCAAATTGCAGAATTCTCACAGACAGGGAGGCAGGAAATGAGAACCAGCTTTTATCCTGACTTTTTAAAATGTTACAGAGAGCAACAACAAAAATTGGGGCTCTCGGGTGGGAATAAGGTAGAAGCTGAAATAAAATGAGGAACAACTTTTTTACGCAGCGAGTGGTTAGGACCTGGAATGCACGGCCTGAAAGGGTGGTGGAGGCAGACTCAATCGTGGCTTTCAAAAGGGAATTGGATAAGTACCTGAAGGAACAAAATTCGCAGGGCTACGGGGAAAGGGCGGGGGAGTGGGACTAGCTGAAGTGCTCTTGCAGAGAGCTGGCACAGGCTCGAAGGGCCGAATGGTCTCCTTCTGTGCTGTAACCATTCTATAATTCTACATAAACAAACTTTAAAAAAATATTAAAACATTTTTTTAAGTTTCTTAAAAATTGTAATTTTTATCCGACTGGAGAAATTTGACACTCCATAAAATTAAAATTAGTTTTTCAGGGCCGTAACATTTGTTTAGCAGTCATTACCCTGTTAAATCCCCAATTACACCTAAACCAACAAGGTCTAACTTTTAATGGGGTGATTAACAGCGATATCACTGCGGGAAAGCCCGAGTTTTCGTCAGTTTCCAGGATTACACTGATTGCTGGCAATGGGGGCCACAGCGCAGCCAGTGTCGGAGCAGTGAATGACTGACCGCAAATTCAGCATTCCATGTTTAGATGCGCAGGCGCTACATCCTGAAGTGGTGGTCAGTTTCAGAGGGGTAATAACGGCGAACGCTGTATCACTGGGCATTAGACTGGGAGTCCAACACTGTATCACTGGGCATTAGACTGGGAGCCCAACACTGTATCACTGGGCCTTAGACTGGGAGCCCAACACTGTATCACTGGGCCTTAGACAGGGAGTCCAACACTGTATCACTGGGCCTTAGACTGGGAGTCCAACACTGGATTACTGGGAGTCCAACACTGTATCACTGGGCCTTAGACAGGGAGTCCAACACTGTATCACTGGGCCTTAGACTGGGAGTCCAACACTGTATCACTGGGCATTAGACTGGGAGTCCAACACTGTATCACTGGGCCTTAGATTGGGAGTCCAACACTGTATCACTGGGCATTAGACTGGGAGACCAACACTGTATCACTGGGCCTTAGATTGGGAGTCCAACACTGTATCACTGGGCATTAGACTGGGAGACCAACACTGTATCACTGGGCATTAGACTGGGAGACCAACACTGTATCACTGGGCATTAGACTGGGAGTCCAACACTGTATCATTGGGCATTAGACTGGGAGCCCAACACTGTATCACTGGGCATTAGGCTGGGAGCCCAACACTGTATCACTGGGCCTTAGATTGGGAATCCAACACTGTATCACTAGGCCTTAGATTGGGAGCCAAACACTGTATCACTAGGCCTTAGATTGGGAGTACAACACTGTATCACTAGGCCTTAGATTGGGAGTACAACACTGTATCACTGGGGCTTAGATTGGGAGCCCAACACTGTATCACTGGGCCTTAGACTGAGAGTCCAACACTGTATCACTGGGCCTTAGACTGGGAGTCCAGCACTGTATCACTGGGCCTTAGACTGGGAGTCCAACACTGTATCACTGGGCCTTAGACTGGGAGTACAACACTGTATCAATGGGCCCTTAGACTGGGAGTACAACACTGTATCACTGGGCCTTAGACTGGGAGTCCAACACTGTATCACTGGGCCTTAGACTGGGAGTCGAACACTGTATCACTGGGCCTTAGACTGGGAGTCCAACACTGTATCACTGGGCCTTAGACTGGGAGTCCAACACTGTATCACTGGGCCTTAGACAGGGAGTCCAGCACTGTATCACTGGGCCTTAGACTGGGAGTCCAACACTGTATCACTGGGCCTTAGACTGGGAGTCCAACACTGTATCACTGGGCCTTAGACTGGGAGTACAACACTGTATCACTGGGCCTTAGACTGGGAGTACAACACTGTATCACTGGGCCTTAGACTGGGAGTACAACACTGTATCACTGGGCCTTAGACTGGGAGTACAACACTGTATCACTGGGCCCCTAGACTGGGAGTACAACACTGTATCACTGGGCATTAGATTGGGAGCCCAACATAAGAACATAAGAACATAAGAAATAGGAGCAGGAGTAGGCCAATTGGCCCCTCAAGCCTGCTCCGCCATTCAATAAGATCATGGCTGATCTGATCCTAACCGCCAATCTACTATCACAGAACCATCTCCTGAACCTAACAGAATTGGACACACAAAATAGGAGCAGGATCAGGCTACATGGCCACTGGGCCCGCTACGCTACCCACAGGGCCATGACCGATCCGAACCTAGACTCATGTCCAAATTCCTGCCCGCTCCCCGTAACCCTTAATTCCCTTTACTTCTAGGAAACTGTCTATTTCTGTTTTAAATTTATGTAATGATGTAGCTTCTACAGCTTTTTGGGGCAGCATATTCCATGGACCTATCACCCTCTGAGTGAAGTAGTTCCTTCTCATCTCAGTTTTGAAAGAGCAGCCCCTTATTCTAAGACTATGCACCCTAGTTCTAGTTTCACCCATCATCGGGAACATCCTCCCCGCATCCACCCGATCCAACCCCTTCACAATCTTATATGTTTCAATAAGATCGCCTCTCATTCTTCTGAACTCGAATGAGTAGAGTCCCAATCTACCCAACCTCTCCTCATATGTCCATCCCCTCATCCCCGGGATTAACCGAGTGAACCTTCTTTGTACTGACTCGAGAGCAAGTATGTCTTTTATTAAGTATGGACACCAAAACTGTATGCAGTATTCCAGGTGCGGTCTCACCAATACCTTGTACAACTGAAGCAATACCTCCCTATTTTTATATTCTATCGCCCTAGCAATGAAAGCCAACATTCCATTGGCCTTCTTAATCACTTGCTGCACCTGCATACTAACCTTTTGAGTTTCGTGCACCAGGACCCCCAGATCCCTTTGTACTTCAGTACTTTCCAGTTTCTTGCCATTAAGATAATAACTTGCTCTACTATTTTTCCTGCCAAAGTGCATAACCTCACACTTTCCAGTATTGTATTCCATCTGCCAAATCTCTGCCCACTTACTTAGCCTGTCTATGTCCCCTTGCAGATTTTTTATGTCCTCCTCACTCACTACTTTCCCTCCCATCTTAGTATCATCTGCAAACTTTGATATGTTACACTCGGTCCCCTCCTCCAAATCGTTAATATAGATTGTAAAGAGTTGGGGACCCAGCACTGACCCCTGCGGAACACCACTAGTTACTGATTGCCAGTCTGAGAATGAACCATTTATCCCAACTCTCTGCCTTCTGTTAGATAGCCAATCCTCTATCCATGCCAGAATATTACCCCCAATCCCGTGATTTTTTATCTTAAGCAATAATCTTTTGTGTGGCACCTTGTCAAATGCCTTTTGGAAGTCTAAATACACCACATCCACTGGTTCCCCTTTATCTACCCTGTATGTTACTTCCTCAAAGAACTCCAGCAAATTTGTCAAACATGACTTCCCCTTCATAAAACCATGCTGACTTTGTCCTATTAAATTATGATTATCCAAATGTCCCGTTACTGTCTCCTTAATAATGGACTCCAAAATTTTACCTACCACAGATGTTAGGCTAACCGGTCTATAGTTTCCAGCCTTCTGTCTACTGCCCTTTTTAAATAAGGGTGTTACATTAGCAGTTTTCCAGTCTGCCGGGATCTTTGCTGAGTCCAGGGAGTTTTGGAAAATTATTACCAATGCATCCACAATCCTTACCGCCACTTCCCTCAAGACCCTAGGATGTAAGCCATCAGGTCCAGGTGATTTATCCGCTTTGAGTTCCATTATTTTACCGAGTACCACTTCCTTAGTGATTTTGATCGTGTTTAGCTCCTCCCCCCCTATAACCCCCTGTTTGTCCAGTGTTGGGATAGTGTCCTCTACTGTAAAGACTGATACAAAATATTCATTCAGTGTATTTGCCATCTCCATATTTCCCACCATTAATTTCCCGGTCTCATCCTCTAAGGGACCAACATTTACTTTAGCCACCCTTTTTCTTTTTATATAACTATAAAAACTCTTACTATCAGTTTTTATATTTTTTGCTAATTTACTTTCATAATCTATCTTCCTTTTCTTAATCAATCTTTTTGTTATTTTTTGCTGTCTTTTAAAGTTTTCCCAATCCTCTATCCTCCCACTAGATTTGGCTACCTTAAATTTCCCTTGTTTTTAGTCGAATACTATCCTTAATTTCTTTACTTAGCCACGGATGACTGTCTTTTCTTTTGCACCCTTTTCTTCTCAGTGGAATATATATTTTTTGGAAGTTGTAAAATAACTCCTTAAATGTACACCACTGATCATGTATCGTCTTACCCTTTAATCTATTTTCCCAATCCACTCTACTCAATTCCGCTCGCATACCTTCATAGTCTCCTTTATTCAAGCTTAGCACGCTTGTTTGAGATCCAACCTTCTCACCCTCTAATTGAATATGGAATTCAACCATGTTATGGTCACTCATTCCAAAGGGATCCTTTACTAGGACATTTTTAATTAATCCTGTCTCGTTACACAGGACCAGATCTAAGGTTGCTTGCCCCCTGTGCGGTTCAGTTACATACTGCTCAAGAAACCCATCCCTAATACACTCAATGAACTCATCCTCAAGGCAGCCCTGCCCAATTTGATTTGTCCAATTAATATGATAGTTAAAATCCCCCATAATTATAGATTTTCCCTTATTACAAGCCTCAACTATTTCCTGATTGATACTCTGTCCAACAGAGTTGCAACTATTCGGAGGCCTATAGACTGCGCCCACTAGTCTTTTTTTCCCCTTATTATTCCTTATCTCCACCCAACACTGTATCACTGGGCCTTAGACTGGGAGCCAACACTGCATCACTGGGCCTTAGACTGGGAGCCCAACACTGTATCACTGGGCCTTAGACTGGGAGTCCCGAAAACTGTATCACTGGGCCTTAGACTTGGAGCCCAACACTGTATCACTGGGCCTTAGACTGGGAGTCCAACACTGTATCACTGGGCCCTAACACTGGGCCTTAGATTGGGAGCCCAACACTGTATCACTGGGCCTTAACACTGGGCCTTAGACTGGGAGCCCAACACTGTATCACTGGGCCTTAGACTGGGAGCTCTACAGTGTATTACTGGGCTTTAGATTGAGGGTCCAACACTGCATCACTGGGCCTTACATTGGGACCCGAACACTGTCTCACTGGGTCTTAGACTGGGAGTCCAACACTTTAACACTGGGCCTTAGACTGGGAGTCCAACACAGTCTCACTGGGCCTCAGACTGGGAGACCAACACTGTCTCACTGGGCCTCAGACTGGGAGTCCAACACTGTATCACTGGGCCTTAGACGGGGAGTCCAACACTGTATCACTGGGCCCTTAGACTGGGAGTCCAGCACTGTATCACTGGGTCTTAGACTGGGAGTCCAGCACTGTATCACTGGGCCTTAGACTGGGAGTCCAGCACTGTATCAATGGGCCCTTAGACTGGGAGTCCAACACCCTGCCACAAGAGGAGCTAAATGACCTTTCTCACTTTATCAAGCTTTGCTGTGGAAAATTAGATTGAAAGAAGCCACCGCTTGCTCCTACCTTCTGCCATTTCCTCAATGGCGCTCTGAATGCTCCGTTCGAAGGTGACTGCATCAGCAGGACTCTGGAAGGTGAGGCCAAACTTGTCATCATCTATTTTCCAGTGGTGAAAGATGGGATTCACCTTGTTGTAAATGAGGTCTTTCTTGAGGCCACACTCCAGATCATCTGTAGAAGGAGAACACAGCGAGGATAGGAGACCTTGTCTAGTCAGTCTTCTCAGGCTTCATTACTACAGAAGCCATGTCCTTAAATCAGGAAATAATTCAGCTTTATACCATTCTTTCTTCTATTAAATACACACAACAATGTTGGAGAAACGATTATCCCGCTGTTGGCTAATATCCTAATACACTGACTCTTCTTTTCCTCCTTAATCTCTCACTCCCGGTGAAATGGAGGAGGAGGGAAAGGCCAGAGGTGGAAGGAGTATTGGACACATTGGAAAAGGAAGAGGCCATTCAGCCCCTCGAGCCTGTTCCACCATTCAATTAAATTGTGGCTGATCTTAATCTTAACTCCATCTACCCACTTTGGTTCCATAACCCTTAATAACCTTACCTAATAAAAATCTATCTTGTTGAATGGCGAAGCAGACTCGAAGGGCCGAATAGCCTACTCCTGCTCCTATTTCTTATGCTCTTATGTAAGCCGGAGGAACAGTGAAAGAACACCTCATCTTTCGATTAGGCACTTTACAGCCTTCTGGACTCAACTACGAGTTCAACAATTTCAGATCATAACCTCTGCCCCTATCATTTTTTTCTCTCTCTCACATGGCAGCTGTTGATCATTCTACCACTGCCATTTACACCTCATCTAGAGTCATCTTTTGTTTCTTAACTTGTCCCATTACCATCTACTTTTGCCTCGCAACATCATCCCTTTTGTCATTTAATCTCTCCTGCCTTCCACCCGATCACAGACCTTCCCTTTTGTTCTTTCCTCCCCTCCCCCCTTTCCCTGCCCCACACTTGCTTAAAACCTGTTACATCTCTAACTTTTTCCAGTTCCGACGAAGGGTCATCGACCTGAAACGTTAACTCTGTTTCTCTCTCCACAGATGCTGCCTGACCTGCTGAGTATTTCCAGCATTTTCTGCTTTTATTTCAGATTTCCAGCATCTGCAGTATTTTGCTTTTGTAAAACCTATCAATCTCAGTTTTGAAATGTTGATATGGGGGGAGGGTGGGACGCGGAGGGACGATGGGATATGGAGGGATGATTGGATACGGCGGGACGATCGGATTTGGAGGGGATGGGATATGGAGGGATGATTGGATACGGCGGGACGATGGGATATGGAGGAATGATGCGACATGGAAGCATGATGTAACACGGAGGGAGGATGGGATACGGAGGGCAGATTGAACATGATTGGGTGACAGATTCAAGCTGGCCGGTTGCTTTATTCCTCAGCACTATGCCCTGGCAGGTTGGTGACTGGAGTTTTTCAGGTGTAGTCACTGGCTGGCAGGGCTGATGGTGATCCCTTGGCACATACTGGGTGCCACAACCTGTTGCACCAGCTGTGTGACAGGGTGAGGGTGAACGGCTGCAATGTCCTTCGCACTGAGCTCAGTTACCAAGTGGCATTCCTGCAACCCTCTCCAAAGACTGACTCATGGGTTACAACGGTAGCAGATCCTTTGCCCAGCCTTTCGGTCAGCGTCCTTTTTTTTTTTTACAGTGCACATGGTAGCACTCTCGCCTCTGAGTCAGAAGGTTGTGGGTTCGAGTCCCACTCCAAGAGACTTGAGCACAAAATCCAGGCTGACTTTCCAGCACAGTACCGAGGGAGCGCTGCACTGTCGGAGGTGCCGTCTTTTGGATGAGACGTTAAACCGAGGCCCCGGCTGCCCTCTCAGGTGGACGTAAAAGATCCCATGGCCACTATTTCGAAGAAGAGCAGGGGAGTCCTCCCCAGAGTCCTGGTTAATATTTATTCCTCAACCAATATCACTAAAAACAGATTATCTGGTCATTATCACACTGCTGTTTGTGGGACCTTGCTGTGCACAAATTGGCTGCTGCGTTTCCCACATTACAACAGTGACTACACTTCAAAAGTATTTCATTGGTTGTAAAGCGCTTTGGGGTCATCCTGAGGTTGTGAAAGAGCGCTATAGAAATACAAGTTCTCTCTTTGTATTTAACCATGGGTTATGATTTTGGTCCCACCAGCTATCTCAGGATTGCAGAATCGAACAAGAATGTACACCTAGGACCTATCTGCCTACAAGAGCTCTTGCTTTGACTAACGTGGAGACACTCCTGGCATTTTCCTTGGGAACTCCACCAACCCAAAAGAGGCCACCTTGAGGCCTGGGCTGCCTCTTTTCTTGCCCAGGGATGTGACCGCCGACCATCATGTGACCACTTACCGCTTGGTCCCGGAGCCGCTCTCCACGGATCAGGAAGCCGCTCTGGCTGCTCCCGTCTGAGCGCGCAACCTTGCAGATCATGACGTGACTGAGGCCAGCTCCTCCCAGCGGCACCCATCCTCCACTGGAGTCGTCGCGGGTCATCACTACAGCTCGAACTCGCACCACATAGCTGTCAGAGAAATACACATTCCCATGAGACATGGAGAGATTGAAGGGGGAGAGAGAGAGAGAGAGAGAGAGAGGGAGATCCAGGGAGCAAGGGAGGGATAGACCCGAGGAGAGAAGGAGAGATAGGCCCCGGGAGGAAGGGAGAGAGAGATCCCGGGAGGGAGGAAGAGAGAGAGAGAGAGAGAGATTCAGGGAGAGTGAAAGAGATCCAGAGAGGGAGAGAGAGAGCGAGCTCCAGGCAGAGCGAGAGAGAGAGAGAGAGATCCCGAAAGGGTAGGAGTGACCTTCCAAGAGTGAGGAGAAAGATCCTGGGAGAGAGATCTAGGAAGAGCAAGAGAGAGATTCAGGGACTGAAAGAGAGAGGGAGCTAGGAAGGGAGGGAGGGAAGGTGATTAGTAAGGGAATGAGGGAGATCCAGTGAGGGAGGGACAGAGATCCAGGAAGGGAAGAAGAGATAACATGGGAGGGATGGGGGGCCGGGGGGGGGGGCGGTGGTGAAGAGGTATTTCGTAGAATGTACAGCACAGAAACAGGCCATTCGGCCCAACTGGTCCATGCCGGTGTTTATGCTCCACACGAGCCTCCTTCCCCCCCTCTTCATCTCACCCTCCACCATATCCTTCTATTCCTTTCTCCCTCATGTACTTATCTAGCTTGCCCTTAAATGTATCTGTGCCATTTGCCACAACCACTCCCTGTGGTAGGAAGTTCCACATTCTCACCACTCTCTGGGCAAAGAAGTTTCTCCTGAATTCCTTATTGGATTTAATCAGTGACTATCTTATACTTATGGCCCACTCGTTCTGGACTCCCCCACAAGTGGAAACATCTTCTCTACGTCTACCCTATCAAACTCCTTTGTAATTTTAAAGACCTCAGTCAGGTCACCTCCCTGTCTTCTCTTTTCTGGAGAATAGAGCCCCAGTCCTCCCTCATTGTTGTCCCCTCTAAGGTCTGGTATCGCCTTTGGGGAGGATCTGAGTATAGCTTCCACCTCAGACTTAGGAACAGCATTTAAGGTGAGATAAGACAGATTTTTGAACGATAAGGGAGCCAAGGGTTATGGGGAGCGGGCAGGGAAGTGGAGTTGAGGCCAAGATCAGATCAGCCATGATCTCACTGAATGGCGGAGCAGGCTCGAGGGGCCGAATGGCCTGCTCCTGCTCCTATTTCTTATGTTCACATTCTTGTCACCCTCCCCAAGCATGAGCCTTTCAGACTGCATCTTCCCAGTAGGCGGGATGCCGGGAATTGCAATCTGATTTACCAGAGGCTTCAGCTTGATGGGCCCAGTGGCCCTTTGCTCATTCTTGGCTGCTCTTAAACTCTTCAAGCTTTCGTGGCAGACTGGGACACCGTTCTGTGACTGTAGGAACACAAGGAAACATGGAACGAAAAGAAGCCATTCAGCTCAACAAGCCTGCTCCTACTGGACAATCTACCCTCTCATGGACTCCATGCTCTGTAATTGCCTGATAAAGTTTCGCCTAATACCTCCCGGCCCACTCTGCCCAATACAAACATGCGCACGTTGTTATGGGCAGTGGAGCATGTCCATAGACATGTATTACAGAGCAAAACACGCAACACAACATAGGCCCATGCCACAGTGAGCCATACATGTACACAGGCACTACAGAGCACAAGCATGTGCGCACATGTCTACAATGCACACATGGTATATACACATACCACGGCACATGCGACTAGCAACTTGTCGTGTTCCATGGTATATATACACGCAAAACAAGGCAAGAAAAAGTTAACGATGGGAAAAGACCATTCGGCCCATTGAGTTTGTCCTTCTAAGATTTCAACTCGCACCCAACCGTACATTAACATTTGATTCCAGTACCTTGCACGGCAGATTATTCCATCGCTCTTTGAGTGAAGATTTTTTTTCCGCTAAGAGCTGCATTAAATTTTCTTTCTCCTCATCTAGATTTTGAAAAATGTTTTATTCGTTCACGGGAATGTGGGCGTCGCTGGCAAGGCCAGCATTTATTGCCCATCCCTAGTTGTCCTTGAGAAGGTGGTGGTGAGCCGCCTTCTTGAACCGCTGCAGTCTGTGTGGATTGTAGTTTTTCGTAGCAGTTTTGATACAACTGACTGGCTCGCTAGGCCATTTCAGAGGGGCAGTTAAGAGTCACCCACATTGCCATGGGTCTGGAGTCACATATAGGCCAGACCGGGCAGACCAGCAGATTTCCTTCCCTAAAGGACATTAGTGAACCAGATGGGTTTTACGACAATCGTTTCATGGTCACCATTACTTTACACTAGCTTTTTATTCCAGATTTATTTAATTAACTGAATTTAATTTCATGTCTCCAGATTATTAGTCCAAGCCTCTGGATTACTAGTCCAGTAACATAACCACTATGCTACCATACCCTACAGATTGTCTGGACAAACTAGATGCAGGAAGAATGTTCCCGATGGTCGGAGAGTCCAGAACCAGGGGTCATAATCTAAGGATAAGGGGTAAGCCATTTAGGACAGAAATGAGGAAGAATTTCTTCACCCAGAGAGTGGTGAACCTGTGGAATTCTCTACCACAGAAGGTAGTTGAGGCCAAGTCATTAAATATATTCAAGAATGAGTTAGATATATTTCTTAAGGCTAAAGGTATCAAGGGATATGGGGAGAAGGCAGGTACAGGGTACTGAGTTTGGATGATCAGCCATGATCTCATCGAATGGCGGAGCAGGCTCGAGGGGCCGAATGGCCGACTCCTGCTCCTATCTTCTATGTTTCTATGTTTCTATGTCCTGCCTAACCTTGAGGTAATATTCTGGGTTCACTTCATCGATACCTCTTAAAAGTTTAAATACCTCAGAGGTACTCCATCTTGTTCAGCCTTTTCTGTGCACTGGGCAGCTTGAGTTGCTCTAGTCTTTCCCCCTACCACATTCCCTTTACACTTGGGATCATTCCTGTTGCTCTTTTCTGCACCCTCCCAATGCATGCACATTCCTCTTGAAGTCAGGTGACCCGAATTACACACAGTATTCCAAACGAGGACTGCCCAGTACATTATTAAGCCTCAGCGTAACCACTCACTGTAGAACTGTGCCCCACTAACACAGAACCAATGTCCTCTCTGCTTTTTAAATTGCTTCGCCATATTGTTTCAACATTGGGAGTGACGGGTCTGTCATAAGAACATAAGAAATAGGAGCAGGAGTCGGCCATTTGGCCCTTCGAGCCTGCTCCGCCATTCAATAAGATCATGGCTGATCATCTACCTCATCTCCACTTTCCTGCACTATCCCCATATCCCTTGATTCCCTTAATATTCAAAAATCTATCGATCTCTGTCTTGAATATACTCAATGACAGAGCCTCCACAGCCCCCTGAGGTAGAGAATTCCAAAGATTCACCACCCTCTGAGTGAAGAAATTTCTCCTCATCTCAGTCCTAAATGGCTGACCCCTTATTCTGAGACTGTGACCCCTGGTTCTAGACTCCCCAGCCAGGGGAAACATCCTCCCTGCATCTACCCTGTCAAGCCCTGTAAGAATTTTGTATGTTTCAATGAGATCACCTCTCCTCCTTCTAAACTCTAGAGAATATGGGCCTAGTCTACTCAATCTTTCCTCATAGGACAATCCCCCCATCCCAGGAACCAGACTGGTGAACCTTCGTTGCACTCCCTCTATGGCAAGTATATCCTTCCTTAGGTAAGGAGACCAAAACTGAACACAATACTCCAGGTGTGGTCTCACCAGGGCCCTATATAATTGCAGTAAGACGTCTTTACCCTTATACTCAAATCCTCTTGTAATAAAGGCCAACATACCATTTGCTTTCCTAATTGCTTGCTGTGCCTGCATTAACTTTCAGTGATTCGTGTACAAGGACACCCAGGTCCCTCTGAACACCAACATTTCCCAATCTCTCACCATTTAAAAAATACTCTGCTGTTCTATTTTTCCTACCAAAGTGGATAACTTCACATTTCTCCACGTTATATTCCATTTGCCATGTTCTTGCCCCACTCACTTAGCCTGTCTATATCCCCTTGAAGCCTCCTTGCATCCTCCTCACATCTTACATTCCCACCCAGCTTTGTATCATCATTCCCAGGTCCTATTCCAACTCTCCATGTGTTAAAGTGACGAGGTCATTCCTCCCATGTCGCTTTCCAAGTCTCCATGGCCCGGAATTTGCGCTCGCAGTAAGGCTCGCGCCAAGATCTCGCGGTCTCTGTGGCGAGAGTTCCCGGTTTTTCCCCACGCGTAACCGAAATCAGCGGAAGTTAACGGGGATTCCCAGCGGAGAGCTGCTGTCAGGTCAACCAGCTGTCTAAGCAGCCAATCGAAACGCAGCATTCTCACAGACGGCGAACCAGGAAGTGGGAAATTCTAACTTTTTATAAATGTTAGAGCGAGCAAAGCAAAGATTGGGGCTCCCACACGGGGAAAAGGCAAACCTGAAATGAAGATGAACAAACTTTTATGAAAAGTTGAATTTTTTTTTAATTACTTTTAAAAAAAATTATTTTTATTAAAATGGGTAAATTTGACACTCCACAAAATTAAAATCAGTTTTTCAGGGCCATAACGTTTGTTTATCAGTCAATACACGGTTAAAACTCCAGTTATACCTAAGGTATTTAACAGTGTTATTACCGCAGAACAGCCGAAGTTTTCATCGGTTTCCATGATTTGAGAGATTACACTGATTGCCGGCTCTGTTGGAGGTGGGGGTGCCATAGCACAGCCTGTGTCGGAGCAGTGAATGACGGACCGCAACGTCACCGTTTCCGCGTTAGGCTGCGCAGGCGCTGAACCCTGGAGCTGCGGTCAGTTTCAGAGGCGAAATGACGTCGGACGCCGGCGGTTCGCCATCATCGGGGTCGCAAATTCCGGGCCCATGTATTAAAGTGGCAAGGTTATTACTCCCGGGTTCAGCTCCAATGACATGCATTCCCACAGGGAGTACTGAGCAGGGCCTTATAACCACCGGCCGGGCTGGAAGCTAATCAGCACAGCTCGGCTCCAGATCCCAGCCTACCTTTGAGCAACGCCATGGGAGATCAGCCAGTCTTTAACACTCGCACAAAAGTTGCAATAGCTCAGTGCGTGCCTTTAATGAGAGTTCCTCCCAATGCACTAAGACTTCACTGGTCAAGGTCACTAACGACGATGACCATTGTGCATTTTTCTTAGTCGATCGCGCCCTCCTTCCCCACTGCCTCTCCCTCATGGTACCACCCTCACAGGTTTTCCTTTGCTTCCTATCACACCACGGTGAGCACATCACCTGTAATGGCTTCTCCTCCAGAGCCAATATCGTCACAAGGCTCTATTCTCGGCTCCCTCTTCTTCCTCATCCATATGTTGCAACCGAGCACTCCTATCTCTCCAACACTACGCTCGATTCCATAACTGTCGCTGTGCTGCCTGAACAGCATCAAATCATGAACGTTGAGGCTCAATCTTGGCAAATACCCAAACTATCTTGTTCAGTCCCACGAGCAACTCCATGGCTTAACCCCTGATCTCATTCCCCTTCTTGGTTTCCCACTGAAGCTCGATCCAATGGCCCATAACCTTGGGATCCTGCCCAACCTTGAGCGGAGCCTCAGGCACTGCATTCAGGCCATCGCCAAGATCATCTATTTTCACCTATAGAATGAAAAGCATTTACAGCACAGAAGGAGTCCATTCGGCCCAATATGTTTGTACCGGCTCTTTCACAACAGCTATCCAATATGTATCCCATTGCTTTGCTCCACGGTGACCGTGGCTCAGTGGGCAGCACTCTTGCCTCTGTCAGAAGGTCGTGGGTTCAAATCCTACTCCATGAGACTTGAGCACAAAAATCTAGGCTGACACTCCAGTGCAGTGCTGAGGAAGCGCTGCACTGTCGGAGATGCCGTCTTTCGGATGAGACATTAAACCGAGGCCCCGTCTGCTCTCTCAGGTGGACCTATAAGATCCTATGGCTCTATTTTGAAGAAGAGCAGGGGAATTCTCCCCGGTGTCCTGGCCAATATTTATCCCTCAACCAACATCACAAAAACAGATTATCTGGCCATTATCACATTGCCGTTTTAATTAACCTTGCTGTGCGGAAACTGGCTGCCGTGTTTCCTACATTACAAAGAAAAGAAAGACTTGCATTTCTATAGCACCTTTCACAACCTCAGGATGTCCCAAAGCACTTTACAGCCAATGAAGTACTTTTTGAAGTGGAGTCACTGTTGTAATGTAGGACACGTGGCAGCCAATTTGCGCACAGCAAGCTCCCACAAACAGCAATGTGATAATGACCAGATCATCTGTTTTTGTGATGTTGGTTGAGGGATAAATATTGGCCAGGACACCGGGGAGAACTTCCCCCTGCTGTTCTTCAAAATAGTGCCATGGGATCTTTTACGTTCACCCGAGAGGGCAGACAGGGCCTCGGTTTAATGTCTCATCCGAAAGACGGCACCTCCGACAGTGCAGCGCTCCCTCAGCACTGCACTGGGCGTGTCAGCCTCGATTTTTGTGCTCAAGTCTCTGGAGTAACTAAACTTCAAAAGTACTTCATTGGCTGTAATGCGCTTTCGGACATCCCTAAGTCATGCAAGGTGCAGTATAAACGCAAGTTTTTCTTTTTTTCACTCTCCCTAGCTCTGTACCGACTCAAACATTTATCAACTTTCCCCTTCAAGGATGCAGTGATCTCTGTCGTAACTACTCTCCGTGGTAATGCATTCCATTATCCGAGCTCCGTAACACCGGCCATCTCAATCCCCAGCTCGATCCCACTACCGCTGAAATCTTCATTCACCGCCTTTGTCGCTTCCATACGTGCCTTTTCTGATAACCCTCCCACCCCCACTGCCCCATGAGCTCGCCCTCCATAAGCTCAGTCACCCTGAGCTCTACTGACAGTATCCTTATGTGACACAAATTCCCACTCACCCTGCCGACATCCACAGGCTCCCCATCCCTCATGGGCTCCGGGGTGCTATGCACAAGTCCCGGCCAGAATGAAGACAATTGGGTAATTCCCCTTTGTAATTTTCCAATCCTCTCTGGCTACAAGCGTGGTGCCGGAGGACTGGAGGACTGCTAACGTTGTGCCATTGTTTAAAAAGGGTGAAAGGGCTAGATCGAGTAATTACAGGCCAGTCAGCCTAACCTCGGTGGTGGGAAAATTATTGGAAAAAATTCTGAGCGACAGTATAAATCATCATTTAGTGAGTCACGGATTAATCAAGGACAGTCAGCATGGATTTGTTAAGGGAAGGTCGTGTCTGACTAACTTGATTGAATTTTTTGAGGAGGTAACAAGGAGGGTCGATGAGGGTAGTGCATTTGATGTAGTCTACATGGATTTTAGCAAGGCTTTTGACAAGGTCCCACATGGCAGACTGGCTAGAAAAGTAAAAGCCCTTGGGACCCAAGGGAAAATGGCAAGTTGGCTCAGTGGCAGGAAGCAAAGGGTAATGGTCGACGGGTATATTTTTGTGACTGGAAAGCTGTTTCCAGTGGGGTTCCGCAGGGCTCAGTACTAGGTCCCCTGCTTATTGTGGTATATATCAATGATTTAGACTTCAATGTAGGGGGCATGATTAAGAAGTTTGCAGATGATACAAAAATTGGCCGTGTGGTTGATAGTGAGGAAGAAAGCTGTAGACTGCAGGAAGGTATCAATGGACTGGTCAGGTGGGCAGAAAAGTGGCAAATGGAATTCAATCTGGAGAAGTGTGAGCTAATGCGTTTGGGGAGGGCTAACAAGGCAAGGGAATACACAATAAATGGAGTGATACTGAGAAATGTAGAGGAACAGAGGGACCTTGGAGTGCATGTCCACAGATCCCTGAAGGTAGCAGGATAGGTAGATAAGGTGGTTAAGAAGGCATACGGGATACTTTCCTTTATTAGCTGAGGCATATAAGAGCAGGGAGCTTATACTTGAACTGTATAAAACATTAGTTAAGCCACAGCTAGACTACTGCGTACAGTTCTGGTCACCACATTACAGGAAAGATGTGATTGCACTGGAGAGGGTGCAGAGGAGATTTACGAGGATGTTGCCAGGACTGGAGACTTTTAGCTATGAGGAAAGATTGGATAGGCTGGGGTTGTTTTCTTTGGAACAGAGGAGGCTGAGGGGAGATTTAATTGAGGTGTATAAAATTATGAGGGGCCTAGATAGAGTGGATAGCAAGGACCTATTTCCCTTAGCAGAGAGGTCAATAACCAGGGGACATAGCTTTAAAGTAATCAAGGGATCAAGGGATATGGGGAGAAAGCAGGGATAGGGTACTGAATTTGGATGATCAACCATGATCTCATTAAATGGCGGAGCAGGCTCGAGGGGCCGAATGGCCTTCTCCTGCTCCTATCTTCTATGTTTCTATGTAATTGGTAGAAGGATTAGAGGGGAGTTGAGGAGAACTTGTTTCACCCAGATGGTGGCGGGGGTCTGGAACTCACTGCCTGAAAGGGTGGTAGAGGCAGAAACCCTCATCACATTTAAAAAGTACTTGGACACGCACTTGAAGTGCTCTAACCTACTGGGCTATGGACCAAGAGCTGGAAAGTGGGATTAGGCTGGATAGCTCTTTGTCGACTGGCACATACACGATGGGTCCAATGGCTTCCTTCTGTGCTGCAAATTTCTATGATTCTGTGAATCACGCCTGAAGACCGCACATAATCTGTATTACGTAGCTATCCTCCAATCACTGCATTTTGCTGGAGAAGTAATCCTGCTGTAGTTGGGAGACTCTGTTTGCTGTAGTTTTGCTCATGAGTTCAGAGGCTGTGTTTGAAAGTCCCGCCTCCCCGGCTCAATTCATTGGTGGACACAGCGGTGTCAATATTCACTCCGCATCTTTAAATCCCTCCATGGCCTCGCCCCACACGACCTCTGCAAACGTGGATCCGTTTTACAGCCTCCGCTGCCCCAACTCTAGTTTGCTGAGTGTCCCCTGCTCCCTCTCTCCCTACCGTTGGTGACAAGAGTCATCGATCCACTCACTCCTGCTCACTGAAGTCTCTCTGCCTTACTGCAAACCTCCTCGCCTTTATGAGCCTCCCTCAAACCCACCTGTTCCTACAATTCTGGCCTCTTGCAGCATCCTCGATTTTCATCGCCCCTCCATTGGAGGCCGTGCCATCAGCTGCCTAGGCCCTAAGCTCCGGAAATCCCTCTCTAAACCTCTCCACCTCTCCACCTCTCTCTCCTCCTTTAAGACACTCCTTAAAACCTACCCCTTTGACCAAGCTTTTGGTCACTTGTCCCAATATCTCTTATGTGGCTCGGTGTCAAATTTCGTCTGATAAGTCCTGTGACGTGCCTTGGGTCGTTTTACTACGTTAAAGGCGCTATATAAATGCAAGTGTTGTTGTTGTTATTTACCCACGATCTCATCCATCTTCTCTAATTTCCCTCCCATGACTAATCTGTCTGAGGCTGAACCACACTGTTCGCAACCTTGGTGTCATATTTGACCCTGAAATCAGCTTCCGCGACATAACTAAGACCGTCTATTTCCACCTCCATAACATCGTCCATCTCCGCCCCTGCCTCAGCTCATCTGCTGCTGAAACCCTCATCCATGCCTTTGTTACCTCTAGACTTGGCTATTCCAACGCACTCCTGGCTGGCCTCCCATGTTACACCCGACGTAAACTTGAGGTCATCCAAAACTCGGCTGCCCGTGTCCTAACTCGCACCAAGTCCCATTCGTCCATCACCCCTGTGCTCGCTGACCTACACTGGCTCCCGGTTAAGCAACGCCTCAATTTCAAAATTCTCATCCTTGTTTTCAAATCCCTCCAAGGTCTCGCCCCTCCCTATCTCTGTAATCTCCTCCAGCCCCACAACCCCCCGCGATATCTGCGCTCCTCTAATTCTGCCCTCTTGAGCATCCCTGATTATAATCGCTCAACCATTAGTGGCCATGCCTTCTGTTGCCTGGGCCCTAAGCTCTGGAATTCCCTCCCTAAACCTCTCCGCCTCGCTACCTCTCTTTCCTCCTTTAAGACGCTCCTTAAAACCTACCTCTTTGACCAAGCTTTTGGTCACCTGCCCTAATTTCTCCTTATGTGGTTTGGTGTCAATTTTTTGTCTTATAATACTCCTGTGAAGCACCTTGGGACGTTTTACTACGTTAAAGACGCTATATAAATACAAGTTGTTGTTGTTGTAATTGGGTCTAACCCAAACTGTGAAGCACCGAGGGTTGCTTTGTTACATTAATGGGGCTCTATAAATAGAAATAGTAATTGTGTTTATCTAATTCCCTCTTAAAAAGTGGCAAATAGCTTAGCTTCAACAGCCCCTATTGGTAATGTGTGCCTTATTCTAATAAACCTATTCTAATAAAAATTCGGGCGAAAAAAATACCTTCTAATCTCCCCATTTCAGTTCCTTATACTAATCATAAGTTTTTGCCCTTTGTAACCGATTCACTGAGAGAAATAATTTTTCACTATTTATAGACTCGTAGAGTATTACAGCACGGAAGGAAGCCATTCGGCCCATCGTCCTTGAATCGACTCTCTGAAAGAACTGTCCATTTGGTCCCTTTCCCTCGATCCTTTCCAATTATTCTTTCTCAAATGTTTATCAACTTCCCTTTTCAAAGCTATACTAAATTCGGCTTCCACCACTGTTTCTGGTAAAGTACATGATTGGTAGGAGGATTAGAGGGGAGTTGAGGAGAAATATTTTCACCCAGAGGGTGGTGGGGGTCTGGAACTCACTGCCTGAAAGGGTGGTCGAGGCAGAAACCCTCATCGCATTTAAAAAGTACTTGGATATGCACTTGAAATGCTGTAACTTACAGGGCTACGGACCAAGAGCTGGAAAGTGGGATTCGGCTGGATAGCTCTTTGTCGGCCGACGCAGACAAGATGGGCCGAATGGCCTCCTTCTGTGCCATAAATTTCTATGATTCTACCAACATTCCATGTCCGAGCAACTCGCTGCATAAAGCAATAGCTCCTCTTGTTCTTTTAGTGAAGATCTTGAATTTATGTCTCCTAGTTACCGACTGACCAACCAGTGGAAATACTTTTCCCGCTATACCTTCTTAAAAAAAACCCTCATCAGTTTGAGCACAAAAATCTAGGCTGACACTCCAGCACAGTGCTGAGGGAGTGCTGCACTGTCAGAGGTGCCGTCTTTCGGATGAGACGTTAAACCGAGGCCCCGTCTGCTCTCTCAGATGGACGTAAAAGATCCCATGGCACTGTTTCGAAGAAGAGCAGGGGGAAGTTCTCCCTGGTGTCCTGGCCAATATTTATCCCTCAACCAACATCACTAAAAACAGATTATCTGGTCATTATCACATTGCTGTTTGTGGGAGCTTGCTGTGCGCAAATTGGCTGCCGCGTTTCCTACATTACAACAGTGACTCCACTTCAAACAGTACTTCATTGGCTGCAAAGTCCTTGGTCATGAAAGGCGCTATAGAAATGCAAGTCTTTCTTTCTTTTTCTATTAGATCTCCTCGGCGTTCTAATGAGAACAATTCCAGTTTCGATAGTTCCTCCTCATAATTAAACCCTCTCATCCTGGTATCATCCTACTGAATCTGCACCTTCTCCATGGCCCTGACATCCCTCCTAAAGTAAGGTGCCCAACACTGGGCTCAGTATTTTAACTGCTGTGAATTGATTAGGTTTAGCATCTATGCTTCTCAAACACTTCTAATTTTGAACACTTATTTTACATTCCTCCTTAACTCTCTCCATTCCAGGGAATCAGCCATGTTTTTTTTTAAGTCTTTCATCATAACTACATCCTATCATTATTACTTGTCACTTTGGTGAATCTACAACAACAACTTGCATTTGCATAGCGCCTTTAACATAGTAAAACGTCCCAAGGCGACTCCCAGGAGCGATTATCAGACAAAGTTTGACACCGAGCCATGTAAGGAGATATTAGGGCAGGTGACCAAAAGCTTGGTCAAAGAGGTAGGTTTTAAGGAGCGTCTTAAAGGAGGAGAGAGAGGCGGAGAGGTTTAGGGAAGGAATTCCTGAGCTTCGGGCCCAGGCAGCAGAAGGCACGGCCGCCAATGGTGGAGCGATTAAAAATCAGGGGTGCACAAGAGGTCAGAATTGAAGGAGCGCATTACCAGGGCTGTGCTATCTCTTCCATAACAAGGTGTCCAAAACCCACACATAGCACTCCAATCCTGGTCTGAACAGTCTTGTATCAATGTCTTTAATTAACCTTGCAAGAGGGAAAAAATACACCGAGACAGAACAAATTCTGGATCAATGGAAGGAGCTGAGTTATTAGACTGTGTACGCCTGCCTGTAATTAATATTTATTTACGGAAAACAGATACCGTTGGAAAAGATTGCAGGATACATGGGAGGTAGAACCAATCTGGTTGCTATGTGTAGTGAGATAGTAACTGTGCTCGGAAGGAGCATGTTTATACTGTTGCTACACTAAAGTGACTAGAGTTGTTCTTCCCTCATAGTGTCACTGAATATTAGTTAACAGGGGCTATGTGGATGCTATGACAACAGGCTAGGACCCAGCTGCGATTCCTTCCACTGCCGAATAGCTTTCTGGCTATAAAATGTCTTAAAAGGGCAATGTTTTTAAGAGGAGGGAAGCCTTTGCTAAATCTTCTCCCGCAGACAAGCAATGCAATGAAACACATTGCTGCTCACTTATGCCTGGTGTTAACATGACAACATTTTCTCTGTTGCCTTAACCGAAACCTTTCTTTCTCCATGAAGGCAGCGCCCTTTTAAGAAGAAAATTTCAGATTTATATGAAAAAGATGACAACAGTGTCATCTGATGTGGAACAGGACGTGACAAGGGGCGATCTAATTGAGGTGTTTAAGATGATTAAAGGATTTGCAAAAGAAAAGAAAGACTTGCATTTCTATAGCGCCTTTCATGACTACCAGACATCCCAAAGCTCTTTACAGTCAATGAAGTACTTTTTGAAGTGTAGTCACTGTTGTAATGTAGGAAACGCGCACAGCAAAGTCCCACAAACAGCAATGTGATAATGACCAATTAATCTGTTTTTGTTATGTTGACTGAGGGATAAATATTGGCCAGGACACCGGGGAGAACTCCCCTGTTCTTCTTCAACATAGTGCAGTGGGATTTACGTCCACCTGAGAGAGCAGACGGGGCCTCGGTTTAACGTCTCATCCAAAAGACGGTACCTCTGACAGTGCGGCGCTCCCTCAGCACTGCGCTGGAGTGTCAGCCTGGATTTTATGCTCAAGTCACTGGAGTGGGACTTGAACCCACAACCTTCGGACCCAGAGATGAGTGTGCTACCCACTGAGCCATAGCTGGCACACAGGGTAAAGAAATAGGGTAGAGAGAGAGAGTAATTACCCTATTGGTGGAGTCCAGAACAAAGGGACATAATCTTAAAATTAGAGCCAGGCCGTTGAGGGGTGATGTCAGGAAGCACTTCTTCACACAAAGGGTGGTGGAAATCTGGAACTCTCTCCCCCAAAAAGCTGTTGAGGCTGGGGGTGGGGAGGTCACTTGAAAATTTCAAAACCGAGATTGATAGTTTTTTGTTAGGTAAGGGTATTAAGGGTTACAGATCCAAGGTGGGTAAATGGAGTTAAGATACAGATCAGCGATGAGAAGTGGGATTTTAAAATAGACACGGGGTAAACGGCACATCTCTGGATTGCTAAGAGGAGGCAAGAACCTGCTAGTCCACTCAAAGACCTCCAGCTCTCCAAACATGAAGGAAAGTCACTCTTCCCAATCTCAGGCACTACTCGTGGTGGAGAATGTAGGACAGAGCCTCCAACACATTCTGTCCTTTATAGGCCACCAGTGAAGCCTGACAGAGGCCCGGGAACATCCTTATCAGCCTGGAACGGCTCCATGCCTCATTTAAAACCCCACTTCTCCTCGATCTGGTGGGATGGGGAACTCCCAGACCCTTTACACCATGGCTAGATGACAAACCTGGCCTGATACAGGCTTCACCAGCTGGTCACCACGCTCCTTGACCGGGCCAGATTATTCCCTTTCCAACAGGTGGTGGAGAAATCACACCTTCCCAAACAGGACCAGTAGTGCTTCCAGTACAGTGTCAGTGGGTAGCACACTCTGCCTCGGAGTCAGAAAGTTGTGGGTTCAAATCCACACTCCAAAGACTTGAGCATAAAATCTAGGTGGAAAGTCCCACTATAGTACTGAGGGAGTGCAGTGCTGTCTTTCTGATGAGACATCAAACCAAGCTGCCCTCTCAGATGGATGGGAAAGATCCTCTTTCAACAGAAGAGCAGGGACGTTCTGGCCTATATTTATCCCTCAACCAACATCACTAAAACAGAATATCTGGTCATTAACACATCTCTGTTTGTGGGATGTTACTGTGTGCAAGTTGGCTGCTGTGTTTCCCACATTACAACAGTGACTACATTTTAAAAGTTCTTCATTGACACTAAAGTGCTTTGGGATGACCGGAGGTTGTGAAAGGCGCTATATAAATGCAAGTTCTTTCTTTCTAGCTCACACAATCAGCAATGTGATAATCTGTTTTTTTAGTGATGTTGATTGAGGGATAAATATTGGCCAGGACACCAGGGAGAACTCCCCTGCTCTTCTTTGAATAGTGGCCGTGGGATCTTTTACATCCACCTGAGAGGGGAGACGGGGCCTCGGTTTAACGTCTCATCCGAAAGACGGCACCTCCGACAGTGCAGCGCTCCCTCAGCACTGCACTGGGAGTGTCAGCCTAGCTTTATGCGCTCAAGTCCTTGGAGTGGGACTTGAACCCACAACCTTCTAGACTCAGAGGCGAGAGTGCTACCCACTGAGACAGGGCTGCACACAAACTCTAGGACCTAAGCTCTGGAATTCCCTCCCTAAACTTCTCCGCCTCTCTATTGAAGGTGCTCCTTAAAACCGACCTCTTTGTCCAAGCTTTCCTGTCCTAATATCTCATGTGGCTTGGTGTCAAATGTTGTCTGATACCGCTCCTGTGAAGCACCCTGGGACATTTTACTACGTTAACGGCGCTATCCAATGCAAGTTGTTGTTAAGACAGGAAAGACTGAGGAGGGGGCACTGAACACAGGGTCAAAGGGAAAGGTTTTTAAAGAGGCTTGTGACAGAAAGGAGAGAGGTATCGAAGGGGGGGGTGGGAATGGTTTTAGGAGAGAGTTCCTAAAATCCTGAGCGCAGTGCTCGAGACTGGGAGATGGGTCGGGACATCTTGCCGCTCTGGAGAACTCCAGACTGCAATCACCTGCGGTGTGTTAGCGTTGTCTCGGTTGCTGGCGTGCTTCCGCTAGCTGGTCAGACGGTACAGTGGCCAGACCCGGGCTGCGGGCAGGCGTTAACCGGAGGTGGGCACAGGCGGTCAGTTGGGTACTTGGGGAGGGAGGGGGCAAACACAGAAGTGGGGGCAAGCGTTCCAGTGTCTAGATCATCCCACACACACAACAGCGCTCCCAATATAGGTAAAATACGACCACATGAACTGTGACAGACAGGAAAAGACCCTCTGGACCATGCAACCTGCCCCACACAACTGCGATGCCCTGTGCACCACGATATATACCATACAGGTGTAGTTATTATGGAAACTAGTCCACGCCACATTACAGAAACCCCAAGTTACACCACCTAGCATTCTAACAAGAGGATACCTGGGACACCTGGGCAGGATTGAACTGCACTGAGAGTGAGTGCGTGACGATTTCACGCCCTGTCGGAAAAAAAAATCCCACTCTCAAATTTCAACACAGAAAGCATTTAACATCATACATGTTAACAGCGCCAATATACGTTCTTTTTATATGAGCCAGATTTTATATATATATATATATAGATAGATAGATATTTTAAAACTTAACAAAAAGCAAAATTCTTTGTTAAATTCTGCATTCAATATTTGCAACAGGAGTTGAATAAAGGTCAGGCACTGAGTGATGCAGAGAACTGACAGCCCGCGTGTGCTGTGGCCTTGGGAGCCAGTCCCGCAACATAGCCAATGCTGGCTACATATTATATATATTTTTGTGAATGGAGGATCACGTGATCCATCCAGGGCTCTTTGTCCTCCGTCTAAAAACAACAGGTGAAGGGGAGAGAGATTACAATGTAACCAAAATGTAACAAGAACCAAACGCAACAAACTACAAACAGAGAGAGAGAGAGAGACAGGGGTGGAAATGTTGCAACAAATTGCATTGGCTACACCACATCGCTACAATCAAAAACCTCCCAACACAGCGGATCCTTATATCTATAGATATTTTTATGAATGGAACCAAAATGCAAATGAGACTGATTCAGGAAAGGAATGGCTATTCGCCCCCCACACCCCTCCTCCCCCTTTTAAAAATAATGATCAATTTCATTCACAAAAAAAAAGAATGTCAATTGCAAATCAGGCTGAAATTGCAAGCTTTAAAATGGATGTTTCCATTGAGAGAGGGTGTTGCATTAGTGCATTTTTTTTCTTCTTTTTTGCAATGGTCGTGCAGTGCCGCCCTGTGCTGGATTTTATATATTTTTAATGATTATTATCCCAGGCCTGCCTGTGTTGTTGTTAAAGAGACAAGGACTCACTCCTGATCCATGTTCGGTGCCTGCAGTTACAGCATCATCCTCTCCCACTCCAGCATCCTCCAGCTTCCATCAAACAGCAGCCATTTTTCCGCCAGGGGATGTCTTTTTTTGCAAAATATTATATGAAAAAAAAATCTGCTCTCTCTCTCTCTCTTTCCACCGCCGCCGCGGATCCGGCAGGTTGTCTCCCCAGAAGCAGAGAGCCCAGAACCGGCTGCAATCGCTAGCTCAGCCCGCTGGAGCCCCAGCGCTCTCCGTCGGGTCCTAGCGCCCGATGTCTATCCATGTTGGCGGGGGGTGGGGGGAGTTCGCATTCTGCCCGGTCCTAGAGCCCGCCGCGCACCAGTCGGTAAAGAAAGACTCGCATTTATGGAGCGCCTTTCACGACCACCAAAGCACTTCACAGCCAATGAAGTACTTTTTTGAAGTGCCGTAATGTGAGCCAGTTCGTGCAGGGCAAGCTCCCACACAAGCAGCAATGCAAGATACACAACGGCAACCTCTGCAAGACATGCCAGATCATCAACACAGATACCATCATCACACGTGAGGACACTACCCACCAGGTACATGGTACATACTCATGTGACTCGGCCAACGTTGTCTACCTCATACGTTGCAGGAAAGAATGCACCGCGGCATGGTACATCGGCGAGACCATGCAGACACTGAGACAACGTATGAATGGACACCGCGCAACAATCGTCAGGCAGGATTGTTACCTCCCAGTCGGGGAACACTTCAGCAGTCAAGGACATTCAGCCTCGGATCTGCGGGTAAGCGTTCTCCAAGGCGGCCTTAGAGACACACGACAACGCAAAATCATCGAGCAGAAACTGATAGCCATGTTCCGCACTCATGAGGACGGCCTCAACCGGGATCTTGGGTTTATGTCACGATACATGACGTAGAGTCATCCAGACTCGAGTCGTCGTTAGCTTGTTCACAGATGTGATTCCCAGTAAAAAAGTAAAATTTTTAAAGTTTATCGTTTTCCATACCGACTGCAGCTTTTGACACATTAGACCCCCTGTAACCCCACCTCATTGTCTCAGTTGTATCTTGCTATGTCTTTGATGTGGTGCCTTCCTGGCTGACCTGATTGCCTTTTGTCACACCTCGGCAGATAAACAGTCAGGAGGATTAAATGTAGTCGTCTGCCATTGTAAGTTACACATGCATTGTTCTCTATCTATATATGCTTTGTCGATTTTGTATTCCTTCACTTCACCTGACGAAGGAACAGCAGCTCCGAAAGCTTGTGATTTCAAATAAAACTGTTGGACTATAACCTGGTGTTGTGCGACTTCTCACTTTTGTCCACCCCAGTCCAACACCGGCATCTCCGCATCATGACAAGCAGCAATGCGATAGTGACTGGATCATCTGTTTTCGCGCTGTTGGTTGAGGGATAAGTATTGGCCCAGGACACCGGGGAGAACTCCCCCTGCTCTTCTTCGAAATAGTGCCGCAGGATCTTTTACATCCACCCGAGAGGGCAGACGGGGCCTCGGTTTAACGTTTCATCCGAAAGGCGGCATATCCGACAGTGCGGCGCTCCCTCAGTACCACACTGGGAGTGTCAGCCTGGATTTTTGTGCTCAAGTCTCTGGAGTGGGACTATGAATCCACAACCTTCTGACTCAGAGGCGAGGGTGCTACCCACTGAGCCACGACTGACATCAGAGATCAAATAAAAAGGAGGGTGTCCTTGAGGTGGCAGTGGCAGCATAAATGCGGTGGGAACAGACCACGAAGAGCTACTTGCACAACTGCATTTCGTGGGGATTTCCTTGCCCAGGATTTGTTGGTGATGACTCACTTTGCCAAACATCTCCGCTTTGCTCGTCTGACCCTGACTTCCCTGTGGCTACTTAGGTTTGTTGGCTCGTTCAGTTATTGAGTGGGATGCCTGGAATTTTCTGAAATATAAGCATTTGCCAAAAATACATGGGTTCCTTTTTAATCTAGGCTGACACTCCAGTGCAGTACTGAGGGAGTGCTGCACTGTCAGAGGTGGCATCGGATGAGACGTTAAACCGAGGTCCTGTCTGCTTTCTAGGTGGATGTAAAAGATCCCAGGGCACTATTTCCAAGAAGAGCAGTGGAGTTCTTCCCGGTGTCCTGGGCCAATATTTATCACTCAACCAACATCACTAAAACAGATTATCTGGTCATTATCATATTGCTGTTTGTGGGAGCTTGCTGTGTGCAGATTGACCATCACGTTTCCTACATTACAACAGTGACTACATTTCAAAAGTACTTCATTGGTTGTAAAATGCTTTGGGACATCTTGAGGTCGTGAAAGGTGCTATATAAAAGCAATCTTTCTTCTTCTTCTACCATCAGGGCCCCCATTAAAACGGAGTCTCACCATCAGGGCCCCCATTAAAATGGAGTCTCACCATCAGGGCCCCCATTAAAATGGAGTCTCACCATCAGGGCCCCCATTAAAACGGAGTCTCACCATCAGGACCCCTGTTAAAAGGGAGTTTCACCATCAGGACTCCTGTTAAAAGGGAGTTTCACCATCAGGACTCCTGTTAAAAGGGAGTCTCACCATCAGGACTCCTGTTAAAAGGGAGTCTCACCATCAGGACTCCTGTTAAAATGGAGTCTCACCATCAGGACTCCTGTTAAAATGGAGTCTCACCATCAGGACTCCTGTTAAAATGGAGTCTCACCATCAGGACTCCTGTTAAAAGGGAGTTTCACCATCAGGACTCCTGTTAAAATGGAGTCTCACCATCAGGACTCCTGTTAAAAGGGAGTTTCACCATCAGGACTCCTGTTAAAATGGAGTCTCACCATCAGGGCCCCCATTAAAACGGAGTCTCACCATCAGGACTCCTGTTAAAAGGGAGTTTCACCATCAGGACTCCTGTTAAAATGGAGTCTCACCATCAGGGCCCCCATTAAAACGGAGTCTCACCATCAGGACTCCTGTTAAAACGGAGTCTCACCATCAGGGCCCCTGTTAGAGGGAGTCTCACCATCAGGGCCCCTGGTAAAATGGAGTCTCACTATCAAGGGCCCCTGTTAGAGGGAGTCACCCTACTGGAATTCTATGTTTTACAAGATCACGGTACATTTGGATGTAGAGGGTCCACCAGCCAATTTGTGTTCATCCTTCTAATATGCCAATTTCACTGTCTTGCCCTTTATGGCCTCTAGATGTCCCTTAAATGAGTTCGATGTTGTGTGTCCACTTGTCCTGACCATTCTTTTGAGGCTCCACAGCCCTGGCTTATCAAACCATTGCTCATAGCCCTTTCCCCTAACACTGGGGGCTGGTTGTTCTCCTCTGCACTGCCTCTACAGCCTCACGCTGATGTCACGCTGACCAGGAGTAAGCTAACCCCAGCACTGTACAGCTCCAGCATCCACCTCGCCTCCCCGCTCTGCTTTTTAGATCTGGGGTGAATGACGCCAGAAAATTGCTCGGTGATGTGAACGCTGCGTCTATTGACACCACTGTGTCAGCCAATGAGTTGGAGGTGGGGCGGGACTTACGGCAGGACTCACAGCAGACAGTCTGTTTTACAGCAAACAAAGTCTGTTTACTCAGCAAACAGAATCTATTGAAACAGCGCACTACAGCAAACAGTCTACAGAGTCTATTTAAAAAGAGTCTCGACGAACTACAGCAAACAGAACTCATGACCGAAACTACAGCAACCTCTCCCGATAAAAGCAGGCTGATTTTTTTCCAGCAACACGCAGTGAGCGGAGGATAGTTACACAATACAAATGATGTGCGTAAAATCCATCCCAGTCACGTACAGCAGTGCGGTCTCCAGGCGTGATTGACGGGGGGGGGGGAAATTACCCAATCATCTCCATTCTGGCCGGGAATAGTTTCTGTCACTATATGCAGCTATGACACACACAGGCTGAGCATGCGTGTACGGTGTAACATGACAAGTAACGGATGGCTGCTGAAACAAAGGTGCGAGAAGGAGGGTTGTCCTCTGTGCCGCTCCCCACCGATCAGCCCTGCAGCATTCCAGCCTGGTTTCAGACAACATTTACCGACCCTGGGTGTGCGTCAGCCTTCTGTGTCTTGGTAGCTGCAGGTGTCGCTAAAGCAGATGGCACAGATTGGCATCTGGCTCTCTGCTGACCCAGACCCCGAGAGGACAGGTTCCCCACGGTCATTACCGGGTAATGGTACCAGGGCCTGCAGAGAGGGTAGGTGGCAACCTGGCGGGTGCAACCAATCAGGCAACGCTGGTTGTTGATCACCCTGGCATGACTTCATTGAGAGCATGGCACACTGTGGTAGGGGCTGCTTCTGAAGAACCGACAGTTAGTTAGGCCTCCGCACGTATGTGTGCCATTGGGCTTAACCGAACGTCACAGCGACCTTGAGAAGGTGAGCTGCCCGCTGTGCCAATCCTCGGCCAGGGCAAGGCGCGTGTGAAGGTGTCAGCAGTTGGGCGCAGAACACCGCTGGTGCAATCTGACCTCCGCTGGCATCCCTTGACCTTCCTCTTGCTCCCTAAAAACTCACGTATAGGAGCATTCCCATGGGAAAAACCATAGGTGGCATCGATGGAACTGGAAGGAAAAGGAGGAGGGAGCAATTACTACATAGGTCGATGAAAGCCTAACAGATTAAGAAATGGCCTGAACGCTGTTCATTGAAACTTCATCTCATGCCTTCAAATTAACTATTGCCTCCAGGTGGCACAGCATAAAGGCCAGAAAAAGACATGGAGGAATTATGACGGTATTCCCGCAACATTTCAATATTACGATGTATTCCCACTCCATTATAATATTGCGATGAAGGACACATTAAGGCCACTAGGGCCCATAAGGCAGACCAAACTGGCCACTTTTGTCATTCGCTGCTTACTTGGTAGCACTCTCTTCTTTCAGCCAATAGGTCATGGGCTCAAGGCTCAGTTAAGGGAGTGAGCGCATAATCTAGGCTGACATTCCAGTGCAGTGCTGAGGGAGTGCTGCACTGTCGGAGGTGCCGTCTTTCACTTTGAAGCGTAAAACCGAGGCCCTGTCTGCCCTCTCGGGTAGATGTAAAAGATCCCACGGCACTATTTAAAGAAGAGCAGGGGGAGTTCTCCCTGGTGTCCTGGCCAATATTTATCCCTCAATCAACATCACTAAAACAGATTATCTGGTCATCATCACATTGCCGTTTGTGGGAGCTTGCTGTGCACTAATTGGCTGCCGCGTTTCCTACATTACAACAGTGACTGCACTTCAAAAGTACTTCATTGGCTGTAAAGCACTTTGAGGTGTCCTGAGGTTGTGAAAGACGTTATCGAAACGCAAGTCTTGATAAATTGAAATGAGTGAAAAAGTAAATTTATAACCGTATAGAGACAGTCTTTAGTCGGAGAGTGAGGAAAGTTTGGCAAAGGGAAGGAGATTAGAGGATTCAAAATGCTTACCTGAGAGTTAGGGTATTGGAGGGACGAGATGAATGGGCTGAATGGCCTTTCCTTGATGTTTCTCAGACTGGGCCCTGCAGTTCAGTGGGAGGAGCTGAGTAAAGGATGGGCACTTTGGAAAATGGGAGATGTGGGAGTCGGAGGGTGGTGGGAAGAGGGTGAGAATGCTCGGATTCAAAAAAGATTTGCAAGGGTGATACCAGAACTGAGAGATTCTAACTATCAGGAAAAAGAGAACAGGCTCGGGGCTCTTTTTTTCTAGAAAGGAGAAGACTGAGGCGTGACCAGATGGAGGTCTTTAAAATTATGAAGGGGTTTGGTAGACCGAGAGAAGATGTCTCCCCAGGTGGGGGAGACTAAAACTTAGGGGCCTATAAATTTAAGATAGTCACTAATAAATCCAATAAGGAATTCAGGAGAAACTTCTTTATCCAGAGAGTGGCTAGAATGTGGAACTCGCTACCACAGGGAGTGGTTGAGGCGAATAGCACAGATGCATTTAAGGAAAAGCTAGATAAGTGCGTGAGGGAGAAAGGAATAGAGGGTTATGCTGATAGGGTGAGATGAAGTAGGGTGGGAGGAGGCTCGTGTGGAGCAGAAACACCGGCACGGACTAGTTGGGCTGAATGGCCTGTTTCTGTGCTGTACATTCGATGAAACTCTATGGGTTGTCGCGGTCCGATCTCATTCAGCCCACTGTGGCATCGTGACATCGACGGAGGCCCCAGGCTACAAGCCACCAGTCCCTCCCCCGACTGTGGGGACAGGGACACAACAAGAGTGCCGACCTCAAAATGGAGGCGCAGGCCGGGCCAATGAAAGAGTCCCGCGTGCTGGGGGAAGACTTTTGAAAAACATAAAATATGATTGAAGCCCAAGAATCTGGTTGCGGAATACTCAGGGCTGAGAGTTGCCATGGAAACAGGATGCTATTAGTTTGAGTGCATCTCTCCAGGCATCTCAGCGTCTTCACAGTGTTACTGCTCAGGCCGGAGGGGGATGGGACAATTACAGATCCGGACAATTCAATCCCCCACTGCCCCCTCCTGTAGTAAAACGTCCCAAGGGCGCTTCACAGGACCGTTATCAGACAAGATTTGACACCGAGCCACATAAGAGGACATTAGGACAGGTGACCAAAAGCTTGGTCAAAGATGTAGGCTCTTTTTTATTCGTTCCTGGGATGTGGGCGACGCTGGCAAGGCCAGCATTTATTTCCCATCCCTAGTTGCCCTCGAGAAGGTGGTGGTGAGCCGCCTTCTTGAACCGCTGCAGTCCGTGTGGTGAAGGTACTCCCACACAGTGCTGTTAGGGAGGGAGTTCCAGGATTTTGACCCAGCGATGATGAAGGAACGGCCGATATATTTCCAAGTCAGGATGGTGTGTGACTTGGAGGGGAACTTGGAGGTGGTGGTGTTCCCATGCGCCTGCTGCCCTTGTCTTTCTAGGTGGTAGAGGTCGCGGGTTTGGGAGGTGCTGCCGAAGAAGCCTTAGCGAGTTGCTGCAGTGCCTCTTGTAGATGTTACACACTGCAGCCACGGTACGCCGGTGGTGGAGGGAGTGAATGTTTAAGGTGGTGGATGGGGTGCCAATCAAGCGGGCTTTTTTTTTTATTATTCGCTTATGGGATCTGGGCGTCGCTGGCAAGGCCAGCATTTATTGCCCATCCCTGCTTTGTCTTGGATGGTGTCGAGCTTCTTGAGTGTTGTTGGAGCTGCACTCATCCAGGCAAGTGGAGAGTATTCCATCACACTCCTTACCTGTGCCTTGTAGATGGTGGAAAGGCTTTGGGGAGTCAGGAGGTGAGACACTCACCACAGAATACCCAGCCTCTGACCTGCTCTTGTTGCCACAGTGTTTATGTGGCTGGTCCAGTTTCTGGTCAATGGTGACCCCCAGATTTAAGGAGCGTCTTAAAGGAGGAGAGAGAGGTGGAGATGTGGGGGGGTTTAGGGAGGGAATTCCAGAGCTTAGGGCCCAGGCAGCTGAAGGCACGGCCGCCAATGGTGGAGCGAAGGAAGTGGTGAATGCTCAAGAGGTCAGAATTGGAGGAGCCCAGAGATATCGGAGAGTTGTCGGGCTGGAGGAGGTTACAGAGATTAGGGAGGGGGACAAAGCCATGGAAGGATTTGAACACGAGGATGAGAATTTTAAAATCAAAACGTTTGGGGACAGGGAGCAAATGTAGGTCATTGAGCACAGGGGTGATGGGTGAATGGGACTTGGTGCGAGTTCGGACACGGGCAGCTGAGTTTTGGATGAGTTGAAGTTTACGGAGGGTGGAAGATGGGAGGCTAGCTAGGAGAGTATTGGAATAGTTGAGACTGAAGGAAACAAAAGCTTAGAATCATAGAATCATAGAATGATACAGCACAGAAGGAGACCATTCTTCCTGTCGTGCCTGTGCTCTTTGAATAAGCTCTCCAATTAGTCCCACTCTCCCTGCTCTTTCCCCATAGTCCTGCAAATGTTTCCTTTTCAAGTTTTTATCCAATTGCCTTTTGAAAGTTACTATTGAATCAGTTTCCCCCGCCCTTTCAGGCAGCGCATTCCAGATCACAACAACTCGCTGCGTAATAAAAAATTCTCCTCATCTCCCCTCTGGTTCTTTTGCCAATCACCTTAAATCCGTGTCCTCTGGTTACCGACCCTTCTGCCACTGGAAACAGTTTCTCCTTATTTACTCTCTCAAAATCATTCACAATCTGGAACACCTCAATTCAATCTCCCCTTAACCTTCTCTGCTCTAAGGAGAACAACCCCAGCTTCTCCAGTCTCTCCACGCAACTGAAGTCCCTCATCCCTGGAACCATTCTAGTCAATCTCCTCTGCACCCTCTCAAAGGCCTTGGCATCCTTCTTAAAGTGTGGTGCCCAGAATTGGACACAATACTCCAGCTGTGGCCCATCCAGTGATTAATAAAATTTAGCATAACTTCCTTGCTTTTGTACTCTCTGTCTCTGTTTATAAAGCCAAGGATCCCATATGCTTTTTTAACAGTCTTCTCAACTTGTCCTGCCACCATCAAAGATTTGTGTACATACACCCCCAGGTCTCTCTGTTCCTGCTCCCTCTTTAGAATTGTACCCTTTAGTTTATATTGCCTCTCCTCATTCTTCCTACCATAATGTATCACTTCACACTTCTCTGCATTAAATTCCATCTGCCATGTGTCTGCCCATTTCACCAGTCTGTCTATGTCCTCCTGAAATCTGCTACTATCCTCTTCACTGTTTACTACATTTCCGAGTTTCTTGTCATCTGCAAACTTTGTAATTATGCCCTGTACACCCAAGTTCAGGTCATTAATATACATCAGAAAGAGCAGTGGTCCTAATACTGACCCCTGGGGAACACCACTGTATACTTCCCTCCAGTCTGAAAAACAACCGTTCACCACTACTCTCTGCTTTCTGTCTCTTAGCCAATAGCATATCCACGGTGGCCCTGTCCCTTTAATCCCATGGGCTTCAATTTTGCTAACAAGTCTATTATGTTGCACTTTATCAAACGCCTTTTGAAAGTCGATATACACAACATCAACCACACTGCCCTCATCAACCCTCTCCGTTACTTCATCAGAGAACTCATTCAATTTAGTCAAACACAACTTGCTTTCAACAAATCCATGCAAGCTTTCATTTATTAATCCATATTTTTCCAAGTGACAATTAATTTTGTCTAGGACTTATGGGGGAGAAATCGGGCTACTTACCGCCATCCGTTTGCGCCGGAACCCTGGAAGAAAATGGCGGCCGCCGCTCTAACGCCCACCTCCGGCGCGGGACTCAGCAGGCCGCCATTTTGCTGAGGGCCGGTAGCAGGGCTGGACTTTAGAAACATAGAAACATAGAAAATAGGTACAGGAGTAGACCATTCAGTCCTTCGAGCCTGCACCGCCATTCAATGCGTTCATGGCTGAACATGCTACCTCAGTACCCCATTCCTGCTTTCTCGCCATACCCCTTGATCCCCCTAGTTGTGAGTGTTATATCTAACTCCCTTTTGAATATATTTAGCGAACTGGCCTCAACAACCTTCTGTGGAAGAGAATTCCATAGATTCACCACTCTCTGGGTGAAGAAGTTCCTCCTCAGCTCAGTCTTAAATGGCTTCCCCTTAATCCTTAGACTGTGACCCCTGGTTCTAGTTTTCCCTAACATTGGGAACATTCTGCCCGCATCTAATTTGTCTAAACCAGTCAGGATTTTAAATGTCTCTATAAGATCCCCCCTCATTCTTCTGAACTCCAGAGGATACAAGTTCAGTTGACCCAATCTTTCTTGATATGTCAGTCCGGCCATCCCAGGAATCAATCTAGTGAACCTTCGCTGCACTCCCTCAATAGCAAGAATGTCCTTCCTTAAGTTAGGAGACCAAAACTGCGCACAATACTCCAGGTGTGGCCTCACCAAGGCCCTGTACAACTGCAGCATCACCTCCCTACTCCTGTACTCAAATCCCCTTGCTATGAAGGCCATCATTCCGTTTGCTTTCTTGACTGCCTGCTGCACTTGCATTCCCACCTTCAGTGACTGATGTACCATGACGCCCAGGTCTCGTTGCACCTCCCCTTTCCCTAATCTGCCACCATTCAGGTAATAGTCCGCCTCTCTATTTTTACCACCAAAGTGGATAACCTCACATTTATCCACATTGTACTTCATCTGCCATACATTTGCCCATTCACCCAACCTGTCCAAGTCACTCTGTAGCCTCCTAGCATCCTCCTCATTGTTCACACTGCCTCCCAATTTAGTGTCATCCGCAAATTTGGAGATATTACATTTAATCCCTTCGTCCAAATCATTAATATATAATGTAAACAGCTGGGGTCCCAGCACCGAACCCTGCGGTACCCCGCTGGTCACTGCCTGCCATTCTGAAAAGTACCCATTTACTCCTACTCTTTGTTTCCTGTGTGCCAACCAGTTCTCAATCCACGTCAACACATTACCCCCAATCCCATGTGCTTTAACTTTGCTCACCAATCTCTTGTGTGGGACCTTGTCGAAGGCCTTCTGAAAGTCCAAATACACCACATCTACTGGTTCCCCAATGTCCACCCTATTGGAAACATCCTCAAAAAATTCCAGAAGATTTGTCAAGCATGATTTCCCTTTCACAAATCCATGCTGACTTGGACCTATCATGTCGCCACTTTCCAAATGGTCTGTTATGACATCTTTAATAATTGCTTCCATCATTTTACCCACGACCGATGTCAGGCTGACCGGTCTATAATTCCCTGCTTTCTCCCTCCCTCCTTTTTTAAAAAGAGGGGTTACATTGGCCACCCTCCACTCCATCGGAACTGATCCAGAGTCTAAGGAATGTTGGAAAATGATCGTCAATGCATCCACTATTTCCAAGGCCACCTCCTTAAGTACTCTGGGATGCAGACCATCAGGCCCCGGGGATTTTTCAGCCTTCAGTCCCATCAATTTCCCCAATACCTTTTCCCGACTAATAAGGATTTCCCTCAGCTCCTCCCTCTTACCAGATCCTCTGACCCCTTTTATTTCCGGCAGGTTGTGTGTGTCCTCCACAGTAAACACCGAACCAAAGTACTTGTTCAATTGATCAGCCATTTCCTTGTTCCCCATTACGACTTGCCCTGTTTCCGACTGCAGGGGACCTACGTTTGTTTTTACTAACCTCTTTCTTTTTACATATTTATAGAAGCTTTTGCAGTCCATTTTAATGTTCTCTGCAAGCTTCCTTTCATATTTTATTTTCCCTGCCCTAATCAAACCCTTCGTCCTCCTTTGCTGAGTTTTGAAGTTCTCCCAGTCCCCGGGTTTGCTGCTACTTCTGGCCAATTTGTATGCAACTTCCTTGGTTTTAATACTATCCCTGATTTCCCTTGTTAGCCATGGTTGAACCACCTTCCCTTTTTTATTTTTACGCCAGACCGGGATGTACAATTGTTGTAGTTCATCCATGCGATCTCTAAATGTCTGCCATTGCCCTTCCACTGATAGCCCCTTAAATATCGCTTGCCAATTTAACCTCGCCAATTCACGCCTCATACCATCAAAGTTGCCCTTATTTAAGTTCTGGACCATGGTCTCTGACTTAACTGTTTCCTTCTCCATCCTAATGTAGAACTCCACCATACTATGGTCACTCTTCCCCAGGGGGCCTCGTACCACAAGATTGCTGATTAGTCCTTCCTCATTACACAACACCCAGTCCAGGATGGCCTCCCCTCGAGTTGGTTCCTCAACATATTGGTTTAGGAAACCATCCCTTAAACACTCCAGGAAATCCTCCTCCACCGTATTGCTTCCAGTTTGAGTAGCCCAATCTATATGCATATTAAAGTCACCCATGATAACTGCCGTGCCTTTTTTGCACGCACCTCTGATTTCCTGTTTCATTCCCTCCCTCACCTCACCACTGCTGTTTGGAGGTCTGTACACAACTCCCACTAACGTTTTCTGCCCTTTGGTGTTCTGCAGCTCAACCCATATTGATTCCACATCCTCCAAGCTGATGTCCTTCCTAGCTATTGCATTAATCTCCTCTTTAACCAGCAATGCTACCCCACCCCCTTTTCCTTTTATTCTATCCTTTCTGAATGTTGAATACCCCTGGATGTTCAGTTCCCAGCCTTGATTGTTCTGGAGCCATGTCTCTGTAATCCCAATCACATCGTATCCGTTAACATCTATTTGCACAGTCAATTCATCCACCTTATTACGGATACTCCTTGCATTAAGACACAGAGCCTTTAGGCTTATTTTATTAACATCCTTTGTCCTTTTAGACTTATGATTTAGTATGGCCCTTTGTGTTTCTTGCCTTTGTTTACTCGGCCTTCCCCTATTGTTTCTCACCCTTCTAACATTTGTTTCTGACTGCATATTACTTCCCCCTGTTTCGCTACATAGGTTCCCCTTCCCCTGCCATATTAGTTTAAATCCTCCCGAACTGCTTTAGCAAATATTACCCCGAGGACATCGGTTCCAGTCCTGCCCAAGTGCAGACCATCCCTTTTGTACAGGTCCCACTTCCCCCAGAACTGGTTCCAATGCCTCAGGAATTTGAATCCCTCCCTCCTGCACCACTGCTCAAGCCACGTATTCAATCTCACTATCCTGTTCTCTCTATTCTGATTAGCTCGTGGCATGCAAATATGGAGAGCGTGATGTCAGTCGACATGCAACGCCAACTTAACGTCACGCTCTGCGAACTTCGACCTTAGCGCTGAGTTTAGCGCTGGGTCCTAAACTCGTTCTGAAAAGTGAGTGTGCAGCAGACTGACAGAGACGCTTAGCACTTCTTAAAGGGCCACACACATCTTTCAGCTAAGTTTCCATTTAAGCTTTTGGACTGGATTTTTAAAAAATATTTCATTGAAGTAGTGGCTTGGTGCAATACATGTTAAAAGTTTTTAAAGTGTGCAGGGACTGCTGCTGGACGCTTGCAAGGCCTCAGATGGTAAAGGAAGGCCTCTGAGAAGACAGAGAATGTTGGAAATGCTCAGCAGGTTAGGCAGCATCCGTGGAGAGAAAGAGTTTACGTCTCAGGTCGAGATGCGGCCTGACCTGCTGAGTATTTCCAGCATTTTCTGCTTTTATTTCAGATTTCCAGCATCCACTCGCAGAGGGAAGAGGAAGAAGCAGAAGAGGAGGAAGCAGAAGGAACCCAGACAGCCCCTTTGCGGCCGGGATATCCGGAATGGAATCATCCGTCTGTGGTCCCAGTGACCACAATCCCAATTCCTCTTTCAACATTTGGCCCACACATTACCTTCCCTCTGTTACTGACCATCACAGCGTCCTTTTGGCCACAAGGCTGAAATAAAAGTCACCACAAAGCAAACTTTCCAATCCAACTTTAGACGTCTATCCATCCAATGTGACGTCAAGAAATCAACTCATCAGCCTTGTGCATTCCCTTAGTGACTGTCTTGTGTGTGCCTTTGCCTATCCTATTGATGTCACGCAGTGCTACTCCAATGGCTACAGCATGGCTGGTGGAAGGCTGCTGACTTTCAGTGGGGGACACTGCAAATGGCCTTGCAGGTCGACCTTGAGGAGCTGGTGGCTGGGAGTGTGAAATCGAGTGATGGTGTTTCTTCTTCTTCTTCACTCTCCTCTTCTTCTTCTTCACTCTCCTCTCCCTCTTCTTGTTCAACCACTGGATGGGCAGGCTGGATTTCTTGGGTGTCTGAACTGAGGAAGGCACGAAGGTGGAGTTGTGGTGAGGGGAGGGCAGGAAAGGAAGAGGTGCATGCCAGAAGGAGGATAACATATGAGGATACCAGCATCTTGTATCCTTACAGCCCCGCCGCTGGCCAAGGGCTCAGCCATGCCCCTGCCAAGAATGGCCAGCACTGTCTCCTCCCAGGGGGTGAGGTGAAGCTAGGAATGGGAGGTGTGCCTCGTGTTTGGTACAGATTGTTGGTAGGTGAGTGATTGGGGTGCAGGGTGCACTGAGAAGTGTGCGAGGCTAGTGGTGCAGTTGGTAGGAGGCGGCTTTTGAAGATGCATTCACTGACCTTGACCAGTGGTCTGAGGTCATGAAGCTTCTTTGGGCACTGGAGCCAGGTGGTGGGGGGCGACACTGCTGGCAGTGATGGCCTCGGTGATGTACTCCCACATCGTACTTTCTGGAGGGCCTCCTGGCCCCTGTGGGTAGAGGACCTCTCTTGCACAAAGCTGGAGTGCTGCGTGTGAGACCCTGGGTGCCCCTTCCCTGGCTTGTTGAGCCATTTGTGTTAGTGCTGAAGCACTTTACCCATTTGTTTAGGTGTGGAAGGAAATTCAGCTTCAAGAGCTGAAGACTGCCATTTGGGAATTCTTTTTAATGTTACTTTTATTTTCAGTAGGCAGTTGAGCTTTAAGGGCTAAAAACTCCCTATTTTAAAATGATTTTTATTTTTTTCATTTTAGAAGGCAGTTCCCCTTTAAGGGAGTTTTTGTCCCATTCGCCATCTCCGTCGCATCTGTTCTATTGATGCCACCTTCCATACTAGTGCTTCCGATATGGCTTCCTTTATCCTTAACCGAAGATTCCCCTCTACCGTGGTTGACATAGCCCTCAACCGTGTTCGTTCCATTTGCTGCACTTCTGCTCTCACCCCTTCCCCTCCCTCCCAGAACCAAGATAGGGTTCCCCTTGTCCTCACCTTTCACCCCACCAGCCTCCACATTCAATGGATCATCCTCCGCCATTTCCGCCACCTCCAGCGTGATCCCACCACCAAACACAGCTTCCCCTCACCTCCCCTTTCAGCATTCCAAAGGAACCGCTCCCTCCGCGACACCCTGGTCCACTCCTCAATCACCCCTAACAGCCCTTCTCCTTCGCCTGGCACCTTCCCGTGCAAGCGCAGGAGATGCAACACCTGCCCTTTTACCTCCCCCCTTCCCACTGTCCAGGGCCCCAAACACTCCTTCCAGGTGAAACAGCGATTTACTTGTACTTCTTGCAATTTAGTATACTGTATTCGCTGCTCACGATGCGGTCTCCTCTACACTGGGGAGACCAAACGCAGATTGGGTGACCGCTTTGCGGAACACCTCCATTCAGTCCGCAAGCGTGACCCCGAGCTTCCGGTCGCCTGTCACTTTAATTCTCCGCTCCACTCCCACTCTGACCTCTCTGTCCTCGGCCTCTTACACTGTTCCAACGAAGCTCAACATAATTATAATGGACAATAAGCAAATGGCAGAGACATTAAACAAATACTTTGTATCTGTCTTCACGGTAGAAGACACAAAAAAATTCTGGAAATAATGGGGAACCAAGGGTCTAGAGAGAATGAGGAACTTGAAGAAATCATTATAAGTAAAGACATAGTGCTGGAGAAATTAATGGGACAAAGTGGCGACAAATCCCCTGGACCTGACGACCTGCATCCTAGGGTTTTAAAAGAGGTCGCTGCAGAGATCAGTGGATGCACTGGTATTAATCTTCCAGAATTCCCTAGATTCTAGAACAGTCCTCAAGGATTGGAAGGTAGCAAACATAACCCCGCTATTTAAGAAAGGAGGAAGAGAAAAAACAGGGAATTATAGGCCAGTTAGCCTGACATCAGTAGTAGGCAAAATGCTAGAATCTATTATTAGGGACGTGGTAACAGGGCACTTAGAAAATCGTAATATGATTAGGCAGAGTCAACATGGTTTTATGAAAGGGAAATCCTGTTTGACAAATCTATTTTTTGAAGATGTAACTAGTAGGATGGATAAGGGGGAGCCAGTAGATGTAGTGTATTTGGATTTTTAAAAAGCATTCGATAAGGTGCCACACAAGAGGTTATTACACAAAATTAGGACTCATGGTATTGGGCTAATATATTAGCAAGGACTGAGGATTGGTTAATGGACAGAAAACAGAGAGTAGGAATAAACAGGACTTTTTTGGGTTGGCAGGCTGTAACTAGCGGGGTACTGCAAGGATCAGTGCTTGGGCCTCAGCTATTTACAATCTATATTAATGACTTAGATGAAGGGACTGAGTGTAATGTATCCAAGTTTGCTGATGATACAAAGTTAGGTGTGAAAGTAAGCTGTGAGGAGGACGCAAAGAGGCTGCAGAGAGATATAGACAGGTTGATTGAGTGGGCAAGAACATGGCAAATGGAATACAATGTGGGGAAGTGTGAAGTTATCCACTTTGGTAGGAAAAACAAAAAAGCAGAATATTTTTTGAATGGTGAGAGACTGGGAAATGTTTGGGACCTGGGTGTCCTTGTACATGAATCACAGAAAGTTAACATGCAGGTACAGCAAGCAATTAGGAAAGCAAATGGCATGTTAGCTTTTGTTACAAAGGGATTAGAGTATAAGAGTAAAGAAGTCTTACTGCAATTATACAGGGCATTGGTGAGGCCACACCTGGAGTACTGTGTACAGTTCTGGTCTCCTTACCTAGGGAAAGACATACTTGCCTCAGAGGGAGTGCAGGGAATTGCCCTATGAGGAAAGATTGAGTAGACTAGGCCTCTATTCCCTATAGTTTGGAAGAATGAGAGGTGATCTAATTGAAACATATAACATTTTTAAGGGGCTTGACAGGCTTAATGCTGGGAAAATGTTTCCCCTGGCTGGGGAGTCTAGAACACAGGGTCACAGTCTCAGAATAAGGGGTCGTCCATTTAGAACTGAGATGAGGAGAAATTTCTTCACTCAAAGGGTTGTGAATCTTTGGAATTCTCTACCTCAGAGGGCTGTGGATGCTCAGTCGTTGAGTATATTCAAGACAGAGGTCGATAAATTTTTGGGAACGAAGGGAATTAAGGGATATGGGGATAGTGCGGGAAGGTGGTGTTGAGGTAAAAGATCAGCCATGATCTTGTTGAATGGTGGAGCAGGCTCGAGGGGCCAAATGGCCTACTCCAGCTCCTATTTCTTATGTAAGCTTGAGGAACAGCACCTCATCTTTCGATTAGGCACTTTACAGCCCTCTGGACTCAACATCGAGTTCAACAATTTCAGACTATAATCTCGGCCCCTATTTTTCAGACGGCAGCTGTTGATGATTCTGCTATTCCCATTTACACCTCTTCTAGACCCATCTTTTGATTCTTTACTTGTCCCATTACCATCTCCTTTTACTTTGTACAATCATACCTTTTGTCATTTACTCTCTCCTGCCTTCCACCCTATCACAGACCTTCCCTTTTGTTCTTTCCTCCCCTCCCCCCTTTTTCCCTGCCCCTACACTTGCTTAAATCGTATTATACCTCTAACTTTTTCCAGTTCTGACGAAAGGTCATCGACCTGAAACGTTGACTCTGTTTCTCTCCCCACAGGTGCAGCCTGACCCGCTGAGCGTTGCCAGCATTTTTTGTTTTTATTCCCCTTTAAGGGACCGCACTGCTTTCTAAAATGGCAGCCTTGCTTTAAGAGAAGGCTGTTCTTGCTGCAATGATGTTATGGTCACGCTACATTGGGCCTTCTGCTGGGACCACCGCCAGGAGAGCCGGCCTTACACAACATTAATTATCAAGCAGCACCAAATTACCAGTCATAAATTTCGGCGGCCGTTAACTGCGGCCCACGGTGCCATCGGCAGGTTTCTAGCGCTCTCGAATGTCTAGGCCAATGTTTCTAAAAGTTTCCCCACCACAGACGTTAGGCTGACTGGCCTGTAGTCGCCGGGTTTATTCCCTCTCCCCTTTTTGGAACAGAGGTGTAACATTTGCAATCCTCCAGTCCTCTGGCGCCACCCCCTGTATCTAAGGATGATTGGGAGATTGTGGCCCGAGCCTCTGCTATCTCCATCCTTACTTCCCTCAGCAACCTAGGATGCATCCCATCCGGACCGGGTGACTTTTCTACTTTGAGCGCTGCCAACCTTTTTTAGTACCTCCTCTTAATCTATTTCTACCCTGTCCGATTTCTCTACTACCTCCATCTGTGCTGTGGCGTTGGCACCATCCTCTTCCTTAGTGTCGATTAAACATGAGAACTTGAGCACATTAAAGCTAGGCGGACACTCCCAGTGCCAGTGCTGAGGGAGCGCTGCATAGAAACATAGAAGATAGGAGCAGGAGTAGGCCATTCAGCCCCTCGAGCCTGCACCGCCATTAAATGAGATCATGGCTGATCATCCAAATTCAGTACTCTGTCCCTGCTTTCTCCCCATATCCCTTGATCCCTTTAGCCTTAAGAAATATATCTAACTCCTTCTTGAATATATTTAATGAATTGGCCTCTACTGCCTTTTGTGGTGCACTGTCGGAGGTGCCGTCTTTCGGATGAGACGTTAAACCGAGGCCCCGGTCTGCTCTCTCAGGTGGACGTAAAAGATCCCACAGGCCACTATTTCGAAGAAGAGCAGGGGAGTTCTCCCCGGTGTCCTGGGCCAATATTTATCCCTCAATCAACATCACTAAAACAGATTATCTGGTCATTATCACATTGCTGTTTGTGGGAGCTTCCTGTGCAGGAATTGGCTGCTGCGTTTCCCACATTACAACAGTGACTACACTCCAAAAGTACTTAATTGGCTGTAAAGCGCTTTGAGACGTCCGGTGGTTGTGAACGGCGCTATAGAAATGCAAGTCTTTCTTTCAGTGACTGCAGATGCAAAGCACTCTTTCTGGTCTCTAATCGGCCCCACCCTTCCATTGCCTACCCTTTTAATATTTAAATGTTTATAAAAGACTTTTGGGTTCCCTTTTATGTTAGACACTAATCTATTCTCATACGCCCTCTTTCACAGAATCACAGAATCCCCACAGTGCAGATAGAGGCCATTTCGGCCCATCGAGCCTGCACCGACACATATCCCACCCTATCCCCACGTATTTAATCCCCCCTAACACTAAGGGTCAATTTATCAGAGCCAAATCAACCTAACCCGCACATCTTTGGACTGTGGGAGGAAACCGGAGCACCCGGAGGAAACCCACGCAGAAACGAGGAGAATGTGCAAACTCCACACAGACAGTCACCCGAGGCCGGATTCGAACCCGGGTCCCTGGCGCTGTGAGGCAACAGTGCTAACCACTATGCCACCGTGTTGCCCTCTTTGCCCCTCTTATTTCCTTTGTCAGTTCTCCTCTGTACTTTCTGTACTCAGCTTCGCTCTCCACTGTATTATGAGCCTGACATTTATCATAAGCCTCATTTTTCTGTTTCATTTTAATCTCATGGGCTAGAAATTCATTTGGGGCAGTGGCGCACAACGGGCGGTATCGAATGGGCCGGCTGTTATACGCAGCGTCTGATATTCAGCTCCACTGACTGCAGGCCCAGGAAGCTCGAGCTTCGGAAGCCCTACCTTTCGCCCTCATGGGAATGTGTCTAGTCTGGACCTGGACTATCTCCACCTTTGAAGGCCTCCCATCGCTCGTTTACCGTTTTACCTTCCAATCTTTGATTCCAATCCATCTGGGCCAGATCCCTTTCCAACTCGCTGCAATTGACCCTCCTAAACCTGGAAGCCGTAGGCCATTCACCCTTCGTCTGTGGCGGGGAAACTGTGAGCAGCAACAGCCCTATGTGTCAGCTGTGGTTCAGTGGGCAGCACTCTCGTCTTCTGAGTCAGAAGGTTGTGGGTTCAAGTCCCACTCCAGAGACTTGAGCATAAAGCTAGGCTGACGCTCCCAGTGCGGTGCTGAGGGAGTGCTGCACTGTCAGAGGTGCCGTCTTTCGGATGCGACGTTAAACCAAGGCCCCGTCTGCTCTCTCAGGTGGATGTAAAAGATCCCACGGCACTATTTCGAAGAAGAGCCGGGGAGTTCTCCCTGGTGTCCTGGCTAATATTTATCCCTCAATCAACATCACTGAAACAGATTATCTGGTCATTATCACATTGTTGTTTGTGGGAGCTTGCTGTGTGCAAATTGGCTGCTGCGTGTCCTACATTACAACAGTGACTACACTTCAAAAAATACTTCATTGACTGTAAAGCGCTTTGAGACGTCCGGTGGTCGTGAAAGGCGCTATAGAAATGCACATTTTTTTTTAGACAGCATTAATTGTCACTTGGAAAAATATGGGTTAATAAATGAAAGCCAGCATGGATTTGTTAAAATAGCAAAATACTGCGGATGCTGGAAATCCGAAATAACAACAGAAAACACTGGAAAAACTCAGCAGGCCAGGCAGCATCCGTGGAGCGAGAAACAGAGTTAACGTTTCAGGTGGAAGACCTTTCGTCAGAACTGGAAAAAAGCAGGAAATGGAATAGATTTTAAAGCAAGTTTAGCAGCTGGGAAAAGGGGGAGGGGATGAAAGAACAAAAGGGAAGGTCAGTGATAGGATAGAAAGCAGGAGAGATTAAGAGACATTGAGAGACATTAAGAGATATTCAAGGCAAGAGGAGGTGTTAATGTGACAGGTTGAGGAACAAACGATGGCTTTAGATGAAGTGTGAATTGCATCTCGAGCCATCCTTTGTTCCTCCACCTGTCCCATTATCACCTCCTCTTGCCTTGAATATCTCTTAATGTCTCTCAATGGCCCTGAAATTCGCGTGGCCGGCTTGCCGCGGGGGTAAGGATCGCGCGCGCTCTTACCCACCGCGCCTGCCATTGTGTTTTGGGCCCACGGCAACTTCGGGTCCTGGGCCTCTCCCTAGTGCCGGCGCGCAGTGCGTGCGTGTCCCAGAGGCGCAGTTAGTGCGATGCGACCCCTGGGATCACGTGGGCCATGGAGAGCCAATGGCAGCAGACCATCTTTCATTCATAGATTTGACAGGAGACCTGTCAAATCTGTGAATTGAAATCGGCCCCAAAAGAACAGCTAAACTTAAAATAACTATAGTTAAATAAATTAACCACTTTAAACAAAAATTTACATTTTTGAAAAAATTAAACTTACCTTTCTTTAAAGTATCTAAAAAAGATAAACCTGTTGAAAAAAATTTAAAATTATACTTAATTAACCACTTACCTTGTTCAAAAGGGGTCTTACGCCTCCTTTTTATTAGCGTAGTTTCTTCAATACTTACCCTCGCGTTGAAACCTGAAAAAAAATCTAAGCTTGCTGCGTGCGCGCAGCCTCTACCGTGCACGCGGTTCACCTAGGAACCGCCCCCTTCACCATACCGGAAGTTCCGGTTTCCCGCGCATGCGCAGTGCATGCAGGAAACCGGCACTTCGGGAAGCAATACGGGTGAGTACGCACTGAGTACTCACCCGGGAAGGGCCGAATTTTTGGGCCAATGTCTCTTAATCTCTCCTGCTTTCTATCCTATCACAGACCTTCCCTTTTGTTCTTTCCTCCCCTGCCCCCTTTCCCGGCCCCTACACTTGCTTAAAAACCTGTTACATCTCTAACTTTTTCCAGTTCTGACAAAAGGTCTTCGACCTGAAACGTTAACTCTGCTTCTCTCTCCACGGATGCTGCCTGGCCTGCTGAGTTTTTCCAGCGTTTTCTGTTGTTATTTTGGATTTGTTAAAATCGTGTTTGACTAACTTGATTGAGTTTTCTTTGATGAAGTAACAGAGGGTTGATGAGGGTAGTGCCGTTAATGTGTCAGTTGACTCTCGCCTCTGAGTCAGAAGGTTGTGGGTTCAAGTCCCACTCCAGAGGCTTGAGCACAAAAATCTCAGCTGACATTCCCAGTGCAGTGCTGAGGGAGTGCTGCACTGTCGGGGGTGCTGTCTTTCGGATGAGACAGGTGGACGTAAAAGTTCCCATGGCCAATATTCGAAGAAGAGCAGGGGAGTTCTCCCCGGTGTCCTGGGGCCAATATTTATCCCTCAATCAACATCACTAAAACAGATTATCTGGTCATTATCACATTGCTGTTTGTGGGAGCTTGCTGTGCAAGAATTGGCTGCCGCGTTTCCCACATTACAACAGTGACTCCACTTCATAAAGTTCTTCATTGGCTGTAAAGCGCTTTGAGATGTCCTGAGGTCGTGAAAGGCGCTATAGAAATGCAATTTTTTTCTTTTGATATCTTCAGTCACCCAGGGAGCTCTAGCTTTGGATGCCCTTCCTTTCCCCCTCGTGGGAAAATGTCTAGTCTGTACCCAAACTAGCTCCTCTTTAGGAACACAGGAACAGGAGGAGGCCATTGAGCCCCTCGAGCCTGTTCCGCCATTCAGTGAGATCACGGCTGATCTGTGACCTAACTCCATCGACCCGCCTTTGCCCCATATCCCTTAATACCTTTGGTTAACAGAAAGCTATCAATCTCCAATTTAAAATTAACAATTGACCTAGCATCAATTGCTGTTGCGGAAGAGAGTTCCAAACTTCTACCACCCTTTGTGTGTAGAAGTGTTTCCTAATTTCACTCCTGAAAGGTCTGGCTCTAATTTTTAGACAATGCCCCCTAGTCCCAGACTCCCCAACCAGCGGAAATAGTTTCTCTCAATCTACCCTGTCTGTTCCCCTTAATATCCTGAAAACTTCGATCAGTTCACCCCTTAACCTTCTAAATTCTAGGGAATACAACCCTAGTTTGTCCCCTCTGACCTTCCCCTCTCTGACTCCGAACGATCAGTCCTCAGCAAAGGCCTGACCTTCATCCCCTTACGCCCCCATCTCAATGAATTTCGAGCTCGGCACGATGCTGAGCTCTTTTTCCGTCGCCTCCGTCTCCGTGCCCACTTCTCTGGCCAGGAGTCTTCCCCCCGCACGGCTGACCCTTTCTCCCGCTTTCAGAATTCTCGTTCCACCTGGACTCCTCCCTCTGGCCTCTTACCCTCTCTAGATCTTTTCATTGCTAACTGCCGCCGTGACATCGGCCGTCTCAATTTCTCTGCTCCCCTCATTCACTCCAACCTACCTCCCTCTGAACTTGCAGCACTCTATTCTCTCCGATCCAACCCTGACATTGTCATTAAACCTGCTGACAAGGGTGGCGCTGTTGTTGTTTGGCGAACCGACCTCTACCTAGCGGAAGTTGAACGCCAACTCTCTGACACCTCCTCCTACCTCCACCTGGACCATGACCCCACTACTGAACATCAAGCCACCGTGTCCAAGACCGTCACTGACCTCATCTCCTCTGGAGATCTTCCCCCCACGGCCGCCAACCTCATAGTTCCCCAACCGCGCACAGCCCGCTTCTACCTCCTTCCCAAGATCCACAAACAGGACTGCCCCGGTAGACCCATCGTTTCAGCCTGTTCTTGCCCCACGGAAATTATCTCTTCCTATCTCGACTCTATTTTTTCTCCCCTTGTCCAGTCTCTTCCCACCTACATCCGCGACTCTTCCGATGCCCTCCGCCATTTTAACAGTTTCCAGTTTCCCGGCCCCAACCGTCTCCTCTTCACTATGGACGTACAATCCCTCTACACCTCCATTCCCCACCAGGATGGCCTGAGGGCGCTCCGCTTCTTCCTTGAACAGAGGCCCAACCAGTCCCCATCCACCACCACCCTCCTCCGCCTGGCTGAACTTGTTCTCACATTGAACAACTTCTCCTTTGACTCTACCCATTTCCTCCAAATTAAAGGTGTTGCTATGGGTACCCGCATGGGTCCTAGCTATGCCTGCCTTTTCGTGGGATATGTGGAACACTCTTTGTTCCAGTCCTACTCGGGTCCCCTCCCTCACCTCTTTTTCCGGTACATTGATGACTGTATCGGTGCCGTCTCCTGCTCTCGCCCTGAACTAGAACATTTCATTCACTATGCTTCCAATTTCCACCCTTCCCTCACCTTCACATGGTCCATCTCCGACTCTTCCCTTCCCTTCCTCGACTTCTCCATCTCCATCTCTGGGGATAGGTTATTGACTAACATTCACTACAAGCCCACTGACTCCCACAGCTACCTGGACTACACTTCCTCCCACCCCGCCTCCTGTAAGGACTCTATTCCATTCTCCCAGTTGCTCCGTCTCCGCCGCATCTGCTCTGATGATGCCACCTTCCATACCAGTGCTTCCGACATGTCTTCCTTTTTCCTCAACCGAGGATTCCCCTCTACCGTGGTCGACACGGCCCTCGACCGTGTCCGTTCTATCTCCCGCACTTCTGCCCTCACCCCTGCCCCTCCCTCCCGGAACCACGATAGGGTTCCCCTTGTCCTCACCTTTCACCCCACCAGCCTCCACATTCAACGGATCATCCTCCGCCATTTCCGCCACCTCCAGCGTGATCCCACCACCAAACACATCTTCCCCTCACCTCCCCTTTCAGCATTCCGCAGGGACCGCTCCCTCTGCGACACCCTAGTCCACTCCTCTACCACCCCCAGCACCCCTTCCCCTTCGCCCGGCACCTTCCCGTGCACGCGCAGGAGATGCAACACATGCCCTTACACCTCCCCTCTTCCCACTGTCCAGGGCCCCAAACACCCCTTCCAGGTGAAACAGCGATTTACTTGTACTTCCTGCAATTTAGTATACTGTATTCGCTGCTCACGATGTGGTCTCCTCTACATTGGGGAGACCAAACGCAGATTGGGTGACCGCTTTGCGGAACACCTCCGTTCAGTCCGTAAGGGGGACCCCGAGCTCCCGGTGGCCTGTCACTTTAATTCACTGCTTCACTCCCACTCTGACCTCACCGTCCTCGGCCTATTACACTGTTCCACGGAAGCGCAGCGTAAGCTCGAGGAACAGCACCTCATCTTTCGTTTAGGCACGCTACAGCCCTCTGGACTCAATATCGAGTTCAACAATTTTAGATCATAACCTCAGCTCCAATCACATTTATATTTTATTTTTTCCACCCTTTTATTTGCCCCCCCCACCTTTTTTTTCCTCCTAGAAGCTGGCAGCTGTCCTTCATTCTGCCAGTGGATTTCACACTTCATTCAGCCTTAATCTGTCACATTAACACCACCTCTAGCCTTGCATATCTCTTAATGTCTCTTAAAGTCTCTTCATCTCCCCCTTTGTTCTTTTATCCCCTCCCCCTTTTCCCAGCTTTACTCTGGCCTTAAATCTATTTGATTTCCAGCTCTTCACAGTTCTGACGAAAGGTCATCGACCTGAAACGTTAACTCTCTTTCTCTCTCCACGGATGCTGCCTGGCCTGCTGAGTTTTTCCAGCATTTTCTGTTGTTATTCCTAGTTTGTGTAATCTCTCCTCGTAACTTAACCCTTGGAGTCCGGGTATCATTCTGGTGAACCTACGCTGCACTCCCTCCAAGGCAAGGCAAGGTAGGGAGTAGGGAGCAATATTGCTCACTCCTGTTTATAATCGAAGATGCTTTACCTTTAAATTTGTCTTTAAATTCTCCTCTACTGCTGAGGGTGCGGTGCGTACTTTGGCCGGCAGAGGGCGCCATACTCCATTGGCTGCAGCCAATGGCTCCTTTGCATAGAGATCTGTCGCCATCTGGTGCTGGAAGCCGTGAAGTACAGGTGCTACCCTGGGCTGTTGGTGATGGTTGAGCAGACACTGCAATACTTCGGGGACTAGGGGACTGGTTGCTCGTGTTCCATTGAGTTCAGTCTGAACATGCTATGCCTGCAGCTTAAAATTGGCCTGTGTTTATAAATATCAACCAGAAAGGAATAAAATGAGCTGAGTCAATTTGCAGTGTCAGCCAATGGCTCAGTGGGCAGATCCCTTCGCCTCTGAGTCAGAAGGTCGTGGGTTCAAATCCCACTCCAGAGACTTGAGCACATAAATCTGGGCTGACGCTCCCAGTGCGGTGCTGAGGGAGTGCTGAACTGTCGGAGGTGCCGTCTTTCGGCTGAGATGTTAAACCGAGGCCCTGTCCGCCCTCTCAGGTGGATGTAAAATATCCCATGGCACTATTTCGAAGAAGAGCAGGGGAGTTCTCTCCGGTGTCCTGGGCCAATGATTATCTCTCAATCAACATCACAAAAAAACTAGATTACCTGGTCATCATCACATTGCTGTTTGCGGGAGCTTGCTGTGCGCAATTTGGCTGCCGTGTTTCCCACATTACAACAGTGACTCCACTTCAAAAAGTGCTACATTGGCTGTAAAGTGCTTTGGGATGTCTGGTAGTTGTGAAAAGCGCGATAGAAAGGCAAGTCTTTCTTTTAATAGTACAATTTATACAGCTCCTGATCACAGCTGTGAAGAGAGAAACGGAGTTTCTCTCCACAGATGCTGCCTGACCAGCTGAGTATTTCCAGCATTTTCTGTTTTTATTTCTATATAGATGCAAGTTCTATCCTCCTGTGAGGAGCTTCCTTCTGATACTAATGGAATCCTCGATCTCAGATCTGAAGCTATTCCCCACTCCGGGCTCAGCCTGGTGTGAATCTGAGACTGGCCAGGGAAGTTCCGAGCTTGATGTTGCACCAACCAACACTATTAAAGCGAACAGACTCGACTCTCGACTCAGCTCCAGCCCCAGAGCAGCGCCCCCGCTGTGGCAGAGTGGCATCACTGCTTTGCGTCAGATTAGTGGACGGGCCAACTATCTGGGTTTGGTGCGGACAGTCAGTGTCTGCGTTTGTTGCTAAATCTTAGCCCGGCATCGAATTCCCCCGTCCTGCCAACGTTGCACTGTGGCTCGGGTCTCCTGTACACTGGGCAGCACCTTTCCTGTACTCGGCCGAACGATTCATGGCCGCGACAGAGAGCGAGAGAGCAAGGAGGGAGGTGGGAGAGGATGGGGCACAGACTGATAGTGTCAGACAGTCACACACTCACTCATTCATTCACTCACTCCTTCACTCCCTCACTTAACTCAGTCACACACACACTCACTCACTCACGCACTCACTCACTCCCTCACTTACTCTGTCACTCACTCCCTCACTCACTCAATCCCTCACTCCCTTACTCACTCACTCCCTCACTTACTCTGTCACTCACTCCCTCACTCACTCCCTCACTCACGCAATCCCTCACTCCCTCACTCACTCAATCCCTCAGTCACTTACTCCGTCACTCACTCCCTCACTCACTCCCTCACTCACTCAATCCCTCACTCCCTCATGCATTCACTCCCTCACTCACTTCATCACTCACTCACTCACTCACTCCCTCACTCACTCCCTCCCTCACTCCCTCACTCACTCAGTCACACACTCACTCACTCTCATTCATTCACTCCCTCACTCCCTCCCTCACTACCTCACTCACTCCCTCACTCACTCAGTCACACACACACTCACTCCCTCACTCACTCACTCACTCACTCACTCACTCACTCACTCATTCATTTACTCCCTCACTCCCTCCCTCACTCCCTCCCTCACTCACTCAGTCACACACTCACTCACTCCCTCACTCACTCCCTCACTCAGTCACACACTCATTCACTCATTCATTCATTCATTCACTCCCTCACTCACTCACTCCCTCACTCACTCAGTCACACACTCACTCACTCATTCAATCACTCCCTCACTCACTCACTCACTCACTCACTTATTCCTCACTCACTCCTTCACTCACTCCCTCACTCACTCACTTCCTCCCTCACTCACTTCCTAACTCACTCAATCCCTCATGCACTCACTCACTCCCTCACTCACTCCTCACTCACTCCCTCACTCTCTCAATCCCTCAATCCCTCATGCACTCACTCACTCCCTCATGCACTCACTCATTCATTCACTCACTCCCTCACTCACTCACTCCCTCACTCACTCACTCCCTCACACACTCACTTCCTCACTCCCTCACTCCCTCACTCACTCCCTCCCTCACTCCCTCACTCACTCAGTCACACACTCACTCACTCTCATTCATTCACTCCCTCACTCCCTCCCTCACTCCCTCACTCACTCCCTCACTCACTCACTCACTCCCTCACTCACTCATTCATTTACTCCCTCACTCCCTCCCTCACTCCCTCCCTCACCACCTCACTCACTCAGTCACACACTCACTCACTCCCTCACTCACTCCCTCACTCAGTCACACACTCATTCACTCTCATTCATTCACTCCCTCACTCACTCACTTACTCACTCACTCCCTCACTCACTCACTCCCTCAGTTACTCAGTCACACACTCACTCACTCATTCAATCACTCCCTCACTCACTCACTCACTCACTCACTTATTCCTCACTCACTCCTTCACTCCCTCCCTCCCTCACTCACTTACTCCCTCACTCACTTCCTAACTCACTCAATCCCTCACTCCCTCATGCACTCACTCACTCCTTCACTCACTCCCTCACTCACTCCCTCACTCTCTCAATCCCTCACTCCCTCATGCACTCACTCACTCCCTCATGCACTCACTCGTTCATTCACTCACTCCCTCACTCCCTCACTCCCTCACTCACTCACTCCCTCACGCACTCACTTCCTCACTCACTCCCTCAGTCACTCATGCACTCCCTCACTCACTCACTCAAGCACTCCCTCACTCACTCAGTCACTCACTCACTCCCTCACTCACTCAGTCACTCACTCACTCATGCACTCCCACCCTCAATCACGCACTCTCTCACTCACTCACTCACCCCCTCACCCTCTCACTCCCTCACTCACACCCTTCCTCACTCCCTCACTCACACCCTTCCTCACTCACTCCCTCACTCACTCCCTCACTCACTCCCTCCCTCACTCACTCACTCCCTCACTGATTCCCTCAATCATTCACTCACTCCCTCATTCGCTCCCTCACTCCCTCACTCATTCCCTCACTCCCTCTCTCACTCACTCCCTCCCTCACTCACTCCCTCCCTCACTCACTCCCTCCCTTACTCCCTCACTATCTCCCCCCCTCACTCCCTCACTCTCTCCCTCACTCCCTCACTCCCTCAATCACTCCCTCCCTCACTCCCTCACTCATTCCCTCACTCACACACTCTCTTACTCACTCCCTCCCTCACTCATTCCCTCACTCCCTCCCCTACTCCCTCCCTCACTCATTCGCTCACTCACACACTCCCCTACTCACTCCCTCACTCACTCCCTCCCTTACTCCCTCCCTCACTCCCTCACTCATTCCCTCACTCCCTCACTCATTCCCTCCCTCACTCTCTCAGTCCCTCACTCAATCCCTCACTCCCTCCCTCAGCCACTCCCTCACTCCCTCCCTCACTCCCTCACTCATTCCCTCCCTCACTCACTCACTCCCTCCCTCCCTCACTCACTCACTCCCTCACTCCCTCACTCACTCACTCCCTCACTCACTCACTCACTCACACCCTCACTCACTCCCTCACTCACTCACTCACTCCCACACTCACTCACTCTCTCACTCCCTCACTTGTTCCCTCACTCACTAACTCATTCCCTCACTCCCTCACTCACACACCCTCACTGACTCACTCCTCCCACACTCCTTCACTCCCTCACTCACTCTGTCACTGACTCACTCCCTCACTCACTCACCCACTCCCTCACTCACTCACTCACTCACACACTCACTCCCTCACACACTCTCTCACACACTCACTCACTCCCTCACACACTCACTCCCTCCCTCACACACTTCCTCACTCACTCACTTCTCACACACTCACTCACTCACTCCCTCATTCCCTCCCTCACTTCCTCACTCTTACCCTCACTCACTCCCTCACTCTCTCTCTCACTCCATCTCTCTCTCACTCCCTCACTCCCTCCCTCACTCACACCCTCCCTCACTCACTCACTCCCTCACTCACTCCCTCACTCATTCCCTCACTCACACACTCCCTTAGTCACTCCCTCACTCCCTCCCTCACTCCCTCACGCACTCCCTCACTCATTCCCTCCCTCACTCCCTCACTCAATCCCTCACTCCCTCCCTCACTCACTCCCTCACTCATGCCCTCACTCCCACCCTCACTCCCTCACTCATTCTCTCACACCCTCACTCACTCACTCACTCCCTCACTCACTCCCTCACTCCCTCACTCAATCCCTCACTCCCTCCCTCACTCATTCCCTCACTCACTCTCTCACTCCCTCCCTCACCCACTCACTCACTCACTCCCTCATTCCCTCCCTCACTTCCTCACTCATTCCCTCACTCACTCCCTCACTCTCTCCCTCACTCCCTCTCTCACTCACTCCCTCACTCACTCACTCCCTCACTCATTCCCTCACTCACACAACCCCTTACTCATTCCCTCCCTCCCTCACTCATTCCCTCACTCCCTCCCTTACTCCCTCCCTCACTCCTTCACTCATTCCCTCACTCACACACTCCCTTACTCACTCCCTCACTCCCTCCCTCATTCCCTCACACACTCCCTCACTCATTCCCTCCCTCACTCCCTCACTCAATCCCTCACTCCCTCCCTCACTCACTTCCTCACTCACTCCCTCACTCCCTCCCTCGCTCCCTCACTCATTCCCTTACTCCCTCACTCACTCCCTCCCTTACTCCCTCCCTCACTCCCTCACTCATTCCCTCACTCCCTTACTCACTCCCTCACTCGCTCTCTCACTCATTCCCTCCCTCACTCCCTCATCCCTCACACAATCCCTCACTCCCTCCCTCAGCCACTCCCTCACTCCCTCCCTCACTCCCTCACTCATTCCATCCCTCACTCCCTCACTCACTCACTCACTCACACTCTCACTCACTCACTCCCACACTCACTCACTCTCTCACTCCCTCACTTGTTCCCTCACTCACTAACTCATTCCCTCACTCCCTCACTCACTCACACCATCACTCACTCACTCCTCCCACACTCCTTCACTCCCTCACTTGCTCTCTCACTCACTCCCTCACTCACTCACCCACTCCCTCACTCAATCACTCACTCACACACTCACTCACTCACTCACTCTCTCACACACTCACTCACTCCCTCACACACTCACTCCCTCCCTCACACACTTCCTCACTCACTCACTTCTCACACACTCACTCACTCACTCCCTCATTCCCTCCCTCACTTCCTCACTCAGTCCCTCACTCACCCCCTCACTCTCTCCCTCACTCCGTCTCTCACTCACTCCCTCACTCCCACCCTCACTCACACCCTCCCTCACTCACTCACTCCCTCACTCACTCACTCCCTCACTCACTCACTCCCTCACTCATTCCCTCACTCACACACCCCCTTACTCACTCCCTCCCTCACTCATTCCCTCACTCCCTCCCTCACTCCCTCCCTCGCTCCCTCACTCATTCTCTCACTCCCTCACTCACTCACTCCCTCACTCACTCCCTCATGCACTCCCTCACTCATTCCCTCCCTCACTCCCTCACTCCCTCACTCAATCCCTCACTCCCTCCCTCACTCACTTATTCACTCACGCCGTCACTCCCTCCCTCGCTCCCTCCCTCGCTCCCTCACTCATTCTCTCACTCCCTCACTCACTCACTCCCTCACTCACTCACTCACTCCCTCCCTCACCCACTCACTCACTCACTCACTCCTTCATTATCTCCCTCACTTCCTCACTCATTCCCTCACTCACTCCCTCACTGTCTCCCTCACTCCCACTCTCACTCACCCCCTCACTCCCGCCCTCACTCAGACCCTCCCTCACTCCCTCACTCACTCACTCACTCCCTCACTCATTCCCTCACTCACACACCCCCTTACTCACTCCCTCCCTCCCTCACTCATTCCCTCACTCACACACTCCCTTACTCACTCCCTCACTCCCTCCCTCATTCCCTCACACGCTCCCTCACTCATTCCCTCCCTCACTCCCTCACTCAATCCCTCACTCCCTCCCTCACTCACTCCCTCACTCACTCCCTCCCTCACTCCCTCCCTCGCTCCCTCACTCATTCTCTTACTCCCTCACTCACTCCCTCCCTTACTCCCTCCCTCACTCCCTCACTCATTCCCTCACTCACACACTCCCTTACTCACTCCCTCACTCGCTCCCTCGCTCATTCCCTCCCTCACTCCCTCATCCCTCACTCAATCCCTCACTCCCTCCCTCAGCCACTCCCTCACTCCCTCCCTCACTCCCTCACTCATTCCCTCCCTCACTCACTCACTCCCTCCCTCACTCACTCAGTCCCTCACTCCCTCACTCACTCCATCACTCTCTCCCTCACTCACTCCATCACTCACTCACACCCTCACTCACTCCCTCACTCACTCACTCACTCACACTCTCACTCACTCACTCCCACACTCACTCACTCTCTCACTCCCTCACTTGTTCCCTCACTCACTAACTCATTCCCTCACTCCCTCACTCACTCACACCCTCACTCACTCACTCCTCCCACACTCCTTCACTCCCTCACTCGCTCTCTCACTCACTCCCTCACTCACTCACCCACTCCCTCACTCACTCACTCACTCACACACTCACTCCCTCACTCACTCTCTCACACACTCACTCACTCCCTCACACACTCACTCCCTCACACACTTCCTCACGCACTCACTTCTCACACACTCACTCAATCACTCCCTCATTCCCTCCCTCACTTCCTCACTCATTCCCTCACTCACTCCCTCACTCTCTCCCTCACTCCCTCTCTCACTCACTCCCTCACTCCCTCCCTCACTCGCACCCTCCCTCACTCACTCACTCACTCACTCACTCACTCACTTCCTCACTCATTCCCTCACTCACACACCCCCTTACTCACTCCCTCCCTCACTCATTCCCTCACTCCGTCCCTCACTCCCTCCCTCGCTCCCTCACTCATTCTCTCACTCCCTCACTCACTCACTCACTCCCTCACTCCCTCATGCACTCCCTCACTCATTCCCTCCCTCCCTCCCTCACTCACTTATTCACTCATGCCGTCACTCACTCCCTCGCTCCCTCACTCATTCTCTCACTCCCTCACTCACTCACTCCCTCACTCACTCCCTCACTCCCTCACTCAATCCCTCACTCCCTCCCTCACTCATTCCCTCCCTCACTCCCTCACTCCCTCCCTCACCCACTCACTCACTCACTCTCTCATTCCCTCCCTCACTTCCTCACTCATTCCCTCACTCACTCCCTCACTCTCTCCCTCACTCCCTCTCTCACACACTCCCTCACTCCCTCCCTCACTCACACCCTCCCTCACACACTCACTCACTCACTCCCTCACTCATTCCCTCACTCACACACCCCCTTACTCACTCCCTCCCTCCCTCACTCATTCCCTCACTCCCTCCCTTACTCCCTCCCTCAGTCCCTCACTCATTCCCTCACTCACACACTCCCTTACTCACTCCGTCACCTACTCCCTCACTCCCTCACGCACTCCCTCACTCATTCCCTCCCTCACTCCCTCACTCCCCCACTCAATCCCTCACTCCCTCCCTCACTCACTCCCTCACTCACTCCCTCACTCCCTCCCTCGCTCCCTCACTCATTCTCTCACTCCCTCACTCACTCACTCCCTCACTCACTCCCTCACTCAATCCCTCCCTCCCTCCCTCACTCATTCCCTCACTCACTCCCTCACTCCCTCCCTCACTCCCTCACTCATTCTCTCACTCCCTCCCTCACTCACTCCCTCACTCACTCCCTCACTCTCTCCCTCCCTCCCTCACTCACTCACTCCCTCACTCCCTCCCTCACTCACTCCCTCATTCATTCCCTCCCTCACTCACACACTCCCTCACTCACTCCCTCCCTCACTCTCTCACTCACTCCCTCACTTTGTCACTCACTCCCTCACTCACTCCCTTCTTCACTTTCTCACTCACTCCCTCACTCACTCCCTCCCTCACGCACTCACTCCCTCCCTCCCTCACTCTGTCACGCACTCACTCACACCCTCACTCATTCCCTCACTCACTCACACCCTCACTCACTCAATCCCACACTCACTCTCTCAATCTCTCACTCCCTCACTCTGTCCCTCACTCACTCATTCCCTCACTCACTCCCTCATTCACTCCCTCCCTCACTCGCTCACTCATTCCCTCACTCACACACTCCCTTACTCACTCCCCCACTCCCTCCCTCCCTCCCACACTCCCTCACTCCATCCCTCACTTACTAACTCACTCCCTCAGTCACTCCCTCACTCCCTCCCTCACTCACACCCTCGCTCACACCTCACTCACTCACTCACACCCTCACTCACTCACTCCCTCCCTCACTCTGTCATGCACTCACTCACACCCTCACTCACTCCCTCACTCAATCTCTCACTCCCTCACTCAGTCCCTCACTCACTCACTCACTCACACATTCAGTCACTCGCTCCTCACACACTCACTCACTCCCTCACACACTCACTCACTCCCTCACTTCCTCACTCATTCCCTCACTCACACACTCCCTTACTCACTCCCTCCCTCCCTCCTCACTCATTCCCTCACTCCCTCCCCTACTCCCTCCCTCACTCACTCACTCCCTTACTCACTCCCTCACTCCTCCCTCACTCACTCCCTCACTAACTCCCTCACTCCCTCACTTACTCCCTCACTCTCTCACTCAGTCACTCCCTCAATTCCTCCCTCACTCCCTCACTCACTCCCTCACTCCCTCACTCACTCACTCCCTCCCTCACTCACTCAAGCCCTCACTCACTCACTCACTCACTCCCTCACTCACTCACTCCCTCTCTCACTCCCTCACTCACTCCCTCACTCACTCACACCCTCACTCACTCACTCACTCCCACATTCACTCACTCACTCCCTCCCTCCCTCACTCACTCAAACACTCACTCACTCACTCCCTCACTCACTCACTCCCTCCCACACTCCCTCACTCACTCACACCCTCACTCACTCACCCACTCCCTCACTCACTCACACACTCACTCACTCCCTCACTCACTCACTCCTCAGACACTCACTCCCTCACTCCCTCACTCCCACATTCCCTCCCTCACTTCCTCACTCATTCCCTCACTCCCTCTCTCACTCCCTCACTCCCTCCCTCACTCACTCTCTCTCTCCCTCTCACTCACTCTCTCACTCATTCCCTCACTTACAGACCCCCTTACTCACTCCCTCGCTCAATCATTCCCTCACTCCCTCCCTTACTCCCTCTCTCCCTCACTCATTCCCTCACTCACACACTCCCTTACTCACTCCCTCACTCCCTCCCTTACTCCCTCCCTCACACACTCACTCACACCCTCACTAACTCCCTCACTCACTCACACCCTCACTCACTCACTCACTCACTCACTCCCACACTCACTCACTCCCTCCCTCCCTCACTCAAACACTCACTCACTCCCTCACTCCCTCCCACACTCCCTAACTCACTCACACCCTCACTCACTCACCCACTCCCTCACTCACTCACTCACACTCTCACTCACTCCCTCACCCACTCACTCCTCAGACACTCACTCCCTCACTCACTCACTCACTCACTCACTCCCTCATTCCCTCCCTCACTTCCTCACTCATTCCCTTACTCACTCCCTCCCTTACTCCCTCACTCCCTCACTCATTCCCTCACTCACACACTCCCCTACTCACTCCCTCACTCACTCCCTCCCTTACTCCCTCCCTCACTCCCTCACTCATTCCCTCACTCCCTCACTTTCTCACTCACTCCCTCACTCACTCCCTTCCTCACTTTCTCACTCACTCGCTCACTCACTCCCTCCCTCACGCACTCACTCCCTCACTCACTCCCTCCCTCACTCCCTCACTCACTCCCTCACTCCCTCCCTCACTCCCTCACTCACTCCCTCCCTCACTCTCTCACTAACTCCCTCACTTTCTCACTCACTCCCTCACTCACTCCCTTCCTCACTTTCTCACTCACTCGCTCACTCACTCCCTCCCTCACGCACTCACTCCCTCCCTCCCTCACTCTGTCATGCACTCACTCACACCCTCATTCATTCCCTCACTCACTCACACCCTCACTCACTCAATCCCACACTCACTCTCTCAATCTCTCACTCCCTCACTCTGTCCCTCACTCACTCATTCCCTCACTCACTCCCTCATTCACTCCCTCCCTCACTCGCTCACTCATTCCCTCACTCACACACTCCCTTACTCACTCCCCCACTCCCTCCCTCCCTCCCACACTCCCTCACTCTCTCCCTCACTCACTCACTCATTCCCTCACTCACACACTCCCTCACTCCCTCCCTCCCTCCCTCACTTACTAACTCACTCCCTCAGTCACTCCCTCACTCCCTCCCTCACTCACACCCTCGCTCACACTTCACTCACTCACTCACACCCTCACTCACTCACTCCCTCCCTCACTCTGTCATGCACTCACTCACACCCTCACTCACTCCCTCACTCAATCTCTCACTCCCTCACTCAGTCCCTCACTCACTCACTCACACATTCAGTCACTCGCTCCTCACACACTCGCTCACTCCCTCACACACTCACTCACTCCCTCACTTCCTCACTCATTCCCTCACTCACACACTCCCTTACTCACTCCCTCACTCCCTCCTCACTCATTCCCTCACTCCCTCCCCTACTCCCTCCCTCACTCACTCACTCCCTTACTCACTCCCTCACTCCTCCCTCACTCACTCCCTCACTAACTCCCTCACTCCCTCACTCAATCCCTCACTCCCTCCCTCACTCACTCCCTCACTCAGTCACCCCCTCAATCCCTCCCTCACTCACTCCCTCACTCCCTCCCTCATTCCCTCCCTCACTCACTCACTCCCTCACTCAGTCCTCCCTCCCTCACTCACTCTCTCACTCCCTCACTCATTCCATCCCTCACTCCCTCACTCATTCCATCCCTCACTCCCGCACTCATTCCATCCCTCACTCCCTCACTCATTCCCTCACTCCCTCTCACTCACTCACTCCCTCACTCCCTCACTGCCACCCTCACTCTCTCCCTCACTCACTCCCTCACTCACTCCCTCTCTCGCTCCCTCACTCACACACTCACTCCCTCACTCACGTACTCACTCACTCACTCCCTCCCTCACTCCCTCACTCCCTCTCTCACTCCCTCACTCACTCCCTCACTCCCTCACATACTCACTCCCTCCTCCCTCACTCACTCCCTCATGTACTCACTTGCTCCCTCCCTCACTCCCTCTCTCACTCACACACTCACTACCTCACTCCCTAACTCACATACTCACTCACTCACTCCCTCCCTCACTCACTCCCTCACTCTCTCCCTCACTCCCTCACTCACACACTCCCTCACTCACTCCATCACTCACTCCTCCCTCACTCACTCCCTCATCCCTCCCTCACTCCCTCACTCATGCACTCCCTCACTCTCTCACCCCCTCACTCGTTCACTCCCTCACTCGCTCACTCACTCACTCCCTCACTCCCTCACTCACTCCCTCCCTCACACCCTCACTCATTCCCTCACTCACACACACTCCCTCACTCACTCCCTCACTCACTCCTCCCTCCCTCACTCACTCACTCACTCACTCCCTCACTCACTCTGTCCTCACTCACTCCCTCACTCACTCCCTCACTCACTCCCTCACTCACTCCCTCACTCACTCCTCCCTCCCTCACTCACACTCTCACTCCCTCACTCATTCCATCCCTCACTCCCTCACTCATTCCCTCACTCCATCTCACTCACTCACTCTCTCACTCTCTCACTCACTCACTCACTCCCTCACTCCCTCACTCACTCACACCCTCACTCACTCACTCACTCCCTCCCTCACACCCTCATCACTCCCTCACTCACTCACACCCTCACTCACTCACTCCCTCCCACACTCACTCACTCACTCTCTCACTCTCTCACTCACTCACTCACTCCCTCACTCCCTCACTCACTCACACCCTCACTCACTCACTCACTCACTCCCTCCCTCACACCCTCATCACTCCCTCACTCACTCACACCCTCACTCACTCACTCCCTCCCACACTCACTCACTCACTCTCTCACTCCCTCACTCAGTCCCTCACTCACTCACTCACTCATTCCCTCAATAACTCCCTCACTCACTCACTCACTCACACCCTCACTCACTCACTCACTCACTCCATCACTCCCTCACTCACTCACTCCTTCCCTCACTCACTCGCTCCCTCTCTCACTCCCTCACACACCCACTCACTCCATCACATACTCACTCATTCCCTCACTCACTCACTCAATCCCTCACTCCCTCACTCGCTCACTCTCTCAATCCCTCACTCATGCACTCTCTCACTCTCTCACTCCCTCACTCGCTCACTCCCTCACTCGCTCACTCCCTCCCTCACTCACTCCCTCCCTCACTCCCTCCCTCACTCATTCCCTCCCTCCCTCACACCCTCCCTCACTCACACACTCCCAAACTCACTCCCTCACTCACACCCTCCCTCACTCACACACTCCCAAACTCACTCCCTCACTCACACCTCCCTCCCTCACTCACTCACTCACTCCCTCACTCACTCACTCCCTCACTCACTCCCTCTCTCGCTCCCTCACTCACACACTCACTCCCTCACTCACTCCCTCACTCATGTACTCACTCCCTCCCTCACTCCCTCCCTCCCTCACTCCCTCTCTCACTCCCTCACTCACTCCCTTACTCCCTCACGTAGTCATTCCCTCCCTCCCTCACTCACTCCCTCCCTCACTCCCTCTCTCACTCCCTCACTCACACACTCACTCCCTCACTCACTCCCTCCCTCACTCCCTCTCTCACTCCCTCACTCACACACTCACTCACTCCCTCACTCCATCACTCACTCCCTCACTCACTCACTCCCTCAGTCACTCCCTCTCTCACTCCCTCACTCACACACTCACTCACACACTCACTCCCTCACTCATGTACTCACTCTCTCCCTCACTCCCTCACTCCCTCACTCCCTCTCTCACTCCCTCACTCACTCCCTTACTCCCTCACGTAGTCATTCCCTCCCTCCCTCACTCACTCACTACCTCCCTCACTCCCTCTCTCACTTCCTCACTCACACACTCACTCCCTCACTCACACACTCACTCACTCCCTCACTCACTCACGCACTCCCTCACTCACTCACGCACTCCCTCACTCATGCTCTCAATCACTCACTCGTGTACTGACTCACTTGCTCGTGCATTCACTTGCGCACTCACCCGATGTTTTGATCCAATCACTGAAGCACAGTGCAAGTTTAACTGGTGCAGAAATGCAACAAAATTGGAGCTGCCAATCCAACATCTCCGATGAGTTACAATATTACGCCAGCCAATCAGAACCTCGATTTAAGTGTAGTACTGAGGGAGTGCTGCACTGTCGGCAGTGCCTTCTTTCAGGTGAGACATTAAACCGAGGCCCCAGTGACCCAATGACATTGCGCAATGCAGATGACAACTTCACCTTGAGCATTACATCATTGCATTGGCCAACAGAATTTAAAAACATGCATGGAGCCTTTAAATTTAATTATAATAAATTCATGAGAGACATACCTTTAATAACTGATAATATATGATGAACCATATCTTTCATATCTGATTATAATATGTAATGAGCTGTAACTTTAATATCTAATTATAATATATTAATGAGGGAGCTGTACCTTTAATATCTAATTATAATATTTTAATGGGATGGTCCCAGGCACATCTGAGACTGTTAAGGTGATGGAGATGCTTCAGACTCGAGGATGTTTTATAAGGTTTCCCTACAGTGAATGAGCCACAGATAATATGTGTGACACAGTTATATCAGTGAGCGTTATAGCGAGAGACATGGATATTAAAATACAAAGTGGGCAAATGCTTTAATGAAACCAGTCAAAAAAACACACGACCCAGACTGTGTTAGCAATTCCAATCCCAAAGGAAATCTGCGATCTTTCCAGCGAATGAATTTGAAACATACAAGATTCTGAAGGGGTAGATGCAGGGAGGATGTTTCCCCTGGCTGGGAGTCTAGAACCAGGGATCACAGTCTCAGGATAAGGGGTCGGCCATTTAAGACTGAGATGAGGAGAAATTTCTTCACTCAGAGGGTGGTGAATCTTGGAATTCTCTGCCTCTGAGGGCTGTGAACGCTGAGTCTTTGGCCGCGATTTTCCGAGTGGAGGCGGGTTGGAGTCGGGTTTGATGTTCGGCGAGTTCTGGTCCCGCTGCCAGTTTCAGCCGCCCTGGAATAACGATTTTTGCTTAACTTTGATTAAGCCCGTCGTGCGCGCTACCCGGCCCAATCTGTGGGTTCGGGTCTGCTGCTCACCTCTGGCTGACGTCTCTCAGCCAGCTGTATTTAAGGGGCCCATGCAGCCTTGTTTTTGATCCATCCTTTCCTGCTGCTTCTCAGTGTGGCACTTCTGAAAATGACTGCTTCAAGACCAAAGGCATCTCCACGATTCGATGATGACTCCCTCCATGCTCTTGTGCAGGGAGTGAGAGGGCGCCAAGAGGTTCTGTCCCCTCAAATGGATGGAGGAAGCCTCCTCAGCAAACCAAGGCAGCCTGGCTGCAAATTGCTGAGGTCAGCGCCAGGTCTTTGTGTTCACGCACCTGGGTTCAGTGCAGGAAAAGGTTCAATGACCTGGTACGCACAGCAAAAGTGAGTATAACATCACACTTACCTTCAATCTGCTCCCCATCTCCTCTCATCACCAGCACTCTGCATTGTCAACCTATTCCTGCACATCCCACTTTACCCTTACATCCCTTGCACCCTTAACCATCCCCCTCTCTCTATGTACAGAATCACTCCACCATTCTACTATGCACCCCTCACACTTGCTATCACTGTTATGCAATGACAGCAACTAACAACGCATAGGGAGGGCCCTTGGTATTGGCACCTCACTCCATCTTTGTCTCCCTCTAAGCTTCTATGCTATGGATTCTCTACACTCACTCCAACATTCTCACTCAAACTTCACTTGTGTCCCTCATTGCAGGAAAAGAGAGCCCACAATAAGAGGGAGAGGGGCAGGACAGGAGGAGAGCCACCTTCCAATGCGCACTTGACCACCGCTGAGGAGGCTGCTCTTGACATCGTCGGAGGTGCTGGAAGTGGGGGACGGAGAGACGGGCGCAGTAGAGCAAGCTGGTGACAGAATAGATTTGCAACCCTCTCATTTAGATTGCATGAGTGACTGATATGGCATCTGATGTTCATACAGATTGAATTCTGATCATCTGCACAATTCGATGTGCCTGCTACGTTAATATCACATGTCTAACTCATGCCTTTACTCCCCCACAGGACCATCGACAGCCCTCCTCCCCACTGTCCAGGAGGAAGAGTCGGAAGACTCCTCTGAGGGCGCAGTGTCAGCAGAATTGAGCGCACCCAGCACCAGCGCAGAGTCGCGCACCTTGGTGGGTTATTCGCGAGATAGAGTAGTATTGTCACCTGGTGTATCACAGCTCACAAGTGAGCATCAGCATATGGTGGAGACAGGGACAGCAGTGGAGAGTCCTCGTCGGAGGCCGCAGGGCGCTCCGAGCTCTGCTCAGCTGCATGTGGACCCTGTGCCTCTGGGGCCATCCAGAAAGAGAGTGGTGCTGGAACTTTAGCAACAAGTGCAGGAGTCTCTGACAGGTTTTGCATCCACGGTAACTGCGATTGTGCAGAGAATGGAGGCGTCCATCTCAAACATGAGCAATGCTGTGGTGGAGGCAACGGCGCATGAACGTGCTGCCATGGAGAGGGTGGCAACCTCCTTGGAGGACATAAGTCGCCAGACTCAACAGAGCATGGTGACTCTTCTAAATAGATGGTCTGCGATGGAGGATAGATGGGCATCTATTGAGGAGAGACACCAGAGGTACAGGGACGTCCCTGTTATGAGGACTGTCAGTACAGAGACGGGTCCTCATGGCCCCACTGATGTGCAGCAAGGTGCTCTCCAGCTACTTGCTAGCAGTGAAGTGCGGGCGACCCATGAGAGGGATGTCGGTGGTCGACAACAAGGAAGTGTGGGCTCCTCTCCAAGCGCTCACAGTCCCGTGCCACTGCGGAGCCCTCGGTCAGAGCCCCAGATTCCTCACCCAACTGAGATGGCCATCTCAGCCCCTGCACAGCCGCAGGAGGAGCAGACTGTTGCCGAGCCCTCCCAGACTCCCAAACCCAGAGGACGCCCACCAAAGGTGTCGAAGCAGGAGCAGCATGAAAGTGAGCAAGGTGCCTCCACATCTGCTGAAGCCACAGGGGAAGCACCACGTAGAAGCACGCGTAAGAGAAAGTTAATACACAAATAGTCACAAGGGTAGTCACTTGGGTGTTTTGATGTTATACAAATTGAAGATTATCATCGTCATTTCAATTGTAATAAAGAAATGCGATGGCAAAGATTCAAAGAGTTGGCCTATGTGTGCCCAGAAATGGAAGTGTCACAGTGAGGTGTCAGGGCGCCTTTCATCTGTAATGATGGTGGTGAGAGTGATAGGAACCCACAGTTTATTGTACAGATGGTGTATGGTGTGTTAAGAAGGTGGCAGCCACATGTGTTTGCTTTGTAAACTTAAGCGAATCTGGCATGGATTAGTGCATCCCTTGCCTCACGGCCAGCAATGTGCTCGCGTGCTGGTGGAACTGGCACATCCGCCTCTGCATGGTCTTCCTCCTCCTCCTCTGTGGAGGCTGTGCACTGAGCCACTTGTTCCTCAGACAGCGGTAAGCCACACTGCTGTGCGATGTTGTGCAGTGCACAGCAGACCACGATGATTCTGGAGACCCTGGCTGGTGCATACTGTTGGGCTCCACCTGATCTGTCGAGGCATCGGAATTGCATTTTGAGCAAGCTGATGGTTTGCTCGATGATGGCTCTGGTGGAAATGTGGCTCGCATTGTGGCGCTCCTCAGCTTCGTCTGATGGCCTCCTCATCGGTGTCATTAGCCACGTCTTCAGGGAATAGCCCTTGTCTCCAAGTAGCCACCCAGAAAGTTGGGTTGGCGGATTGAACAGCTGAGGCACAGTAGACTGCCGCAGGATGAACGAGTCATGGCAACTGCCAGGGAACTTGGCGCAAACATGCATGATGTTCTTCCTGTGGTTACACACCAGCTGGACGTTAAGGGAGTGGAAGCCCTTGGGTTGACAAATACGGCTGGGTTGTGATGGGGTGCCCTAATAGCCACATGTGTGCAGTCTACGACGCCCTGCACCCTTGGCAAGCCTGCCATATTTGCAAAGCCAACCGCACACACGGTTACACTTGCTTCATCCGTGGAGAAGTGGATGTAATTGTGCGCCTTTGCAAAGAGGTCATCGGTAACCTGCGTGATGCAAGTGTGTGCGGCCGACTGGGAGATGCAGCTGATGTCTGCTGATGATCCCTGGAAGGATCCTGAAGCAGAAAAATTGTGGGCGGTGGTGACTTTGACAGCCACTGGTAAGGAGTGTCTACCCGCTCCTCTGGGCTCCAGGTGTTGGTGTAGCATTGTGCAGATATCAGCGACTACCTCTCGCGAAAGTCTCAGCCTCCTTTGGCACTGCTGCTCAGTCATGTTGAGGAAGCTCATCCTCTGCCTGTAAACCCTGTGTTGGGGGTATCTCCTGCGGCAAGGTGCAGCCCTGCACTGACGCCCTCTGTCCTGTGCAGCATCAGGTGGGTGAGGAGAAGGTTGGCACTCCTGTTGTTGCTGCTGCTGTTGCGCCTGGTTCTGCTGCTGCCATGGCTGCTCTTCCTCCGATTCTGAGGACCAGGATGAGAGGGTATAAATGGTTCCCATTCCGCTGGTATATATCTCAGTTGAGGAATAGATGTTATAAGCACTCAGTCAATGTGGGGAGAGGGTTTTCCAAGGAGGTCACAGTGCATATGGATCTCAGCTTAACTACTTACAAACTCAATAGACCTGCAAAATGTGTTCCAACACCTCAAAAAACAAAGTTCTGCCATCTGAAAGTCAGCCATGTTACAGGTCCACTTTTATGCTGCAGCTGTCAAGAATTCACGTAGTTGCTGAACCCGGCACAATCAGCTGGCGTGTTTGGCAAACGGCGTGGAACACGCTGAAAATGTCGTAAAATGGGAAGAGCCTGGTAAAAAGGGATTATGTAGGCAGTTAACAAGTTGTTAACTGCCTTAAGTGCCTCTCCCGCCGCTTGGTGTCAGGTCTGATCGGGACTCCCAGACCCGACACTTTGCAAAGTTGCGAGGAGGCGGGATGACGGCGGGTTCGGAACCTGCCATCAATCAAATCGAATTTAACCTCTGACCCGCCTCCAAACCCGCCCTCTGAGCGCTGGCAAAATAGCGGCCTTTGAGAATATTCAAGGCCGAGATCGATAGATTTTTGGACACTAGGGGAATCAAGGGACACGGGGATCGGGCAGGAAAGTGGAGTTGAGGCCGATGATCAGCCATGATCTTATTGAATGGCGGAGCAGGCTCGAGGGGCCGTATGGCCCACTCCTGCTCCTAATTCTTATGTTCTGATGTTCTTAATGCTTCAGGAATTGAAAGGTCGTGGGCAGGTCTCAGGGCAATCCTGCTGGGAGTGCAGGAAGTGGGGCAGTGATTGTTTGGACAGTGCTTGTACAGTTTTCCTGCTCTACCAATCCTGTCACGGCCGTTTCTCCCTCCCAGACTCTCGCACCACTTTGTCGTGTCGTCAGGGGTCGCCAACCCTCCAGGATTGCCCTGGAGTCTCCAGGAATTAAAGATTAATCTTCTGGACACTGCGGTGAGCAACACCCGGGAGAAAAAAAATCACAGAGGCGTTAAAAAAAGGTGTCATTTTCTTTGAACACTTTTGTTTATTAATTATTGGAAATTGGGGAAACTTGACCGGGCGAGGCGGTTGGAGGCAAGAGGTCATGTGATGAAACCTCCAGGAAGACGTCCAATCAGAGTTGGCCACCCGACCGACTGTGCAAGCTGGCAACCCAGACCATAGTATGTTAAATGGCTGGGGGCGGGTGGGTGGTGGTTGTCGACGGCGACAGAGGAGATGTTGGGATTGCACACCGGGTGGGCAGCGAAGGCCATTCTGCCTCCAGTAAGGGCCGGGAGTCTTCCTCAGGGAGAGAAAGACAACACAAATGTTCGACAAGGCAATCCATAGGATTACATAGAACATACAGCACAGAAACAGGCCATTCGGCCCAAGCAGTCCATGCTGCCGTTTATGCTCCACTCGAGCCTCCTCCCATCCTTCCTCATCTAACTCTATCAGCACAAGCCTCTATTCCCTTCTCACTCATATGCTTGTCCAGCCTCCCCTTAAATGCATCTGTACTATTCACCTCAACCACTCCCTGTGGTCGCGAGTTCCACATTCTCACCATTCTCTGGGTAAAGAAGTTTCTCCTGAATTCCCGATTGGATTTCTTGGTGACTGTCTTATATTAATGGCCTTCCCCACAAGTGGAAACATTCTCTCTGTATCCACTCTATCAAAACCTTTCATAATTTTAAAGGCCTCTATTAGGTCACCCCTCAGCCTTCTCTTTTCAAGAGAAATGAAACCCAGCCTGTTCATCCTTTCCTGATAGGTATAACCCCGCAGATCTGGTATCATCCGAGTAAACCTTTTTTCCACCCTCTCCAGTGCCTCGATAACCTTTTTATAAAAGGGCCGGATATTCTGATCCCTACGGGTGGGCACGCGCTGTGTACTCACCCGTAGGGACATCGGAAATGCCGGCTTCAGGCATGCACTGCGCATGCGCTGGAAACCGGCATTTCCGATCTGTCAAGAAAGCTCTTGACAGATCCTCCGGCTGCCCGGGAGCAGGGCCTCTGCGGGCGGATAGTTCCGCTTTTTGGAGACCCTCCTCCCGCAGAAAACCCTTACAATTCTTGCGCCTGGTAAAAGTAGGCATAAGGCTTGCTTTTACCAGGATAAGAGATGCAAAAAGTAAAAAAATAAATTTTTCCACTGATTTATCATTTAAAAATACTTTAAAAAAAGGTACGTTTATTTTTAGCCCCGTAAAAAACTTTATTTTTTTCAAAAATTTAAAGTTTTGTTTAAAATAGTTAATTTATTGTACTTTCAAGTCATTTTAAAAATGTGATTTAAAAAAAAAAATGTATTTAAAGTTTTACTATGTTTTGGGGGTGATCTCCATTCATATATTTGACAAAAGTGAGAAGTCGCACAACACCAGGTTATAGTCCAACAGTTTTATTTGAAATCACAAGCTTTCGGAACTGCTGCTCCTTCGTCAGGTGAAGTGAAGAAATACAAATCGGCACAGCATATATAGACAGAGAACAATGCCTGTGTAGCGTACAATGTCAGACGACTACAGTTAATCTTCCTGACTGCCTTTTATCACACCTCGGCAGAGAGACAATCAGGTCAGTCAGGAAGACATTATATCAAAGACATAGCAAAATACAACTAAGACAATGAGGTGGGGTCACAGGGGGTCTAATGTGTCAAATGCTGCAGTCTGTATGGAAAACCATAAACTTTAAACTTTTAACTTTTTTTTACTGGAAATCACATCTGTGAACAAGCCAACGACGACTCGAGTCTGAATGACTCTACGTCAGGTGGGGTTACACGTAGCGTGACATGAACCCAAGATCCCGGTTGATGCCGTCCTCATGGGTGCGGAACTTGGCTATCAGTTTCTGCTCGATGATTTTGCGTTGTCGTGTGTCTCGAAGGCCGCCTTGGAGAACGCTTACCCGAAGATCCGAGGCTGAATGTCCTTGACTGCTGAAGTGTTCCCCGACTGGGAGGTAACAATCCTGCCTGGCGATTGTTGCGTGGTGTCCGTTCATACGTTGTCGCAGTGTCTGCATGGTCTCGCCGATGTACCATGCTCCGGGGCATCCTTTCCTGCAATGTATGAGGTAGACAACGTTGGCCGAGTCACATGAGTATGTACCATGTACCTGGTGGGTAGTGTCCTCACGTGTGATCATGGTATCTGTGTTGATGATCTGGCATGTCTTGCAGAGGTTGCCGTGGCAGGGTTGTGTGGTGTCGTGGTCGCTGTTCTCCTGAAAGCTGGGTAATTTGCTGCGAACGATGGTACTTTTGAGGTTAGGCGGCTGTTTGAAGGCTGTGTTACCTCCCAGTCGGGGAATACTTCAGCAGTCAAGGACATTCAGCCTCGGATCTTCGGGTAAGCGTTGTCTAAGGCGGCCTTCGAGACACACGACAATGCAAAATCATCGAGCAGAAACTGATAGCCAAGTACCGCACCCATGAGGACGGCCTCAACCGGGATCTTGGGTTCATGTCACGCTACATGTAACCCCACCTGACGTAGAGTCATCCAGACTCAAGTCGTCGTTGGCTTGTTCACAGATGTGATTTCCAGTAAAAAAAGTAAAAAGTTTAAAGTTTATGGTTTTCCATACAGACTGCAGCATCTGACACATCAGACCCCCTGTGACCCCACCTCATTGTCTTAGTTGTATTTTGCTGTGTCTTTGATATAATGTCTTCCTGACTGACCTGATTGTCTCTCTGCCGAGGTGTGATAAAAGGCAGTCAGAAAGATTAACTGTAGTCGTCTGACATTGTACGCTGCACAGGCATTGTTCTCTGTCTATACATGCTTTGCCGATTCGTATTCCTTCACTTCACCTGACGAAGGAGCAGCAGCTCCGAAAGCTTGTGATTTCAAATAAAACTGTTGGACTATAACCTGGTGTTGTGCGACTTCTCACTTTTGTCCACCCCAGTCCAACACCAGCATCTCCACATCATGTATTTGACAGGTCTTCCTGTCAAATGTATGAAGGGAGATTCCCTTCTGTGATTGGCTCCCCATGGCCCACGTGATCCCAGGGACGCTGCGAACTACCTGCGCCTCTGGGATACGTGGGCCCTGCGCACCGGCAGTTTGGAGAGGCCCAGCATCGGAACTCTGCGCCTCCCGGGAACCCTCAGGTAAGGGCGCAGATTTTTCCAGATCGCAGTCCTCTGCTCGTGGGAGGGCCGCGATCGGAATATCTGGGCCAATATGGTGACCAGAACTGTGCACAATATAGAAGGTTAAGGGGAGATGTGATTGAGGGTTTTTTTTAGGATTTTGAAAGGAATTGACAGGTTAGATAGAGAGGAACACTTCCTGCTGGTGGGGGGAGTCTAGGACAAGGGGACATAACCTTAAAATCAGAGCCAGGCCGTTCGGGAGAGAAGTTAGAAAACACTTCTTCACTCAAAGGGTGGAACTCTCTCTCACAAAAAGCAATAGATGCTAGTTCAACTAATAATTTTAAATCTTGAGATCGATATATTTTTGCTAGACAAGGGTATAAATGGATACGGAGCCAAGGCGGGTGGATGGAGTTAGGATACAAATCAACCATGATCTCATTGAATGGCGGAACAGGCTCTTGGGGCTGTTTGGCCTCCTCCTGTTCCTCTGTTCCTCTGTCTGATGGAGGTGTGAGGAGCAGAGCAAATGGACAACAACAACTTGCATTTATCTAGCACCCAAACATCCCAAGGGGCTTCACAGGAGCGATTATCAAACAAAATTTGACACCGAGCCACATAAGGAGATATTAGGACAGGTGACCAAAAGTTTGGTCAAAGAGGTCGGTTTTAAGGAGAGTCTTAAAGGAGGAAAGAGAGGCGGAGAGGTTTAGGGAGGGAATTCCAGAGCTTAGGGCCCAGGCAGCTGAAGTCACGGCCGCCAATGATGGAGCGATCAGGGATGCGCAAGAGGCCAGAATTGGAGGAGCGCAGAGTTATCGGAGGGTTGTGGGGCTGGAGGAGGTTAAAGAGATAGGGAGGGGGGGGGTGAGGCCATGGAAGGATTTGAAAACAAGGATGAGACTTTTAAAATTGAGGCATTGCCGGACCAGGAGTCAATGGGTCAGGCCTTATCCTGCAGTCTGTGTCAACAAGAACAAGGGATACAATGCGCAGACCCGTGGTTGGCGGGGGGTGGCGAGGGGGGGGGGGCGAGTGTGTCAGGTGTGTGGAAGCAGGTTGCTAGATTCCCCACCATAGGTGAAGCAGTTTAATAGGCAGTCGTAGAGCAGCTACGTAGAGAATGGAAAATCCACTGCATTGTAAGAAGTTTAATCGCTTCCATGGGCCAGACGGAAATGAACCAGATATATATACTTGCATTGGAGGCAGTTCAGAGATGATTCACTAGGTTGATTCCAGAGATGAGGGGGTTGACTTATGAAGAAAGGTTAAGCAGGCTGGGCCTATACTCACTGGAGTTTAGAAGAATGAGAGGGGATCTTATTGAAACATATAAGATACGGAGGGGGCTCGACCAGGTAGATGCAGAGAGGATGTTTCCCCTCGTGGTGGAATCTAGAGCTAGGGGGCATAGTTTCAGAATAAGGGGTCGCCCTTTTAAAACTGAGATGAGGAGGAATTTCTTCTCTCAGAGGGTCGTAAATCTGTGGAATTCTCTGCCCCAGAGAGCCGTGGAGGCTGGGTTAGGGTTAGATGGAGATAGACAGATTTTTGCAGGATAAGGGGGTGAAGGGTTATGGGGAGCGGGCAGGGAAGTGTCTTTGAGCCCAAGATCAGCCATGATCTTATTGAATGGCGGAGCAGGCTCGAGGGGCCAAGTGGCCTATTCCTGCTCCTATTTCTTATGTTCTCATGTTTAACACTTTCTGTTGCTTTTTAAAATTAGGCCCCAGCTGGAATATTGTGGACAATTCTGGGCCCCACACTTTATAGGAAGGATGTCAAGGCCTTGGCGAGGGTGGATCATAGAAACAGGAGGAGGAGGCCATTCAGCCCCTCGAACCTGTTCCGCCATCCAATTAGGTCATGGCTGATCTGTATCTTAACTCCATTTACCCGCCTTGGTTCCGTAAAAGAAAAGAAAGACTTGCATTTATATAGCGCCTTTCACGACCACCGGACGTCCCAAAGCACTTTAAAGCCAATGAAGTACTTTTTGAAGTGTAGTCACTGTTGTAATGTAGGAAACACGGCAGCCAATTTGCGCACAGCAAGCTCCCACAAACAGCAATGTGATAATGCCCGGATCATCTGCTTTGGTTATGTTGATTGAGGAATAAATATTGGCCAGGACACCAGGGAGAACTCCTCTGCTCTTCTTCGAAACAGTGCCATGGGATCTTTTCCGTCCACCTGAGAGAGCAGACGGGGCCTCAATTTAACATCTCATCCAAAAGACGGCACCTCTGAGAGTGCAGCGCTCCCTCAGTACTGCACTGGAGTATCAGCCTGGACTTTTGTGCTCAAGTCTCTGGAGTGGGACTTGAACCCACAACCTACTGACTCAGAGGCGAGGGTGCTGCCCACTGAGCCACGGCTGACACATAACCCTTAACAAAAATTTATCAATCTCAGTTTTGAAATTTTCAATTGACCGCCCCTCGCCTCAACAGCTTTTTGGCGGAGAGAGTTCCAGATTTCCACTACCCTTTGTGTCATAGAGTCATAGGGCTGGATTTTGTCAATGGGGACGTGATGGAGGCGGGACTCCCACTTTTTGGGTTGCAGTCCCGCCTCCATCGACTTGTGGCCAACTCACTGTATTTTCCCTTGATTGACCTTGTTAAGCCCGCCCAGCGGGCTTAGCAGGCCAATCAAGGGTTCCTTGGATACAGGTGACGTCAGCCATTGAAATTTCATCTGTCAAGAGCTTTTGACAAATGAAATTTCAGCGTTTGACAGCTCTGTGAAGCTGTCAAACACTGACAATATGATTTCTAACGTGAGTCCCTGTACTTAGACTCAGTTAGAAATCAATCCAGCACAGAAAGCAGAGACTGCAGCTTTTGACAGCTCCGCGGCCATTCTGCTTTCTGTGCCGGTGAGCTGAGGGACTCCCGACACCTTAAGGAAGCTAGCCTGCAGGACAAAGTTAAGGTAAGTAAAAGTTCTTAAAACACTTTACACACACCAAACACACTTACCTCTGCACTCATGCACCCATCACTCACCTGCACACCGGACATCTCGACCCCTCCAAGCCCTCCAGACCGACGGTCCGCCTCGCTAAATCGGCGTGGTTCGGACCTGTCGGGAAGCCCATACTTCAGGGCTAAAAATAGGGATTAGGCAAAAAACTGCCTGTTAACTACCTGTTAACAGGCAGTTTATTGGCACTAATCCCCTTCCCGCCTCAGGGAGGCGGGTCCCAGCACAAGTCGGGTACCCTCCTCCTGGGAAACTGGCATGGAGGCGGGTTGGGGGCGGGATGGGTTCGGGACCCCCGAATCTGCTATTTTCACACCACTCCCACCTCCAAACCCGCCTCCATGGGCCGGTGAAAATTGAGCCCATAGAGTCATTACGGCACAGAAGGAGGCCATTCGGCCCATCGAGTCCGTGCCAGCTCTCTATAGAGCAATCCAGTGAGTCCCATTCCCCCCGCTCTATCCCCATAGCCCTGCAAGTTTATTTCCCTCAAGTGCCTATCCAATTTCCTTTTGAAATCATTGATCGTCTCCACTTCCACCACCCTCATCGGCAGCGAGTTCTAGGTCATTACCACTCGCTGTGTAAAATAGTTCTTCCTCACATGCCCCCTGTATCTCTTGCCCAAAACCTTAAATCTGTGTCCCCTAGTCCTTGTACCATCAGCTAATGGGAACAGCCTTTCTCTGTCTACCTTATCCAAACCCATCATAATCTTGTACACCTCTATCAAATCTCCCTTCAACCTCCTTTGCTCTAAGGAGAACAACCCCAGGTTCTCCAACCTAACCTTGTAGCTAAAATCCCTCATCCCTGGAACAATTCTGGTAAATCTCCTCTGCAATCTCTCAAGGACCTTCACATCCTTCCGAAAGTGTGGTGACCAGAACTGAACGCAGTATTCTTGTTTTGGCCTAATCAGAGCTTTATAAAGGTTCAGCATAACTTCTCTACTTTTGTACTCATTACCTCTATTTATGAAGCCCAAGATCCCATATGCTTTGCTAACTACTCTCTCAATATGTCCTGCCACCTTCAAAGATCTATGCACATGAACCCCCAAGTCCCTCTGTCCCTGCACACTCTTTAAAACTGTGCCATTAAGTCTATATTGCCTCTCCCTATCCCTTCTGCTAAAATGCATCACCTCACACTTCTCTGCATTAAATTCCATCTGCCACTTGTCTGCCCATTCTGCTAGCCTTTCTATGTCCTGTTGCAGTCGATTGGTATCCTCACTGTTTGCCACACCCCCAAGTTTGGTATCATTGGCAAATTTATTACTCTGGTCATTTATATATATCAAAAAAAGCAGTGGTCCTAGCATTGACCCTTGGGAACAGCACTGTCGACCATCCTCCAGTCTGAAAAACAACCATTTACCACGACCCGCTGTTTTCTGTCCTGAAGCCAATTTCTTATCCAAGCTGACACTGACACATTCAAAAAATTTAAACATCTCAGTTAAATCTCCCCTTAACCTTCTTTGCTCTAAGGAGAACAATTCCAGCTTCTACAGTCTCTCCAGGTAAATGAAGTCCCTCATCCATGGTGTCATTCTGGTAAATCTCCTCAGCACCACATCTGGAGCACTGCGTTCAGTTCCGGGCATCATACCTCAGGAAGGATCTATTGGCATTGGAGGGGGCGCGGCGCAGATTCACCAGAACGATACCGGGATTAAAAGGGTTAAATTATGAGGATAGACTAGGCTTGTATTCCCTCACGTACAGAAGATTAAGGGACGATCTAATTGAGGTGTTTTGGATGATTAAGTGATTTGATAGGGTAGATAGAGAGAAACTATTTCCTCTGGTGGGGGGAGTCCAGAACAATGGGGCATAACCTTAAAATTAGAGCCAGGCCGTTCAGGGGGTAATGTCGGGAAGCACTTCTTCACACAAAGGGGAGTGGAAATCTGGACCAACTGGCGGAGCGTGTTGATTGGCCGCCCGTTTTTGGACAGCGAAGAGGCCCCCACCATTTCGAGGTCTCCATTAAATTCGCCAGGCAAGCTGCGAGGAGCCAAACAGGCTTTCCTGATGAAGCTCGCCTGATTGAAGCCTGAAAACCGGGCCGCAGCTGTCACCAGCACGGCGGGTTGCCAAGGGGTAGGTGGGGTCACTGGGGGGAGGAGTGGGGTCCCAGGGCGGCCCGGTTTATTCTTGTGGGCTCCTCCCTGCTCCTGCTCTGCCATGGCCCACAGAAATAATTCAACACTTACCTTTGCCAGGCCTTTTCCATCCCATTGCCTGTGAGCTGGACGGAGTGAGCACTGCCCAGGCTCCGACCAGTTTACATAGGATTACATCGGATATACAGCACAGAAACAGGCCATTCGGCCCAACCAGTTCATGCCGGCGTTTATGCTCCACTCGAGCCTCCTACCGTCTTTCCTCATCTAACTCTATCAGCATAACCCTCTATTCCCTTCTCCCTCATATGCTTATCTAACTGCCCCTTAAATGCATCTATACTATTCGCTTCAGCCACTCCCTGTGGTAGCGAGTTCCACATTCTCACCACTCTTTGGGTAAAGAAGTTTCTTCTGAATTCCCTATTGGATTTCTTGGTGACTATCTTATATTGATGGCCTCTAGTTATGCTCTTCCCCACAAGTGGAAACATTCTCTCTGTATCCACTCTATCAAAACCTTTCATAATTTTAAAGACCTCTATTAGGTCACCCCTCAGCCTTCTTTTTTTCACGAGAAAAGAGACCCAGCCTGTTCCTCCTTTCCTGATATGTATACCCTCGCATTTCTGGTATCATCCTTGTAAATCTTCTCTGCACCCTCTCCAGTGCCTCTGTATCCTTTTTATAATATAGCGACTAGGACTGTACGCAGTGCTCCAAGTGTGGTCTAACCAAGGTTCGATACAAGTTTAGCATAACTTTGCTACTTTTCAATTCTATCCCTCTAGAAATAAACCCTAGTGCCTGGTTTGCTTTTTTATGGCCTTGCTAACCTGTGTCGCTACTTTTAGTGATTTGTGTGCCGATCAAAAATGGCAATCGGGGTCCTATTTATGTCATGGGACCCCTATTTCCATATTAAAAGGGGTCTATCAACAACAACAACAACAACTTCTTACATTTATATAGCGCCTTTAACAGAGTAAAATGTCCCAAGGTTCTTCGCAGGAGCGATTATCAAACAACATTTTTCACCGAGCCACATAAGGAGATATTAGGGCAGAAGAGGTAGGTTTTAGGGAGCGTCTTAAAAGTGAAGTTGAGGTAGAAATTCAGCCATGCTCTTATTGAACGGGAGCGCAGGCTCGAGGGACCGTTGCCTGCTCCTATTTCTTCTTATGTTCTTGTGTCTAAAGGAGGAGAGAGAGAGAGAGGCGGAGAGGTTTAGGGGAGGGAATTCCAGAGCTCAGGGCCCAGGCAGCTGAAGGCACGGCCGCCAATGGTGGCCCGAAACAGGCGGGTGCTTTGGACACCCGGCAAGTAGGCCCCTTTCAAAATGGACACCGGCAGCATCGCCGGTGGTAACGGGGCGGTAAGGCTTCCGACCCCATTTCGAGGCCATAACCATTCAGTTAACGGCAGGAGAATGGAGGGAAAATCGACCCTGAGTTCTCTCTTATGGAGAAAGACTGTGTGCCACCCTCTCTAGGTTAGGGAGGATAGATCGTTCCACCCCGAGTTATTGAAACTGGACTGAAAATTTCCCCTCCCCTCCTCTGGTAATTTTATGTGAAATGATCGAATTCTGATCTATTTGGAATCGCGGTTCTATTTGGAGTTTTTGTACCAAGTTTCAAATTGCCCTCAGGAAATGGCTCCGAAATTTACTTCTAAAGGGAGCGATTTTCCGAATGAATGAAGTTATCCTAATTTTGAAAATGACAAAAACCTGTCCCTTCCCTTGCACATCTTGCAGTAAAGAGGGTCACTTCCTCTCAGATACTGCTATATAAAGAGGGTAATGAGCTCATTAATGGCTCGTTGCGAGCTGGAAATAGAACTGCCTGGTTAGGCAGTACGTTTAATGGTCAGTTAACAGGGCCTTTAGACAAGGAGCCAGTGTCTAAGGTCTGGCTCCCTCCTTATGAGTAACCAGCCATTTTTAGCAATCGTGAGTAAGCTTCCCTGTTTCTATTTTATCAACGTTACTGGGCGCAGTTCTCCTCTAAACTTTCCCCTCTTCCTCCTAAACTTCAAATCTGACCACTTGAAAGAAAGATTTGCATTTCTATAGCGCCTTTCACGACATCATGACGTCCCAAAGCACCTTGCAGCCAATGAAGTACTTCTTGGAGTGCAGTCACTGTTGTAATGTAGGAAACACGGCAGCCAATTAGCACACAGCAAGCTCCCACAAACAGCAATGTGACAATGACCAGATCAACTGTTATTTTTTAGTGATGTTGGTGGAGGGATAAATATTGGCCCAAGATACTGGGGAGAACTCCCCCTGCTCTTCTTCAAAATAGTGCCTTAGGATCTTTTATGTCCATCTAAGAGAGCAGATGCAGTCTCGGTTTAACATCTCATCTGAAAGACAGCACCTCTGACAGTGCAGCACTCCCTCAGTACTGCACTGGGAATATCAGCTGAGATTTTTGTCCTCAAGTCTCTTGGAGGGGGAGACTTGAACCCACAACCTTCATGATGTATAGAGGTGAGAGTGCTACCCACTGAGCCACAACCAACACTAGAATTTTAGCCGTGGCTCAGTTGGTAGCACTCTAACCTCTGAGGTGCCGTCTTTCAGATGAGATGTTAAACTGCTGACTGTAATAGGTCCCCTGGCACTATTTCGACAGAAGAGCGGGGGAGGTCTCCCCGATGTCCTGGCCAATATTTATCCCTCAACCAACATCACTAAAAACAGATGATCTGGTCATTATCTTATTGCTATTTGTGGGAGCTTGCTGTGCGCAAATTACCTGCCGCGTTTCCTACATTGCAAAAGTGACCACACTTCAAAAGTACTTCGTTGGCTGTAGAGCACTTTGGGAGGCCTTAAGGTCGTGAAAGGCGCTATATAAATGCAAGACTTTCTTGACTCTTACTTCTCACTGCTTCCTCACTGTTGAAATCGAAACTCAGCAAACCAGCTCTCACTCTAAATCATTCTTCACCAGGACTGGAAACTCTGGAACTCCTCACCTCTCTCAGTCTCCCTTCCACCTACAAACTCATAAAACCCAGGCTTGGTGGCACCTAACCACGACATCCTGACTCAACTCCCCCACTCTGCTACCCTTTTAATGTCTCGTATGCCATTTAATGCCAGTGTCAGCTGTGGCTCAGTTGGCAGCACCCTCGCCTGAGTCAGAAGGTTGTGGGTTCAAGTCCCACTCCAGAGACTTGAGCACAAAAATCTAGGCTGACATTCCCAGTGCAGTGCTGAGGGAGCACTGCACTATCAGAGGTGCCATCTTTTGGATGAAACGTTAAACCGAAGGCCCCGTCTGCTCTCTCAGGTGGACATAAAAGATCCCATGGCACTATTTCAAAGAAGAGCAGGGGAGTTCTACCCAGTGTCCTGGGCCAATATTTATCCCTCAATCAACATCACTAAAACAGATTATCTGGTCATTATCACATTGCTGTTTGTGGGAACTTGCTGTGCGCAAATTGGCTGTCGCGTTTCCCACATTACAACAGTGACTCCACTTCAAAAGTACTTCATTGGCTGTAAAGCTCTTCGAGATGTCCAGTGGTCGTGAAAGGCGCTCTAGAAATGCAAGTCTTTCTTATTCCACAGGGGTGAATCACCAACCTGAAAGATTCCTCGGGTCAACACAGATTATGTAAGTTCCTGTCTGTTATATACACGGAATATGTCACGTGCCAGCCTGTAAATATATAAGGTCCTGTCTTATATACACATGGAATTTGTAAATGACCACCGGATGGCATATGTAATGTCCTGTCAGATATATATAGGAACAATGTCCTGTTTATACTGGATAATGTAATTCAGGATCAATGATATTTAATGATAATATAATACAGGATCACTGATATTTATATTGATAATATAATACAGGATCAATGAACTTTATTGATAATATAATACAGGATCACTGATATTTATTGATAATATAATACAGGAGGAATGATATTTATTGATAATATAATACAGGATCACTGATATTTATATTGATAATATAATACAAGATCAATGATATTTATTGATAATATAATACAGGATCACTGATATTTATATTGATAACATAATAAAGGATCAATGATATTTATTGATAATGTAATACAGGATCACTGATATTTATATTGATAATATAATACAAGATCACTGATATTTATTGATAATATAATACAGGATCACTGATATTTATTGATAATATAATACAGGATCAATGATATTTATTGATAATATAATACAGGATCACTGATATTTATTTATAATATAATACAAGATCAATGATATTTATTGATAATATAATACAGGAGCAATGATATTTATTGATAATATAATACAGGAGCAATTATATTTATTGATAATATAATACAGGATCAATGATATTTATTGATAATATAATACAGGAGAAATGATATTTATTGATAATATAATACAGGATCAATGATATTTATTGATAATATAATACAGGATCACTGATATTTATTTATAATATAATACAAGATCAATGATATTTATTGATAATATAATACAGGAGCAATGATATTTATTGATAATATAATACAGGAGCAATTATATTTATTGATAATATAATACAGGAGCAATGATATTTTTTGATAATATAATACAGGAGCAATGATATTTATTGATAATATAATACAAGATCAATGATATTTATTGATAATATAATACAGGAGCAATGATATTTATTGATAATATAATACAGATCACTGATATTTATATTGATAATATAATGCAAGATCAATGATATTTATTGATAATATAATACAGGATCACTGATATTTATATTGATAATATAATACAGGATCAATGATATTTATATTGATAATATAATTCAGGATCACTGATATTTATTGATAATATAATACAGGATCAATGATATTTATTGATAACATAATACAGGATCAATGCTATTTATTGATAATATAATACAGGATCACTGATATTTATATTGATAATATAATACAGCATCACTGATATTTATTGATAATGTAATGCAGGATCAATGATATTTATTGATAATATAATACAGGATCAATGCTATTTATTGGTAATATAATACAGGATCACTGATATTTATATTGATACTATAATAGAGGATCACTGATATTTATATTGATAATATAATACAGGATCAATGATATTTTTATTGATAATATAATACAGGATCAATGATATTTATATTGATAATATAATACAGGATCACTGATATTTATATTGATAATGTAATACAGTATCAATGATATTTATCGATAATATAACACAGGATCAATTATATTTTTTGATAATATAATACAGAATCAATGATATTTATTGATATATAATACAGCATCAATGATATTTATATTGATAATATAATACAGGGTCAATTATATTTATTGATTATATAATACAGGATCACTGATATTTATTGATAAATAATACAGGATCAATTATATTTATTGATAATATAATACATGATTAATGATATTTATTGATAATATAATACAGAATCAATGATATTTATTGATAATATAATACAGGATGAATGATATTTATATTGATAATATAATACAGGATCAATTATATTTATTGATAATGTAATACAGGATCACTGATATTAATTGGTAATATAATACATGATCACTAATATTTATTGGTAATATAATACAGGATCAATGGTATTTATTGGTAATATAACACAGGATCAATGGTATTTATATTGATAATATAATACTGGATCACTGATATTTATTGATAATATAATACAGGATCAATGCTATTTATTGGTAATATAATACAGGATCAATGGTATTTATATTGATAATATAATACAAGATTAATGCTATTTATTGATAATATAATACAGGATCACTGATATTTATTGGTAATATAATACAGGATCAATGGTATTTATTGATAATATAATACAGGATCAATGATATTTATTGATAATATAATACAGGATCAATTATATTAATATTGATAATATAATACAGGATTGATTATATTAATTTTGATTATATAATACAGGATCAATGATATTTATATTGATAATATAATACAGGATTAATGATATTTATTGATAATATAATACAGGATCAATGATATTTATGGATAATATACAGGATCGATGATATTTATATTGATAATATAATACAGGATCAATGATATTTATATTGATAATATAATACAGGATCAATGGTATTTATTGATAATATAATACAGGATCAATAATATTTATTGATAATATAATACAGGATCAATGATATGAATATTGATAATATAATACAGGATCAATGATATTAATATTGATAATGTAATACAGGATCAATGCTATTTATTGATAATATAATACAGGATTACTGATATTTATTGACAATATAATACAGGAGCACTGATATTTATTGATAATATAATACAGGATCAATGATATTTATATTGATAAAATAATACAGGATCAATGATATTTATTGATAATATAATACAGGATCAATTATATTTATGGATAATATACAGGATCGATGATATTTATATTGATAATTTATACAGGATCAATGATATATATATAGATAAAATAATACAGGATCATTGATATTTATATTGATAAAATAATACAGGATCAATGATATTTATATTGATAATATAATACAGGATCAATGATATTTATATTGATAAAATAATACAGGATTAATGATATTTATGGATAATATACAGGATTCATGATATTTATATTGATAATATAATACAGGATTAATGATATTTATTGATAATATAATACAGGATCAATGATATTTATGGATAATATACAGGATCAATGATATTTATATTGATAATATAATACAGGATCAATCATATTTATTGATAATATAATACAGGATTAATGATATTTATTGATAATATAATACAGGATCAATGGTGTTTATTGATAATATAATACAGGATCAATTATATTTATTGATAATATAATACAGGATCAATGGTATTTATTGACAATATAATACAGGATCAATGGTATTTATTGACAATATAATACAGGATCAATGATATTTATTGATAATATAATACAGGATCAATGATATTTATTGATAATAGAATACAGGATCAATGGTATTTATTGATAATATAATACAGGATCAATGCTATTCATATTGATAATATAATAAAGGATCAATGGTATTTATATTAATAATATAATACAGGATCAATGGTATTTATTGATAATATAATACATGATCAATGATATTTATATTGATAATATAATACAGGATCAATGATATTTATATTGATAATATAATACAGGATCAATGGTATTTACTGATAATATAATACAGGATCAATGGTATTTATTGATAATATAATACAGGATCAATGATATTTATTGATAATATAATACAGGATCAATGATATTTATATTGATAATATAATACAGGATCAATGATATTTATTGATAATATAATACAGGATCAATGATATTTATGGATAATATACAGGATCGATTATATTTATATTGATAATTGATACAGGATCAATGATATTTATATTGATAATATAATACAGGATCAATGGGATTTATTGATAATATAATACAGGATCAATGATATTTTTGGATAATATACAGGATCGAAGATATTTATATTGATAATTGATGCTGGATCAATGATATTTATATTGATAATATAATACAGGATCAATGATATTTATTGATAATATAATACAGGATCAATGATATTTATATTGATAATATAACACAGGATCACTGATACTTATTGATAATATAATACAGTATCAATGATATTTATATTGATAATATAATACAGGACCAATGGTATTTATTGATAATATAATGCAGGATCAATGATATTTATTGATAATATAATACAGGATCAATGGTATTTATTGATAATATAATACAGGTCAATGGTATTTATTGATAATATAATACAGGATCAATGATATTTATTGACAATATAATACAGGATCAATGGTATTTATTGATAATATAATACAGGATCAATGATATTTATTGATAATATAATACAGGATCAATGATATTTATATTGATAAAATAATACAGGATCAATGATATTTATTGATAATATAATACAGGATCAATTATATTTATGGATAATATACAGGATCGATGATATTTATATTGATAATTTATACAGGATCAATGATATATATATAGATAAAATAATACAGGATCATTGATATTTATATTGATAAAATAATACAGGATCAATGATATTTATATTGATAATATAATACAGGATCAATGATATTTATATTGATAAAATAATACAGGATTAATGATATTTATGGATAATATACAGGATTCATGATATTTATATTGATAATATAATACAGGATTAATGATATTTATTGACAATATAATACAGGATCAATGGTATTTATTGATAATAAAATACAGGATCAATGATATTTATTGATAATATAATACAGGATCAATGATATTTATATATAATAGAATACAGGATCAATGGTATTTATTGATAATATAATACAGGATCAATGCTATTCATATTGATAATATAATAAAGGATCAATGATATTTATATTAATAATATAATACAGGATCAATGGTATTTATTGATAATATAATACATGATCAATGATATTTATATTGATAATATAATACAAGATCAATGATATTTATGGATAATATACAGGATCCACAGAATACCACAGAATACCACAGAATCCCCACAGTGCAGATAGAGGCCATTTCGGCCCATCGAGCCTGCACCGACACAAATCCCACCCTATCCCCGTAACCCCACGTATTTAATCCCCCTAACACTAAGGGTCAATTTATCATAGCCAAATCAACCTAACCCGCACATCTTTGGATCCATGATATTTATATTGATAATATAATACAGGATCAATGATATTTATATTGATACTATAATTCAGGATTAATGATATTTATTGATAATATAATACAGGATCAATGATATTTATGGATAATATACAGGATCGATGATATGTATATTGATAATATAATACAGGATCAATGATATTTATTGATAATACAATACAGGATCAATGGTATTTATTGATAATATAATACAGGATCAATGCTATTCATATTGATAATATAATAAAGGATCAATGGTATTTATATTAATAATATAATACAGGATCAATGGTATTTATTGATAATATAATACATGATCAATGATATTTATATTGATAATATAATACAGGATCAATGATATTTATATTGATAATATAATACAGGATCAATGGTATTTACTGATAATATAATACAGGATCAATGGTATTTATTGATAATATAATACAGGATCAATGATATTTATTGATAATATAATACAGGATCAATGATATTTATATTGATAATATAATACAGGATCAATGATATTTATTGATAATATAATACAGGATCAATGATATTTATGGATAATATACAGGATCGATTATAATTATATTGATAATTGATACAGGATCAATGATATTTATATTGATAATATAATACAGGATCAATGGGATTTATTGATAATATAATACAGGATCAATGATATTTTTGGATAATATACAGGATCGAAGATATTTATATTGATAATTGATGCTGGATCAATGATATTTATATTGATAATATAATACAGGATCAATGATATTTATTGATAATATAATACAGGATCAATGATATTTATATTGATAATATAACACAGGATCACTGATACTTATTGATAATATAATACAGTATCAATGATATTTATATTGATAATATAATACAGGACCAATGGTATTTATTGATAATATAATGCAGGATCAATGATATTTATTGATAATATAATACAGGATCAATGGTATTTATTGATAATATAATACAGGTCAATGGCATTTATTGATAATATAATACAGGATCAATGATATTTATTGACAATATAATACAGGATCAATGGTATTTATTGATAATATAATACAGGATCAATGATATTTATTGATAATATAATACAGGATCAATGAACTTTATTGATAATATAATACAGGATCACTGATATTTATTGATAATATAATACAGGATCAATGATATTTATTGATAATATAATACAGGATCAATGATATTTATATTGATAATATAATACAGGATCAATGATATTTATTGATAATATAATACAGGATCAATGATATTTATGGATAATATACAGGATCGATTATAATTATATTGATAATTGATACAGGATCAATGATATTTATATTGATAATATAATACAGGATCAATGGGATTTATTGATAATATAATACAGGATCAATGATATTTTTGGATAATATACAGGATCGAAGATATTTATATTGATAATTGATGCTGGATCAATGATATTTATATTGATAATATAATACAGGATCAATGATATTTATTGATAATATAATACAGGATCACTGATATTTATATTGATAATATAATACAAGATCAATGATATTTATTGATAATATAATACAGGATCAATGATATTTATATTGATAAAATAATACAGGATTAATGATATTTATGGATAATATACAGGATTCATGATATTTATATTGATAATATAATACAGGATTAATGATATTTATTGACAATATAATACAGGATCAATGGTATTTATTGATAATATAATACAGGATCAATGATATTTATTGATAATATAATACAGGATCAATGATATTTATTGATAATAGAATACAGGATCAATGGTATTTATTGATAATATAATACAGGATCAATGCTATTCATATTGATAATATAATAAAGGATCAATGATATTTATATTAATAATATAATACAGGATCAATGGTATTTATTGATAATATAATACATGATCAATGATATTTATATTGATAATATAATACAAGATCAATGATATTTATGGATAATATACAGGATCCACAGAATACCACAGAATACCACAGAATCCCCACAGTGCAGATAGAGGCCATTTCGGCCCATCGAGCCTGCACCGACACAAATCCCACCCTATCCCCGTAACCCCACGTATTTAATCCCCCTAACACTAAGGGTCAATTTATCATAGCCAAATCAACCTAACCCGCACATCTTTGGATCCATGATATTTATATTGATAATATAATACAGGATCAATGATATTTATATTGATACTATAATTCAGGATTAATGATATTTATTGATAATATAATACAGGATCAATGATATTTATGGATAATATACAGGATCGATGATATGTATATTGATAATATAATACAGGATCAATGGTATTTATTGATAATACAATACAGGATTAATGATATTTATTGATAATATAATGCAGGATCACTGATATTTATTGATAATATAATACAGGATCAATGATATTTATATTGATAATATAATACAGGATCAATGGTATTTATTGATAATATAATACAGGATCAATGATATTTATTGATAATAGAATACAGGATCAATGGTATTTATTGATAATATAATACAGGATCAATGCTATTCATATTGATAATATAATAAAGGATCAATGGTATTTATATTAATAATATAATACAGGATCAATGGTATTTATTGATAATATAATACATGATCAATGATATTTATATTGATAATATAATACAAGATCAATGATATTTATGGATAATATAATACAGGATCAATGATATTTTTGGATAATATACAGGATCGAAGATATTTATATTGATAATTGATGCTGGATCAATGATATTTATATTGATAATATAATACAGGATCAATGATATTTATTGATAATAGAATACAGGATCAATGGTATTTATTGATAATATAATACAGGATCAATGCTATTCATATTGATAATATAATAAAGGATCAATGGTATTTATATTAATAATATAATACAGGATCAATGGTATTTATTGATAATATAATACATGATCAATGATATTTATATTGATAATATAATACAGGATCAATGATATTTATATTGATAATATAATACAGGATCAATGGTATTTACTGATAATATAATACAGGATCAATGGTATTTATTGATAATATAATACAGGATCAATGATATTTATTGATAATATAATACAGGATCAATGATATTTATATTGATAATATAATACAGGATCAATGATATTTATTGATAATATAATACAGGATCAATGATATTTATGGATAATATACAGGATCGATTATAATTATATTGATAATTGATACAGGATCAATGATATTTATATTGATAATATAATACAGGATCAATGGGATTTATTGATAATATAATACAGGATCAATGATATTTTTGGATAATATACAGGATCGAAGATATTTATATTGATAATTGATGCTGGATCAATGATATTTATATTGATAATATAATACAGGATCAATGATATTTATTGATAATATAATACAGGATCAATGATATTTATATTGATAATATAACACAGGATCACTGATACTTATTGATAATATAATACAGTATCAATGATATTTATATTGATAATATAATACAGGACCAATGGTATTTATTGATAATATAATGCAGGATCAATGATATTTATTGATAATATAATACAGGATCAATGGTATTTATTGATAATATAATACAGGTCAATGGTATTTATTGATAATATAATACAGGATCAATGATATTTATTGACAATATAATACAGGATCAATGGTATTTATTGATAATATAATACAGGATCAATGATATTTATTGATAATATAATACAGGATCAATGAACTTTATTGATAATATAATACAGGATCACTGATATTTATTGATAATATAATACAGGAGGAATGATATTTATTGATAATATAATACAGGATCACTGATATTTATATTGATAATATAATACAAGATCAATGATATTTATTGATAATATAATACAGGATCAATGATATTTATATTGATAAAATAATACAGGATTAATGATATTTATGGATAATATACAGGATTCATGATATTTATATTGATAAAATAATACAGGATTAATGATATTTATGGATAATATACAGGATTCATGATATTTATATTGATAATATAATACAGGATTAATGATATTTATTGACAATATAATACAGGATCAATGGTATTTATTGATAATATAATACAGGATCAATGATATTTATTGATAATATAATACAGGATCAATGATATTTATTGATAATAGAATACAGGATCAATGGTATTTATTGATAATATAATACAGGATCAATGCTATTCATATTGATAATATAATAAAGGATCAATGATATTTATATTAATAATATAATACAGGATCAATGGTATTTATTGATAATATAATACATGATCAATGATATTTATATTGATAATATAATACAAGATCAATGATATTTATGGATAATATACAGGATCCACAGAATACCACAGAATACCACAGAATCCCCACAGTGCAGATAGAGGCCATTTCGGCCCATCGAGCCTGCACCGACACAAATCCCACCCTATCCCCGTAACCCCACGTATTTAATCCCCCTAACACTAAGGGTCAATTTATCATAGCCAAATCAACCTAACCCGCACATCTTTGGATCCATGATATTTATATTGATAATATAATACAGGATCAATGATATTTATATTGATACTATAATTCAGGATTAATGATATTTATTGATAATATAATACAGGATCAATGATATTTATGGATAATATACAGGATCGATGATATGTATATTGATAATATAATACAGGATCAATGGTATTTATTGATAATACAATACAGGATTAATGATATTTATTGATAATATAATGCAGGATCACTGATATTTATTGATAATATAATACAGGATCAATGATATTTATATTGATAATATAATACAGGATCAATGGTATTTATTGATAATATAATAAAGGATCAATGGTATTTATATTAATAATATAATACAGGATCAATGGTATTTATTGATAATATAATACATGATCAATGATATTTATATTGATAATATAATACAGGATCAATGATATTTATATTGATAATATAATACAGGATCAATGGTATTTACTGATAATATAATACAGGATCAATGGTATTTATTGATAATATAATACAGGATCAATGATATTTATTGATAATATAATACAGGATCAATGATATTTATATTGATAATATAATACAGGATCAATGATATTTATTGATAATATAATACAGGATCAATGATATTTATGGATAATATACAGGATCGATTATAATTATATTGATAATTGATACAGGATCAATGATATTTATATTGATAATATAATACAGGATCAATGGGATTTATTGATAATATAATACAGGATCAATGATATTTTTGGATAATATACAGGATCGAAGATATTTATATTGATAATTGATGCTGGATCAATGATATTTATATTGATAATATAATACAGGATCAATGATATTTATTGATAATATAATACAGGATCAATGATATTTATATTGATAATATAACACAGGATCACTGATACTTATTGATAATATAATACAGTATCAATGATATTTATATTGATAATATAATACAGGACCAATGGTATTTATTGATAATATAATGCAGGATCAATGATATTTATTGATAATATAATACAGGATCAATGGTATTTATTGATAATATAATACAGGTCAATGGTATTTATTGATAATATAATACAGGATCAATGATATTTATTGACAATATAATACAGGATCAATGGTATTTATTGATAATATAATACAGGATCAATGATATTTATTGATAATATAATACAGGATCAATGAACTTTATTGATAATATAATACAGGATCACTGATATTTATTGATAATATAATACAGGAGGAATGATATTTATTGATAATATAATACAGGATCACTGATATTTATATTGATAATATAATACAAGATCAATGATATTTATTGATAATATAATACAGGATCAATGATATTTATATTGATAAAATAATACAGGATTAATGATATTTATGGATAATATACAGGATTCATGATATTTATATTGATAAAATAATACAGGATTAATGATATTTATGGATAATATACAGGATTCATGATATTTATATTGATAATATAATACAGGATTAATGATATTTATTGACAATATAATACAGGATCAATGGTATTTATTGATAATATAATACAGGATCAATGATATTTATTGATAATATAATACAGGATCAATGATATTTATTGATAATAGAATACAGGATCAATGGTATTTATTGATAATATAATACAGGATCAATGCTATTCATATTGATAATATAATAAAGGATCAATGATATTTATATTAATAATATAATACAGGATCAATGGTATTTATTGATAATATAATACATGATCAATGATATTTATATTGATAATATAATACAAGATCAATGATATTTATGGATAATATACAGGATCCACAGAATACCACAGAATACCACAGAATCCCCACAGTGCAGATAGAGGCCATTTCGGCCCATCGAGCCTGCACCGACACAAATCCCACCCTATCCCCGTAACCCCACGTATTTAATCCCCCTAACACTAAGGGTCAATTTATCATAGCCAAATCAACCTAACCCGCACATCTTTGGATCCATGATATTTATATTGATAATATAATACAGGATCAATGATATTTATATTGATACTATAATTCAGGATTAATGATATTTATTGATAATATAATACAGGATCAATGATATTTATGGATAATATACAGGATCGATGATATGTATATTGATAATATAATACAGGATCAATGGTATTTATTGATAATACAATACAGGATTAATGATATTTATTGATAATATAATGCAGGATCACTGATATTTATTGATAATATAATACAGGATCAATGATATTTATATTGATAATATAATACAGGATCAATGGTATTTATTGATAATATAATACAGGATCAATGATATTTATTGATAATAGAATACAGGATCAATGGTATTTATTGATAATATAATACAGGATCAATGCTATTCATATTGATAATATAATAAAGGATCAATGGTATTTATATTAATAATATAATACAGGATCAATGGTATTTATTGATAATATAATACATGATCAATGATATTTATATTGATAATATAATACAGGATCAATGATATTTATATTGATAATATAATACAGGATCAATGGTATTTACTGATAATATAATACAGGATCAATGGTATTTATTGATAATATAATACAGGATCAATGATATTTATTGATAATATAATACAGGATCAATGATATTTATATTGATAATATAATACAGGATCAATGATATTTATTGATAATATAATACAGGATCAATGATATTTATTGATAATAGAATACAGGATCAATGGTATTTATTGATAATATAATACAGGATCAATGCTATTCATATTGATAATATAATAAAGGATCAATGGTATTTATATTAATAATATAATACAGGATCAATGGTATTTATTGATAATATAATACATGATCAATGATATTTATATTGATAATATAATACAGGATCAATGATATTTATATTGATAATATAATACAGGATCAATGGTATTTACTGATAATATAATACAGGATCAATGGTATTTATTGATAATATAATACAGGATCAATGATATTTATTGATAATATAATACAGGATCAATGATATTTATATTGATAATATAATACAGGATCAATGATATTTATTGATAATATAATACAGGATCAATGATATTTATGGATAATATACAGGATTGATTATATTTAGATTGATAATTGATACAGGATCAATGATATTTATATTGATAATATAATACAGGATCAATGGGATTTATTGATAATATAATACAGGATCAATGATATTTTTGGATAATATACAGGATCGAAGATATTTATATTGATAATTGATGCTGGATCAATGATATTTATATTGATAATATAATACAGGATCAATGATATTTATTGATAATATAATACAGGATCAATGATATTTATATTGATAATATAACACAGGATCACTGATACTTATTGATAATATAATACAGTATCAATGATATTTATATTGATAATATAATACAGGACCAATGGTATTTATTGATAATATAATGCAGGATCAATGATATTTATTGATAATATAATACAGGATCAATGGTATTTATTGATAATATAATACAGGTCAATGGTATTTATTGATAATATAATACAGGATCAATGATATTTATTGACAATATAATACAGGATCAATGGTATTTATTGATAATATAATACAGGATCAATGATATTTATTGATAATATAATACAGGATCAATGATATTTATATTGATAAAATAATACAGGATCAATGATATTTATTGATAATATAATACAGGATCAATTATATTTATGGATAATATACAGGATCGATGATATTTATATTGATAATTTATACAGGATCAATGATATATATATAGATAAAATAATACAGGATCATTGATATTTATATTGATAAAATAATACAGGATCAATGATATTTATATTGATAATATAATACAGGATCAATGCTATTCATATTGATAATATAATAAAGGATCAATGATATTTATATTAATAATATAATACAGGATCAATGGTATTTATTGATAATATAATACATGATCAATGATATTTATATTGATAATATAATACAAGATCAATGATATTTATGGATAATATACAGGATCCACAGAATACCACAGAATACCACAGAATCCCCACAGTGCAGATAGAGGCCATTTCGGCCCATCGAGCCTGCACCGACACAAATCCCACCCTATCCCCGTAACCCCACGTATTTAATCCCCCTAACACTAAGGGTCAATTTATCATAGCCAAATCAACCTAACCCGCACATCTTTGGATCCATGATATTTATATTGATAATATAATACAGGATCAATGATATTTATATTGATACTATAATTCAGGATTAATGATATTTATTGATAATATAATACAGGATCAATGATATTTATGGATAATATACAGGATCGATGATATGTATATTGATAATATAATACAGGATCAATGGTATTTATTGATAATACAATACAGGATTAATGATATTTATTGATAATATAATGCAGGATCACTGATATTTATTGATAATATAATACAGGATCAATGATATTTATATTGATAATATAATACAGGATCAATGGTATTTATTGATAATATAATAAAGGATCAATTATATTTATTGATAATGGAATACAGGATCAATGGTATTTATTGTTAATATAATACAGGATCAATGGTATTCATAGTGATAATATAATAAAGGATCAATGATATTTATATTAATAATATAATACAGGATCAATGATATTTATATTGATAATATAATACAGGATCAATGATATTTATTGATAATATAATACAGGATCAATGATATTTATATTGATACTATAATACAGGATCAATGATATTTATTGATAATATAATACAGGATCAATGCTATTCATATTGATAATGTAATAAAGGATCAATGGTATTTATTGATAATATAATACATGATCAGTGATATTTATATTGATAATATAATACAGGATCAATGATATTTATTGATAATATAATACAGGATCACTGATATTTATTGATAATATAATACAGGATCAATGATATTTATTGATAATATAATACAGGATCAATGATATTTATATTGATAATACAATACAGGAGCAATGATATTTATACTGGATAATGTAATACAGGAAATTGCTCTTGTGCCTGAACACTACCAGCAGGTGCCGCTCTGTGCACAGTTCTAGCGGTTTCAGTTTACCATTGTTGTCGTCTCTCTTTACCAGACTTTGATACAAGTTTCATTAACATCTACACCTGTCAGAAAGAAAGAACCCTCATTTATAAAAAATACCTTCCACATCCTTATGATGTCCCAAAGTGCTTCTCTCCCAATGACTTGAGTTCTACTTGAAGTCACAGTGCGGCCCCAATTTTAACTCCAGGTGGACTCCCCCGCTCAGTCCTGTGTTAAAATTACAGTCAGGCGTCAATGATGTCATCGGGCCGCAACATGCATATGTAAAGAAGGACCCCATTGGCTCCGGGTGCCTGTCCTTGCTGCCTGCTCAGGAGAGCAGGTTCAAATTGCAGATGTTGCGATCACGGCAGCTTTCGGACAGGTAAGAGCCATGGGCGGTTTTAACTGCCAGGTTTCTGCTGTGCGAGTAGAGTTAAACTCGCCCTGTCAGGAAACACAGCTGGCAAACTGCACACAGCAAGATCCCACAAACCGCAAGAGGTTAAATAAGCCAATAATCGATTTAAGTGATGTTAGTTGAGGTTTTAAATGTTGGCCAGGGCACCAGGGAGAACTCCCTGCTCTTATTCAATTGGTGTAATGGGAATCTTTTACAACCACATAAAGAGGCAGATGGGGTCTCGGTTTAACATGTCTTTAGACACTGCCGCACTCCCTAGGTCAAACGTCAGCTGGCATTACAAGCTCAAGTCTCTGCAGCGGGAGTTGCACCCACAACCTTCCACTGAGCCAAGGCTGATATATTCAGAAGCCTTCTTTCCAGCAACCTGTCTGTCACACCTCACCTTACAAAGATGTCACCCCCCTGCTGATGTCACACCTCAGGGTGTCACGTGTCACATGTCCATAAGGCAGCTTTTCGGGATTGGCTGAATTGAGACCCCTCCCTCGTTGAGCCACCAGCAACAAATTGCGTTTATACAGCGCCTTTAATGGGGAGGAACGTCCCGCTGCGCTTCACGCAATCAAGAAAAATACACGGAGCCAAAGAGGGAGATATAGCGGGAAATTTCAACCCCCAGAAATGGTGGGTTGGGGTCGGATGTGAAGTCAAAGTGGCAGAAATCTGAATCCCGACGCCAAACCGCCTCCAACCCGCCCACTTCTGGTTTTAACGGAGGCAGGACCAGGGGCGGGCACTTTAAAAATTATAATGAGGCTGTGTGGCTTCTTTTGAATCTCCATTTTAAATTTATCTCTGAGCGGCTGGGTTTCCCAGGCATTGGGGAACCCAGCAGCTATAGGAAGGTGAGGACTGCTGGATCCAGGGGATAAGTGCCTTTCCGCTGCCTCGCCAACCCCCTCGCGATCGGACGCTAACCCAACCCTTCCGCTCTCCCCCGACCTCCTCCCGAGGCATCCAACCCGCCCACCGAGGCCTACGATCTCCCTCACCCCGCCCCCCCCCCCACCCCGAGGACGCCGAACACCCCCACAAGGATCCCGACCCCGCCCCCCACTAGGCCTTCAATCCCCGGTCCTAACCCTCCGACCCCCCCATCCAATCCCGGCCTATTGACCACCCCCGTTGATCTCCGACCTCACCCCCCCACTCCTATGATCCCGGCCTTCCGACCCCGCCCCCCTCGATCCCGGCCTCCGATCCCTCCCTCCCTCCCTCCCTCCTCTCTGCTCCCCAGCTGCGGCCTGGTGCTGCAGGCCTACCCGCCCGACAACCAGCCAGCCTCTCAATTAGGCTGGCTGCGGGCGGGAAACAGAGCAATAAAATGTTAACCAGGCCGTGTCGATAAATTCGGCAGGCCTGAGGGAAATCCGTTCTCCTGTTTTTCCCGCCCGCAATCCAACCCCCATCCCTCCCGCTCCCTACCTGCCTCTGAGTTAAAATCCTGCCCATGAAGAGGGTGACCAAAAAGCGTGGTCAAAGAGGCGTGTTTTAAGGAGACTCTTAAAGAAGGAGAGGGTGGTGGAGGAACTTAGGGGGTCATTTCAGGGTGTGGGGCCTAGACAGCTGAAGGCACGGCCGCCTAATCACAAAAGGCCAGAGTCAGAGCAACAAAGAGTTGGGGGAGGGGGTGCTGGGGCTGAAGAAGGTTACAGTGACGGGGGGGCCCAAGGCCATGGAGGGATTTAAATACGCGGATGAAAAATTTAAATTTGACAGCTTAGATGGATCGGGAGCCAAAGCAGATCAGCAACAATAAGAGAGATGGATGCGCAGGACTTGGTGCAGGATAGGATATAGACAGCAGAGGTTTGGATGAGCCCAAGTTTACGGAGGTGGGAGGATGTGAGGCCAGCCAGGAGAGTCTTGGAATAGTCGAGTCTAGTGGTGACCAAAAGCATGGACGAGGGTTTCAGCAGAAGATGGACTAAGGCAGAGGGCAGAGACGGGCAATGTTATGGAGGTGGGATTAGGCGGTCTTTGCGACAGAGAGGATAATGGGGTCAGAAGATCAGCTCAGTTTGAATAGAATGCCAAGTTTGCAAAAAGTCTGGGGGCGATTTTCTGACGTCGGAGGAAGCGGGTTTGGAGGCGGGAAAGGCGGGAAAACCACATTCAAAGAGGTCGGGTTCAGAACCCGCCTCCAATCCGCCTCCGCGGGATTTTGCCCATTTTGAGAGGCCCTCATGATTTTTCCAGCTTTTCGGCGCGATCCACACACCTCCTAAACCAGGCCAGGTAAACCTGGCGGGTTGACCCGTGGGTGGCCTCCTCACTGCTGCAGGTCTAACAAGACATCGTTTATTGCAGCAAGGATTACTTGCAGGTGCCAGACCTTGGCTTTAAAAGGTCTCTGAGCACTTTTAGAAGGCCTTCCGAAGTCAGAGGTGCTGCAGCTTGACTCCATCAACTGTGGGACCTCCTTGGAAGACCCTCTCCCCGCTTGCAATGAGCGCTTCCCCAAAGGAGGCATCTACAAGCAGCATGGGAACCATTCGTTTTCTTTCTGCATGGACCTCAGATGAGGATGAGGAGGAGCCAGATCTGGAGGAGGAGGAGGAGGTCAGAGCGCCGGTGTATCGACCAGCGGCAGCACACGAGCACGTGGCTGCCCGGGATACAAGGGATGAACTTATCATGGCCAGATTTGCATAGGTTGCCCAAGTTGGCACATGTCCTTTGCTCCATCCTAGGACATCATTGACAATGGAAATGACTCTCTGGCCTCCTTTCACTCAGGCCACCAACCTGACAATGCAAGTGTGGCGGAGCCCGCAATGTGGAGCTGCCTAAGGCGAAAGAACAGATGCCATAACGCCAACATTTTGGCTTCAAATCATTTTAATGCTTTCCAACAGGGATGGCATTTCATCAATACACAGAAACAGTCTCCCAATCTGCACACAGACCTGGAGGTTATATCCCTTGCCAGCTGTACCCACACAGCCTTGGTTTCTTTGGCAGGCCTCTTCCTCCGAGATGAGTGGAAGAGCACCTCCAGGCTAGCTGTCTCCCCCTCCAACAACATTTGCAGCGCCTCATCTGAGAGCCTCGGGGAGGCCCTTGCCTTGGAATAGGACATAGTGGTTTCTCAAAAGATGTTGGAGGTGGTGCAGGAGACGCAGAAATGCTGCAGAATGAGCCAAGGGAGCAAGAAGCCATAAAATCAGACTGGAAAAGTCCTGTCAACAGAGGCGAGTTTCAGTCCCAAAACACTAATTGACCAAGGGCGTCCCACACCTCTGAAATCAAGTGGCCAATCAGGGGAAAATCTCACATTTTTTAAAACTATCAGTGGAGGCAGGTTTCAAACCCACCCAAACCGAAACCCGCCTCCATCTCGCCTCCAGTGGGAAAATCGCCCCCTCTGGTTCAGCTTGAGATGGTGGTCAGGAAGGGGGATGGAATTGGTGTCAAGGGCACAGAGTTTGTGGCAGGGGGGGCCAAGAGGATGGCTTCGGTCTGCTCAATATTTAATTGGAGGAAATTGCGGCTCATCCAAGACTGGATGTCGGACAAGCAGTTTGACAACACGGAGGCAGTGGAGGGGCCGAGAGAGGTGTTGGTGAGCTAGAAGTGGGCGTGGTCAGCGTACATGTGGAAACTGATCTCACGTACGCGGATGATGCCGCCAGGGGACAGCATGTAGGTGAGGAAGAGGAAGAGGCCAAGGATGTCTCCTGGGCGGATTCCAGCTGTAACGGTGTGGGGGCAGGAAGAGAAGCCATCGTTGGAGACGCTCTTGCTGATTGACTAAGCATGAACAAATCGGAAGCCGTTTGATTCAGTCAGCAACGGCCAAGGAGCAACAGAAAATGGCAATCAAATCACTCAATTTATTTTTTTTGAAAGCTACCAATCTCAGATCAGCAAGTAGCGGCAATGAATCAGTCAAACCACTTCAATATTTTGCGAATTTGCCTTGAGCCACCATCTTGAATTTTCACCCGCTGAAGATTTACCAGTAATAATAACATTTCTAACATAAGAAACTCGTGAATATTAAACCGTTTACCAGCGTAACATGCTTATTCCTGTTGATAAAGTTTCCTGTACAGAGTTGTGATTCTGTGGAAGTCTTTTCTTTCCGAGAGGCCTGCTCCTGTGTCAGGAGCCTGGGTCTCAATTTGGAGTGATTGATTATGTATTTGGGTTTTGATGCCCATTTCTTGTGCTGACAACAGGTGCCAATCGCGCACGCACGGCGAATCAGCAGGCTGCTTCCCCTGCATCTCTCCAATCGCCACATTCCAACCACCCTCTGTGCAAAGAACTTCCTTTGAATCTCTACTTCCCGTTCCCCTGCGACCGTCCTAAACTCAGTCATCCCCCTCTCGCCACCTTCTCGGGTCACCGTGACTTAACTGACGCTTGGCTCTGTTCGGTCTTGAAGCTAAGAGCAGGAAAGGTGGAACTAATGGCTACAGAGTTGCGGATTAAGTTATTCTTCCTTTAAGACGCTCCTTAAAACCTTCCTCATTGACCAAGCTCTTTTTCATCTGTCCGAATGTCTGCTTCTTTGGCTCGGTGTCAATTTTTGTTTGATTACACTCCTGCGAAGTGCCGTGGAACGTTTTACTACGTTAAAGTGCAGTGTCAGCTGTGGCTCAGTGGGTAGCACATCTTGCCTCTGAAATCTAGAAGGTTATGAGTTCAAGTCCCACTCCAGGGACTTGAGCACAAAAATCTAGGCTGACACTCCAGTGCAGTGCTGCATTGTCGGAGGTGCCGTCTTTCTGATGAGACGTTAAATCGAGGCCCCGTCTGCTCTCTCAGGTGGATGTAAAAGATCCCATGGCACTATATCGAAGAAGAGATGTTTACGACTGAGATGAGAAGGAATTTCTTCACTCAGAGGGTTGTGAATCTTTGGAATTCTCTTGCCCCAGAGGGCTGTGAATGCTGAGTCTTTGAGTATATTGAAGGCTGAGATAGATAGATTTTTGGAATCAAGGGATAAGGAGATCGGGCGGGAAAGTGGAGTTGAGGTCGATGATCAGCCATGATCTTATTGAATGGTGGAGAAGGCTCGAGGGGCCGTATGGCCTACTCCTGCTCTTATTTCTTATGTTCTTATAAGAGTAGGGGAGTTATCCCCGGTGTCCTGGGCCAATATTTCTCCCTCAATCAACATACCAAAAAAAGCAGATTATCTGGTCCTTATCACATTGCTGTTTGTGAGATCTTGCTGTGCGCAAATAGGCTGCCGCGTTTCCCACATTACAACAGTGACTCCACTTCAAAAGTACTTCATTGGCTGTAAAGCGCTTTGGGACGTCTGGTGGTCGTGAAAGGCGCTCTAGAAATGCGAGCCTTGCTTTCTTAAAGCTGCTACATAAAGGCAAGTTATACGGCTCGCCCACGAGGAACGTGCCACTTGGGCAAGGTATCGGGCGGCAGTGTCGGGGGACTCGATGGGCCGAATGGCCTCCTTCTGTGCCGTCATGACGCCATGGCTGCGGTCACTGTGTGCGATATGAGTGAGCGCCTTCAAGGAGAGGCAGATCGCATGGAATCAGCTTCCAAAGGCAGTGTGCCTTTAAGATAGCCAGGGCGATGAAAGACTAATCAATCAATTACGAGACGCGATGTGTCAGCCCGACAGGGAGGGCGGGCTAGTTCCTGGGGGGCTGGGGGAGCGAGAACCTTTCTGATGCAGTGTAGAAGGTGACAGGCCTACACTAAAGCCCCTCTCTCTCGTGCTTTGTCCCCAATATGCTTCATTAATTGACTTTGTCTCTTGCTTATTGGTGCTGGCCTTCTGTCCCGCAGCCTCCTCCCCGGTGAATAAGTTTGGAGTTCTCTCCTTTGTTGGGATCTGACAGGTGTGTAATTGAATGATTAATGTCCCTTCATTACCCTGTAATTGAACTGCCTACTTTGGTCCTCACTCAAGGCTCTGTTCTCGCAGTTCCAGCCCTCCCTGTTCAGAACCAGCCCCCCGCGCCCCCCCCCTCCTCGCCTCAGTAAACAACAGGGACACCATCCATCCCATCTGTCTACAAACAACCTGGGCTGTCTTCGTCTTAAAGAAATGGATTTTTTTTAATCCGGGGAGGCGGGAGGAGAGAAACAGATTTCCAGTATGTTTATCGTGACTCAAACCTTGGCAGAAAGTTGGCTCCTGGTTTCGAACCAGAAGCATTTCACTTTTAACGAGGGAAGTAACAGTTAGCGGGGCTGGATTGATGGTTCACACTGGGATTCAAAGTCTGCATCGAAGTTGGTCGGATATTGCAGAAATAAGAGCCACAGGGATAGCGGTGCCAACTCTTGTCCGACCTATTCCTGGAGATCCCGTCGCATGACCGACCCATCTCTAACCGCCCTGCCCATGATCCCAGCTCCAATAGGTTTATAAATAATAATCAAAAGTGTTCAAAGGAAAAATGAGAAAACACACAGCTTTTTGATGATTTTTCTCCCATGTGTTGTTCGCAGCAATGTCGGAAGATTAATCTTCAATTCCTGGAGACTCCAGGCCAATCCTGGAGGGTTGGCGACCCCTACACAGGGATGAAAGGGCCCCCTACCCTCACTCACCCTCCCTCCCTGTATTCGCCAAGCAGCCGTTGGCCGACATGAGCGGACTCATGTTTAATGTGTGGCTGTGACGTTCTGCAGTCCCTCATTTTAGCCAGGGTGCTTGATTTTAAATCGGTGAGCACTTCTGTTAAAAGGATAGAAAGAGGAACATCATAAAGACCCCACCTGGAGTAACTGCGTTCAGTTCTGGGCACCGGACCTCAGGATTGACATATAGGCCTTGGAGGGGGGAGCAGCGTAGATTCATCAGAATAATACCCGGGCTAAAAGGGATAAATTATGAGGACAGGTTGCATAGACTAAAGAAAGAAAGACTTGCATTTCTATAGCGCCTTTCACGACCACCAGACGTCTCAAAGTGCTTTACAGCCAATTACTTACTTTTGAAGTGGAGTCACTGCTGTAATGTAGGAACTATTGAACTATTGGAGTCACTGTTGTAATGTCTAGACTAGTATTCCCTTAAATTTACAAGATTAAGGGGTGATCTAATTTGAGGTGTTTAAGATGATTAAAGGATTCGATAGGGTTGACAGAGAGAAACTACTTCCTCTGGTGGGGGAGTCCAGAACAAAGGGGCAGAACCTTAAAATTAGAGCCAGGCCGTTGAGGGGTGATGTCAGGAAGCACTTCTTCACACAAAGGGGAGTGGAAATCAGGAACTCTCTCCCCCAAAAAAGCTGTTGAGGCTGGGGGGTCAATTAAAAATGTCAAAACTGAGATGGATAGATTTTTGTTGGGCAAGGGTATTAAGGGTTACGGAACCAAGGCGGGTAGATGGAGTTAAGATACAGATCAGCCATGATCTAACTGAATGGCGGAACAGGCTTGAGGGGCTGAATGGCCTCTTCCTGTTCCTATAAAGACGTGCTAAGGGTCGGCTCGCTAACAGCGTTGACCGGCAGTCTGAGGTGATGATGCAGCGTCGTAAGTTCAGTCAGAATGCACTGCTCCGTCACAAAAACGTGACGCTGTTACTTTTTGCCTTTTCTCAAGCTCCAGTGATGTACAGCCTCTTTAATATACTTCAACTCCAGGGCCGCGGGTTTAGCTTTACGATTCGTGCTCTGTTTGGGTACGGGCTTGGATGCTGTTCATTTTTTGCAGTTCTGATGAAGAGTTACACCCGAATCATTAACTTCTTAAGAGCTGGCGAGCTCTCCCCGGTGTCCTGGTCAACATCCCTCAACCAACATCCCTCAACCAACATCATTGAAACAAATTATCTGGTCCTTTTAGAATGTGGAACTCGCTACCACAGGGAGTGGTCGAGGCGAATATCATCGATCCATTTAAGGGGAAGCTAGATAAACACATGAGGGAGAAAGGGAATAGAAGGATATGCTGATAGGGTGAGATGAAGAGGGGTGGGAGGAGCCTCGTGTGGAGCATAAACACCGGCACGGACCACTTGGGCCGAATGGCCTGTTTCTGTGCTGTACATTCTATGTAATTCTACGTAATTACTGTTTGTGGGATCTTGCTGTGCACAAATTGGCTGCCGCGTTTCCTACATTACAACGGCTACCACAATTCAATAAAGTGCGTCATTGACTGTGAAGTTCTTTGGGGCGTCCTGAGGTCGTGAAAGTGGCGATAGAAACGCAAGCTCTTTCTTCCTCGCTCCCTCTCTCCTCCTACAACTTCCTTCCACGTTCTCCCGAAGTTGCTCAGCTGTGCTGGGGTACAGTCCCGTGGGCGCCCGCTGCCCACCAGTGCCTTGCCCAAACTGGTCAACCTTCATATATCTGAGAGGAGGCAATGGGCACCTGCCATGGTGGGGCTCGATCCGATTCTCCCCTCACAACTACACACATACATTTCCAGGTGAGGTCACTGAATACACATCCTCAGTGAGTGCTTTCCTCTGGTATTGAGCAACTGTGTTTGTGGGACTGGGGCTGTCTTTCTGATATCTGCAACCAAAGAACATCTTTATTAACCTTCAGTTAACAATCGTCTGTTAAGATTCCATTGACACTCAAAAACACAAACGTTTGGTGAGTTTCTCCATTATATTCTGTACATACATATCTTTCGCAAACCTCCTTTTCCCTCTATTATTGAGAGTTTTTGAGAAACCTAGGTGAAGGGTCAGGACCCCATTTATTTTTATATTCATTCTCGAGTTGAGGGCGTTCGCTGGCAAGGCTCGTATTTATTGCCCACCCCTAATTGCCCTTGAGAAGGTGGTGGTGAGCCGCCTTCCTGAACCGTTGCAGTCCGTGTGGTGAAGGTGCTCCCACAGTGCTGTTAGGGAGGGAGTTTCAGGATTTTGTCCCAGCGACGATGAAGGAATGGCTGATATATTCCCAAGTCAGGATGGTGTGTGACTTGGAGGGGAACTTGGAGGTGGTGGTGTTCCCATGCGCCTGCTGCCCTTGCCCTCATCCATGCCTTTGTTACCTCTAGACTTGACTATTCCAACGCACTCCTGGCTGGCCTCCCACGTTCTACCCTATGTGAACTTGAGGTCATCCAAAACTCGGCTGCCCCGTGTCCTAACTCGCACCAAGTCCTGTTCGCCCATCACCCCTGTGCTCGCTGACCTACATTGGCTCCCGGTTAAGCAACGCCTCAATTTCAAAATTCTCATCCTTGTTTTCAAATCCCTCCATGGCCTCGCCCCTCCCTATCTCTGTAATCTCCTTCAGCCCCACAAACCCCCCGAGATATCTGCGCTCCTCTAATTCTGCCCCCTTGAGCATCCCTGATTATAATCCCTCAACCTTTGGTGGCCGTGCCTTCTGTTGCCTAGGCCCAAGTCCCTGCCTAAACCTCTCGGCCTCTCTTTCCTCCTTTAAGACGCTCCTTAAAACCTACTTCTTTGACCAAGCTTTTGGTCACCTGCCCTAATTTCTCCTTATGTGGCTCAGTGTCAAATTTTATGTCTTATAATACTCCTGTGCAGCGCCTTGGGACGTTTTACTACGTTAAAGGCGCTATATAAATACAAGTTGTTGTTGTTGTTGGTAGAGGTCGGGGGTTTGGGAGGTGCTGCCGAAGAAGCCTTGGCGAGTTGCTGCAGTGCATCTTGTCGGTAATACAGACTGCAGCCAGTGTGCCGGTGGTGGAGGTTGCGGGTTTCGGACTTAATTGGCTGTAAAGCTCTTTGGGACGTCCTGAGGTTGTGAAAGGCGCTATATAAATGCAAGTTCTTTATTTTATTGATTTTTTTTTTGACGTTATTATTTATTTGTCGGGAATTTCTCTTGAATTAGTGGCATTGCTTGCTCCTTTGGACCAGTTTCAACAAGAGAGCGGTTTTCTAAAAGGAGCTGATTAAGTGTTCAGCGAGGTTTGCCACACCCCTCAGGGTGCGGGAGCCTCTACTTAAAGGGGCAGTGCCTGTGGGCCCGGGAATGGCCGCCGTCAAACACCCGTCTTATTTTCCTCTCGCCTGTGAGGTGAATCACGATTCTCTGCATGTGACGATTCTCTCCTGTTCTCTTGGCCCACAGGCAGTGGCAGCCTCCCTGGCTCCTGACTGTGGTGTCCATCCTTCCCGTGCGAGCGTCGAACAGCGAGTACCTGGTCGACCGTGTGGGGCACGGTGGGAGTGCCACCACCTTCTCAAAGGGCAATCAGGGACGGGCAATAAACGCTGGCCTTGCCTGCGACGCCCGCATCCCGCGAATGAAAACGCGGCCGTGAAAACCGCACAGCAAGATCCCGCAAACGACAATGTGGTAATGACCAGATCATCTGTTTTTTTTAAATGATGTCGGTCGAGGGATAAATATTGGCCAGGACACCGGGGAGAACTCCTCCCTTTGCTCTTCTTCGAAATAATGGCCTCAGGATTGTCACGTCCACCCAGGAGGGAAGACGATGGGGTGGGACGGGGGTGGTGGGAGGGGGTCTCCTCGGGTTTAACGTCTCATCCGAAAGACGGTGCTTCTGACCGTGCAGCGGAACTCCCTCAGTACCGGTGCCGGGGGAATGCCGGCCTGGAATATGTGCTCGAGTCTCCACGGCTTGTTGATCACAAAAAATGTAAACGAATCGCATCTAGCAACAAACATAAAAGCACCGGGATGGGGGAAAATGATGCTCGCGAAAAAGTTACAAATTAATTCATTGCGTTTTTGTGTAATTTTTACTCCAACACCCCCCCCCGCCCCCACCACCCTCAAAATAAAACCCCCACACACGTACAGGATTGTAAAATGAAAGAAAACATATATAATCGAGCTGTGGGAAACGATGCTAAACTCATCATTATCCCGACAAGAGCAATTTGGTTGAAGCCAATGTCTTATTGCGCCAGCCGTCTACTGATCTGCAGGCTCCTCCGCTCCTGTCAAGGGGTTGCGACGGGGATGATGGATGACCCAAGCTGAGGTGGCAGAAGGCGAAGGAGAGGGAAAATGGAGCCATTCATCATCCGCCGACATGTGCCACTCAACCGCCAGGTCTCTGCTGAATTTGTGGCTGGCAATTTTTTTTTCCTTCTTACCTCAAATGAGTAATCTTTAAACGGAGCTGCCTGTCATTGTCTCTCCCCCCCCCCCCCACCTCACCCCCCGCCTTCCCTTCCCTCCCGCCCCGTTCTGCAGACTATGAATTGCTAAGCAGGGTGGAAAATAGGAGGAAAATTACAAGCCAAAATCCCCCGCCTCTCTCAATCTCCCCTGGGGAGAGGGGACAGGCAATAGTGACACCCCCACCTAGCACGGTACAACTTTAATTAGATTTGTCCGTGTGATACACAGGCTTCTAAAACCTAATGTGAGGGATTTGAAATGAAGTTGATTTTTCTGTCGAGAGACACGGTTTAATTTCCCTGGGGCTTTGAGCTTTGTTCATCTATTTTTCCCTTCTTCTTTTATTTAATACTATTGTTGGTTTCAAACATTTAAGGACCGGGCCCCGTGCTCTTCTCCGTGCGGCCTTTTAAACGAGTTCCGGGCGTCTGTCTCTCTCTCTCTCTCTCTCTCTCAGCCGGAGAGAAAAGATCGCAGGAGGGTCGGGTGATGTCTGCGTGCCTGTTCAATTCCAGAGACTCGAGCGCAAAATCCAGGCGGACACTCCCAGTGCGGTGCTGAGGGAGCGCTGCACTGTCGGAGGTGCCGTCTTTCGGATGCGACATTAAACTGAAGCCCCATCTGCGCCTTCAGGTGGACGTAAAAGATCCCACAGCCACTATTTCGAAGAAGAGCAGGGGAGTTCTCCCCGGTCTCCTAGCTAATATTTATCCCTCATTCCACACCACTGAAATAGATTATCTCATTGCTGTTTGTGGGAGCTTGCTGTGCGCAGATTGGTTGCCGCATTTCCGACGTTACAACAGTGACTACACTTCAAAGGAAAACTATTGTAAATCCTGAGGTCGTGAAAGGCGCTATAGAAATGCAAGTCTGTCTTTTTCATCCTCTCCTGTTGTATGTGCACACCACATGGGGGCATTGCTCACTGTGCCATCCGGGGAACGCTGACTTTTGCCGGGGTACAGCCCCATCTCTCCAGTACCGCCCCAAGTGGGTGTCTTCAGGCTATTTGAACTTGGGGGGCATCACAGACAAGCCAACGTCCACAGGAAAGTCAACAACAACAACTTGTATTTCTATCACGCCTTTAATGCAGTAAAACGTCCCAAGGCGCTTCACAGGAGTATTATCCAACAAAATTTGACACCGAGCCACATAAGGACAAATTAGGGCAGATGACCAAAAGCTTGGTCAAAGAGGCTAGGTTTTACGGAGCGTCTTAAAGGAGGAAAGCGAGGTAGCGAGGTGGAGAGGTTTAGACAGGGAATTCCGGAGCTTAGGGCCCAGGCAACAGAAGGCACGGCCACCAATGGTTGAGCGATTATAATCAGGGATGCTCAAGAGGGCAGAATTAGAGGAGCGCAGATATCTCGGGGGGTTGTGGGGCTGGAGGAGATTACAGAGATAGGGAGGGGCGAGGCCATGGAGTGATTTGAAAACAAGGATGAGAATTTTGAAATCGAGGCATTGCCGGACCGGGAGCCAATGTAGGTCAGCGAGCACAGGGGTGATGGGCGAACGGGTCTTGGTGCGAGTTAGGACAGGGGGTGATGGGCGAACGGGACTTGGTGTGAGTTAGGACAGGGGGTGATGGGTGAGAGGAACTGGGTGTGAGTTAGGACAGGGGGTGAGGGGTGAGAGGGACTGGGTGTGAGTTAGGACAGGGGGTGATGGGCGAACGGGACTTGGTGTGAGTTAGGACAGGGGGTGATGGGTGAGAGGGACTGGGTGTGAGTTAGGACAGGGGGTGATGGGCGAACGTGACTGGGTGTGAGTTAGGACAGGGGGTGATGGGTGAACGGGACTTGGTGCGAGTTAGGACAGGGGGTGATGGGCGAACGGGACTTGGTGCGAGTTAGGACAGGGGGTGATGGGCGAACGGGACTTGGTGCGAGTTAGGACAGGGGGTGATGGGCGAACGGGACTTGGTGCGAGTTAGGACAGGGGGTGATGGGCGAACGTGACTGGGTGTGAGTTAGGACAGGGGGTGATGGGTGAACGGGACTTGGTGCGAGTTAGGACAGGGGGTGATGGGCGAACGGGACTTGGTGCGAGTTAGGACAGGGGGTGATGGGCGAACGGGACTTGGTGCGAGTTAGGACAGGGGGTGATGGGTGAACGGGACTTGGTGCGAGTTAGGACAGGGGGTGATGGGTGAACGGGACTTGGTGCGAGTTAGGACAGGGGGTGATGGGTGAACGGGACTTGGTGCGAGTTAGGACAGGGGGTGATGGGTGAACGGGACTTGGTGCGAGTTAGGACATGGACAGCGGGTTTTGGATCAGCTGAAGTTTATGGAGGGTAGAATGTGGGAGGCCGGCCAGGAGAGCGTTGGAATAGTCAAGTCAGCGGAGAGTGATCTGGGAAGGGGATTGTTTTCCCCACTTCCCCCACCCAGAGGCACCGTGGGCAACTGTACCACCTCTACCCGCTGCCCAGACTGAGATCAGCCACCTAAATACAGCGCTGGGATCTTCCTATTCCACACAGGGCATTAACCCACTTCGTCACCTAACAAAAATGTCAAGGCCTTGGAGAGGGTGGATCATAAGTGCAGGAGGCGTCCATTCAGCCCCTCGAGCCTGTTCCGCTATTCAGTTAGATCCTAGCTGATCTGTATCTTAACTCCATCTACCCACCTTGGTTCCACATCCCTTAATACCCTTACCCAACAAATCTATCAATCTCAGTTTTGACATTTTCCATTGACCCCCCAGCCTCACCAGCTTTTTGGGGGAGAGAGTTCCAGATTTCCACCACCCTTTGTGTGAAGAAGTGCTTCCTGACATCACCCCTGAACGGCCTGGCTCTAATTTAAGGTTATGCCCCTTTGTTCTGGACTCGCCCCACCAGAGGAAATAGTTTCTCTCTATCTACCCGATCAACTCCTTTAATCATCTAAAACACCTCAATTAGATCGCCCCTTAATCTTCTATACTCAAGGGAATACAAGCCTAGTTTGTGCAACCTGTCCTCATAATTTAACCCTTTTAGCCCCGACATCATTCTGGTGAATCTGCGCTGCACACTGAACCCGAGACGCAGTACTCTAAATATAGTTTAACTAGAGCTTTATACAACTGCAACATAACCTTCATGACTTTGTAGTCAAGCCCTGTAGAGCTAGCCATGTTTTGGTGTTGGCTCCTAGTTAAGCAACGCCTCTATTTTAAAATTCTCATCCTTGCTTTCAAATCCCTCCGCGGCCTCGCCCCTCCCTATCTCGGTAATCTCCTCCAGCCCCACAACCCCCCGAGATCTCTGCGCTCCTCCAATTCTTGCCTCTTGAGCATCCCCGATTTCCTTCGCTCCACCATTGGTGGCCGTGCCTTCAGCTGCCAAGGCCCTAAGCTCAGGAATTCCCTCCCTAAACCCCTCCGCCTCTCCACCTCTCTCTCCTCCTTTAAGACGCTCCTTAAAACCTACCTCTTTGACCAAGCTTTTGGTCACCTGTCCTAATTTCTCCATATGTGGCTGAGTGTCAAATTTTGTTTTATAATACTCCTGTGAAGCGCCTTGGGACGTTTTACTACGTTAAAGGCGCTATATAAATACAAGTTGTTGTTGGTGTTGGCGCTGTGTCTCTGGTTTGGTGCCTCTACGGTTACTCCTACGGCTTGTGGTATGTTGCCCAAGTGTGTCTCGCACGATCTTAAGCTTTTAGTGTCAGTAATGGCTCAGTGGTAGCATCTTTACCTTTCAGTGAGAAAGTTGATGAGTTCAAGCCCCACTTCAGCATCATCTAGACTGACAGTACTGAGGGAGTGCTGCACTGTCGGAGGTGCTGCCTTTCAATTGAGACGTTAAACCGAGACCCCCATCTACCTGTTCAGGTGGACGTAAAAGCTCCCACGGCACTCTTCCAAGAAGAGCAGGGGGAGTTCACCCTGGTGTCTTGGCCCAATATTTATCCCTCAATCAACATCGCTCATGCAGATTATCTACTCATTGTCAGATTGCTGTTTGTGAGACCGTTGCTGTGTGAAAATTGGCTGCTATGTTTGCCTATGTAACTACAATTGAAAGGTAATTTATTTATCTTGGTTTGGGATCGTGCAGACACGATGAGCTGCTCTGGAAATGCAAGCTCTTTCTTTCCTTCTTTCTCTTTGCGGAAGATAAGGGCGAACTCCTCAGGGTCAGTGAATCGTTTCATCTTTTCTAGCAGGGTGCCCTTTCTAACGTTGGTGGAGATCCTGCCAGTGAGATGCCATTCCATGGGCTTTCTCTTCGGTTGCCTGCAAGGACAGAAGAATTGCTAGGCCCGAAAAAAGCCTGCCCCTTTTATTTTTGGTCAACTCCGTTCTCCCACAATCCCTTCTTTTGGTGGAAACTCATCCGATTGTCGCTCGGACCTCTCCCATTCTGTTCACTTCCAGGTCCTTTCCTGGTAACTCGTTCCCTACAGGTGACAAAATCCCGAGATTTCCCTCCTTACTCCTCACTTCCTCAATTTAAATATTGGTGCCCTGAAAGAAGGAAAGGACCTGCATTTGTATAGCGCCTTTCACGACTGTCAGGACGTCCCAAAGCGCTTTGCCGCCAATGAAGTGTAGTCACTGTTGTAATGTAGGAGTCAAGGTCCTACAAAGAGCAATAAGATAATGACCAGTGAGATAATCACTGTTTTAGTTAAATATTGGCCAGGAGGGATGTGATTGCATTGGAGAGGGTGCAGAGGAGATTCGCCAGGATGTTACCTGGGCTGCAGCGCTTCAGCTATGAAGAGACATTGGACAGGCTGGGGTTGTTTTCCTTAGAGCAGAGAAGGCTGAGGGGGGATCTGATTGAGGTGTACAAAATTATGAGGGGCATAGATAGGGAAGATAGAAAGGAACTTCTCCCCTTAGTAGAGGGGTCAATAACCAGGGGGCATAGTTTCAAGGTAAGGGGCAGGAGGTTTAATGGGGATTTGAGGAAAAACTTTTTCACCCAGAGGGTGGTTGGAATCTGGAACTCACTGCCTGAAAGGGTGGTGGAGGCAGGAACCCTCACAACAAGCATTTAGATGAACACTTGAAATGCCATAGCATACAAGGCTACGGACCAAGTGCTGGAAAATGGGATTAGAATAGACAGGGCTTGATGGCCGGTGCGGACACGATGGGCCGAAGGGCCTCTTTCTGTGCTGTATAACTCTATGACTCTATGACATTGGGGAGAACTCCCCTGCTCTTCTTCCAATAGTGCCATGGGATCTTTTACATCCACCTGAGAGAGCAGACAGGGTCTTGGTTTAACATCTCATCTGAAAGACGGCACCTCCGACAGTGCAGCACTCCCTCAGTACTGAAGTGTCAGCCTAGATTTTGCTCTCCAGTGTCAGGAGTGGAATTATGAAGAGTGCTACCCGCTGAGCCAAGGCTGACACTGGGGATTGGACGGTTCACCGCAGTGAACGACCTGCCTTGGTCGGCGTTGGAAAGGAGTAGACTTTGAGTTGACCTCGGCGGCCTTTTCAAGATTGTGGAGGGAACTTGAGCAGTATGTAACTGAACCGACCAGGGGGCAAGCAACCTTAGATCTGGTCCTGTGTAACGAGACAGGATTAATTAAAAATGTCCTAGTAAAGGATCCCCTTGGAATGAGTGACCATAACATGGTTGAATTCCATATTCAATTAGAGGGTGAGAAGGTTGGATCTCAAACAAGCGTGCTAAGCTTGAATAAAGGAGACTATGAAGGTATGCGAGCGGAATTGAGTAGAGTGGATTGGGAAAATAGATTAAAGGGTAAGACGACACATGATCAGTGGTGTACATTCAAGGAGTTATTTTACAACTTCCAAAAAAAATATATTCCACTGAAAAGAAAAGGGTGTAAAAGAAAGGACAGTCATCCGTGGCTAAGTAAAGAAATTAAGGATAGTATTCGACTAAAAACAAGGGCATATAAGGTAGCGAAATCTAGTGGGAGGACAGAGGATTGGGGAAACTTTAAAAGGCAGCAAAAAATAACAAAAAGATTGATTAAGAAAGGAAGATAGATTATGAAAGTAAATTAGCAAGAAATATAAAAACAGATAGTAAGAGTTTTTATAGTTATATAAAAAGAAAAAGGGTGGCTAAAGTAAATGTTGGTCCCTTAGAGGATGAGACCGGGAAATTAATGGTGGGAAATATGGAGATGGCAAAAACACTGAATGAATATTTTGTATCAGTCTTTACAGTAGAGGACACTAAGAATATCCCAACACTGGACAAACAGGGGGCTATAGGGGGAGAGGAGCTAAACACGATCAAAATCACTAAGGAAGTGGTACTCGGTAAAATAATGGGACTCAAGGTGGATAAATCACCTGGACCTGATGGCTTACATCCTAGAGTCTTGAAGGAAGTGGCGGTAGGGATTGTAGATGCATTGGTAATAATTTTTCAAAACTCCCTGGATTCCGCTAAGGTCCCGGCAGACTGGAAAACTGCTAATGTAACACCCTTATTTAAAAAGGGCAGTAGACAGAAGGCTGGTAACTATAGACCGGTTAGCCTAACATCTGTGGTAGGTAAAATTTTGGAGTCCATTATTAAGGAAACAGTAACAGGACATTTGGATAATCATAATTTAATAGGACAAAGTCAGCATGGTTTTACGAAGGGGAAGTCATGTTTGACAAATTTGCTGGAGTTCTTTGAGGAAGTAACATATAGAGTGGATAAAGGGGAACCAGTGGACGTAGTGTATTTAGACTTCCAAAAGGCATTTGACAAGGTGCCACACAAAAGATTATTGCTTAAGGTAAAAAATCACGGGATTGGGGGTAATATTCTGGCATGGATAGAGGATTGGCTATCTAACAGAAAGCAAAGAGTTGGGATAAATGGTTCATTCTCAGACTGGCAATCAGTAACTAGTGGTGTTCCACAGGGGTCAGTGCTGGGTCCCCAACTCTTCACAATCTATATTAACGATTTGGAGGAAGGGACCAAGTGTAACATATCAAAATTTGCAGATGATACAAAGATGGGAGGGAAAGTAGTGAGTGAGGAGGACATAAAAAAACCTGCAAGGGGACATAGACAGGCTAAGTAAGTGGGCAGAGATTTGGCAGATGGAATACAACACTGGAAAGTGTGAGGTGATGCACTTTGGCAGGAAAAATCCTAGAGCAATTTATTATCTTAATGGCAAGAAACTGGAGAGTACTGAAGTGCAAAGGGATCTGGGGGTCCTGGTGCACGAAACTCAAAAGGTTAGTATGCAGGTGCAGCAAGTGATTAAGAAGGCAAATGGAATGTTGGCTTTCATTGCTAGGGGGATAGAATATAAAAATAGGGAGGTATTGCTTCAGTTGTACAAGGTATTGGTGAGACCGCACCTGGAATACTGCATACAGTTTTGGTGTCCTTACTTAAGGAAAGACATCCTTGCTCTCGAGGCAGTGCAAAAAAGGTTCACTCGGTTAATCCCGGGGATGAGGGGGTGGTCATATGAGGAGAGGTTGGGTAGATTGGGACTCTACTCATTGGAGTTCAGAAGAATGAGAGGCGATCTTATTGAAACATATAAGATTGTGAAGGGGTTGGATCGGGTGGATGCGGGGAGGATGTTCCCGATGACGGGTGAGACGAGAACTAGGGGACATAGTCTTAGAATAAGGGGCTGCTCTTTCAAAACTGAGATGAGGAGGAACTACTTCACTCAGAGGGTGGTAGGTCCATGGAATATGCTGCCACAAAAAGCTGTAGAAGCTACAACATTAATTAAATTTAAAACAGAAATAGACAGTTTCCTAGAAGTAAAGGGCATTAAGGGTTACGGGGAGCGGGCAGGAATTTGGACATGAGTCTAGGTTCGGATCGGTCATGGCCCTGTGGGTAGTGGAGCGGGCCCAGGGACTGTGTAGCCTGATTCTGCTCCTATTTCGTGTGTGCAATTCTGTTAGATGCAGGAGATGGTTCTGTGATAGATAGTAGATTGGCGGTTAGGATCAGATCAGCCATGATCTTATTGAATGGCGGAGCAGGCTCGAGGGGCCGATTGGCCTACTCCTGCTCCTATTTCTTATGTTCTTATGTTCTTAACTGATCCAAAATTGGTCAGGGAGGTTTCAGTCTTCCGTCATTCTGAGGTGGCTAAAATGAGAGCCACGTGTGAGGATGTCAAGGGCTGGTCTCGGCCTGCTGCAGTGTCTGCTGGGATTTCCTCAACAGAAATGGCGATGACACCCATCAGGCACTTGTAATGGAGACTGACCTCTGCTTGTAAGCTCTTGGTTTGAAGGCCCAGGCAATATTACAGCACCACTTCAAAGAGAAGTTGTTGCAGTTTATTCCATATATAGAATTCTATACATAAACCAACCAAACCCTTCGATTAGATTCTAGCCTGTAACCCACTCCCGGGTATCTGTTATTCTATATATAAACCCCCCGAACTCCTCGATTAGATTCCAGCCTGTAACTCACTCCCGGGTATCTGTTATTCTATATATAAACCCCCGAACCCCTCGATTAGATTCCAGCCTGTAACTCACTCCCGGGGTATCAGTAATTCTATATATAAACCCCCCCGAACCCCTCGATTAGATTCCAGCCTGTAACTCACTCCCGGGTATCTGTTATTCTATATATAAACCCCCCCGAACCCCTCGATTAGATTCCAGCCTGTAACTCACTCCCGGGGTATCTGTAATTCTATATATAAACCAACCGAACCCCTCGATTAGATTCCAGCCTGTAACTCACTCCCGGGGTATCTGTTATTCTATATGTAAACCCCCAAACCCCTCGATTAGATTCCAACCTGTAACCCACTCCTGGGTATCTGTTATTCTATATATTAACCCCCGAACCCCTCGATTAGATTCCAACCTGTAACCCACTCCCGGGTATCTGTTATTCTATATATTAACCCCCGAACCCCTCGATTAGATTCCAACCTGTAACTTACTCCTGGGGTATCTGTTATTCTATATATAAACCAACCGAACCCCTCGATCAGATTCCAGCCTGTAACTCACTCCCGGGGTATCTGTTATTCTATATGTAAACACCCCAAACCCCTCGATTAGATTCCAACCTGTAACCCACTCCTGGGTATCTGTTATTCTATATATTAACCCCTGAACCCCTCGATTAGATTCCAACCTGTAACCCACTCCCGGGTATCTGTTATTCTATATATTAACCCCCGAACCCCTCGATTAGATTCCAACCTGTAACTTACTCCTGGGGTATCTGTTATTCTATATATAAACCAACCGAACCCCTCGATCAGATTCCAGCCTGTAACTCACTCCCGGGGGTATCTGTTATTCTATATATAAACCCCCCGAACCCCTCGATTAGATTCCAGTCTGTGTCTTACTCCCGGGGGTATCTGTTATTCTATATATAAACCCCCCGAACCCCTCGATTAGATTCCAGTCTGTGTCTCACTCCCGGGGTATCTGTTATTCTATATATAAACCAACCGAACCCCTCAATTAGATTCCAGCCTGTAACTCACTCCCGGGGTATCTGTTATTCTATATATAAACCCCCCGAACCCCTCGATTAGATTCCAGTCTGTGTCTCACTCCCGGGGTATCTGTTATTCTATATATAAACCCCCAGAACCCCTCAATTAGATTCCAGCCTGTAACTCACTCCTGGGGTATCTGTTATTCTATATATAAACCAACCGAAACCCTCAATTAGATTCCAGCCTGTAACTCACTCCCGGGGGTATCTGTTATTCTATATATAAACCAACCGAACCCCTTGATTAGATTCCAGTCTGTGTCTCACTCCTGGGGTATCTGTTATTCTATATATAAACCCCCAGAACCCCTCAATTAGATTCCAGCCTGTAACTCACTCCTGGGGTATCTGTTATTCTATATATAAACCAACCGAAACCCTCAATTAGATTCCAGCCTGTGTCTCACTCCCGGGTATCCATTATTCTATATATAAACCCCCAGAACCCCTCGATTAGATTCCAGCCTGTGTCTCACTCCTGGGGTATCTGTTATTCTATATATAAACCCCCCAAACCCCTTGATTAGATTCCAGCCTGTAACTCACTCCCGGGTATCTGTTATTCTATATATAAACCCCCCTAACCCCTTGATTAGATTCCAGTCTGTGTCTCACTCCCGGGTATCTGTTATTCTATATATAAACCCCCTGAACTCCTCAATTAGATTCCAGCCTGTAATTCACTCCCGGGGTATCTGTTATTCTATATATAAACCGCCCGAACCCCTTGATTAGATTCCAGTCTGTGTCTCACTCCCGGGTATCTGTTATTCTATATATAAACACCCCGAACCCCTTGATTAGATTCCAACCTGTAACTCACTCCCGGGTATCTGTTATTCTATATATAAACCCCCCAAACTCCTCAAATAGATTTTCTGACTTTCTGCAGCATCTCACGGCCTATGTTTCATCCCCTAAAATGTCAAGGATATAAAATGTTATGCAGTTCTGGTAATTTCTGTTAAAATTTGGAGTTCATCGTTTTATTTTTTAATCTCTGGGGTAAGAATCTCACAATGTGGGGAATTATAGGGATAATTACAGTCTGTCACCGTGTGTTGGAGTGAAGATTTTAGCTTCTAATTCTTTCATATTAATTTCTCCGGTATTTGGGACTGGCCGATCTAGAGCTTCGCTCTGAAGGTCACAGGTCAGTGTCAGCCGTGGCTCAGTGGGTAGCACTCTTGCCTCTGGGTCAGAAGGTTCGAGGGTTCAAGTCCCACTACAAGGGGGCTAAATTCGGTTGATTTGCGCCTCCCGTTAGCGCAAATCAACTAGCGCCTGGGCACGCGCCGCTAACGCCTCCTACGAAATTCAGCAGGAGGTTAGCGCCGGTGCTAACCGTTAGCACGGTGCTGCGCCGCCGGCAATTATGTCATCGCCTTGCGCAGCGCCCCGCTCGCGCCCCAGCTGTAATATTGGATGGCTACAGCTGGACGCTATGTCCGCCGGGGTCAGGGGGGGCCTACCTGCGGCCGTGGCGGGCAGCCATTTTTGTTGCTGGCCGCCTGCCAGCACCTGCCTCCGTTGCTGTTCCCGGCCCCCGTGAAGCCCCCCCACGGGGTGCCGGCTGCTCTCCGTGAGCCCGGCACTCCTCTTGAGTGCCGGGCTCGTTTGCCGGCATTCCCGATCCCTGGTGGCCCAGCTAGGCACCGGGATGCGCTGCGCCGGGCCCCTCCCCTTTAATAAGGGGAGGAAGGCCTGCATGGCGCTGCGGCACGTAGCGCCACGATATCGGCTCACAACGCCCCAAGAGGGACGCAGGGCGCTTCCAGTAGCGCCCCTCCTCCCCATTCGGGGCGCTACCTGGGAAATTCGGCTGCGGGGGCGCTAACTTTTTCGGGGCGCTAAAATTAGCAGGGGGGCTTTTTAGGGGGCGCTACCCAATTTTTACCCCCAAGAGACCTAAGCACAAAATCCATGCTGACAATTCAATGCAGTACGGAGGGAGTTCTGCTTTGTTGGAAGTGCCACGTGTCATAAATTGCAAGTAACAACTCAGGAAGTACTACTGGGTGGCCAGCTGGGGCGCCGTCCAGGGAGTATAAATACTCAGGCATGGGCCCACCTTGGGCAGAGACAATCTGGAAACAGGAAGCTAGTGACTGCTAACTAGACCTCCATGTTTTGTTACAAGTTGATTAAAGCCTTGCTTTATGTTCAAGTGCGTAGTGAGTCTTTATTACGTCACCACGTTAAACTGAATGTCTGCCTGCTCTCTCAGGTGGATGTGAAAGGTCCCATAGAAAGAAGAACTAGGGGAGTTCTCCCTAGTGCCTTGGCCAATATTTATTCCTCAACCAACACCTAAAACAGATGAAATAACAACAGAAAACGCTGGAAAAACTCAGCAGGCCAGGCAGCATCCGTGGAGAGAGAAAGAGAGTTGACGTTTCAGGTCGATGACCTTTCATCAGAACTGGGAAGAGCTGGAAATCAAATAGATTTAAGGCCAGGGTAAAGCTGGGAAAAGGGGGAGGGGATAAAGGAACAAAGGAGGAGATGAAGAGACATTAAGAGATATGCAAGGCTAGAGGTGGTGTTAATGTGACAGATTAAGGCTGAATGAAGTGTGAAATCTACTGGCAGAATGAAGGACAGCTGCCAGCCCCTAGGAGGAAAAAAAAGGTGGGGGGGGACAAATAAAAGGGTAGATAAAATAAAATATAAATGTGATTGGAGCTGAGGTCACGATCTAAAATTGTTGAACTCGATATTGAGTCCAGAGGGCTGCAGCGTGCCTAAACGAAAGATGAGGTGCTGTTCCTCGAGCTTACGCTGAGCTTCCGTGGAACAGTGTATTAGGCCGAGGACGGTGAGGTCAGAGTGGGAGTGAAGCGGTGAATTAAAGTGACAGGCCACCGGGAGCTCGGGGTCCCCCTTACGGACTGAACGGAGGTGTTCCGCAAAGCGGTCACCCAATCTGCGTTTGGTCTCCCCAATGTAGAGGAGTCCACATCGTGAGCAGCGAATACAGTATACTAAATTGCAGGAAGTACAAGTAAATCGCTGTTTCACCTGGAAGGGGTGTTTGGGGCCCTGGACAGTGGGAAGAGGGGAGGTATAACAGATGGTCTGGTCATTACCACGTTGCTGTTTGTGGGCGCTTGCTGTGTGAAAATTTCTTATATTACAACAGTCACTGCACTTCAAAAAAGTACTTCATTGGCTGTAAAGAGCTTTGGGACAGCGTGACAGGTGCTAAATAAATGCATGTTTTTACTTTGATGTTCTGAAGTCCAAGTTACTGATCCGCAGGTGCTGAACTGACACAGTGAGCTCCTTCCTCGGCCAGACACTGGAGGGAGCCCCAGTACCAATATTGGCCGCTGTGGGAGACACTATAACAGCTGGTTGGTATTTCTCCTACAGTGTGTGTTGTACAAACACTAACAGTTTCTCAGCCTGAAGTGGTAGATCACAGAGCTGTACGTGATTTCACAATCAAAAAGGCACATTGCGAATTGCCACTCCAGTCCTACATCTCCAGTATCCGTCCTTTCATCTAAACACTCTGAAATGCTGTAGCTCCGACAACAATAGGAAAAGGCGCTTGTGATTAGCCATGCCAACTCCGGTTCAGTCCTGAAGGGTTGGCAACCAATGTTCCCTCTAAGCAGCTCTTTGTTGTGCGCGGCCTGTCTATGTCACTGCGTGGTCCCTTTAAATTTCGGTGCATGCGCGATATTCCCAATGGAAAAAGCTCGTGAGCGGCCTGCGCAGGACCTCGCCGATTACTGCGCGGCTGTGAACGCGCGCAGCTTAGCGGGAACATTGTTGGCGACCCTAGCTTGTTGCGCAGTTTGCATGTGCGCATGTAGAGGAAGGGCTCGGAGAACTTTACAAGAGGGAGAGAGAGGACAGGAGCAGGAGATGGGGAGGGGGGAATTACTCAAAGCATTGTTGACGTGATAGCTTTCTGAAAGAACAGAGGAAGAAAAGAAAGGCTCGCATTCTATAGCACCGTTCCGTCAATTAAATACTTTGTAATGTAGGAAATCTGGCAGCCAATTTGCGCACAGCAAGCTTGCACAAGCAACAATGTGATCAATGACCAGATCATTTGTTTCAGTGATGTTAGTTCTGAGATAAATATTGGCCAGGACACCTGGGATAACTCCCCTGCTCTTCTTCAAAATAGGTGCCATGGGATCTGTTACATCCACTTAAGTGGGCAAACAGGGCCTCGCTTTAACATCTCACCTGAAAGAAGGCACCTCTGACAGTGCAGCACTCCCACAGCACTGCACTGGAGCGTCAGCCTAGATTTTGTCTTCAAGTCTCGTGGAGTTGGACTTGAACCCACAACCATTACTAGGCTCAGAAGGGGGGAGAGCTGCTGACTGAACCACGGCTGACACTGTGGAGAGATTTAGGGAGATAGTTCCAAAGCTATGGGCATCGTGACTGAAGGAACGGCCTCGTTCGGTGGGACAGAGGGGGAAGGGAACAAGAAGCAACCCAGAGCTGGCGGGGAGCAAGGACATAGGGCTGGAGGGGCTTGTTCAATTAAGGACCAATGCTGTGAGGAGGAAGTGGCGGATTATAAAAAGGAGCAAGGAAATTTCTGGGTGTGTTTACACTACAAGTTTAGCAAAGGGGTTTTGGCCTCGCGGCAATGATAAAGCCTGTGTGGCTGGAAGGTCCGTGGTGGTCCTCCATTGGGACCTGGGTCCAACCCTTATCTAGAGCAACGGCATAAAAATGGCCGTTAGCGTCGAGTTATGTCGAGTGGTTGTCAGAATGAAGCAGAAATCCAGGGCCGTGTACTTTAAGCCGGGTCTGAAGCCTCAGGCCAGCTCCAAAACGAAGTGAGTGAGACTCCCCCCCCCCCCCTGGTGAGAGCTTCACTTTGCCTTGATCCAGTATCAGGTCCAGACCCTGACTCCTGATACTTCAGGGGGAGTTTTAACTCGGAACAGGATTCGGGCAAGGGCAGGGCGAGGGGCAAGGGGCAGGTTGAGGGACAAGGGGAGATGGGCAAACGACAGGGCAATGGGATGCGGCCTGCAGTATTCCCGTAATATTTTTTGCGTCGCGTAGCCCCTTTAACTGTTCTAAAGTCCGCGCATGCGCGCTTTTTTCCAATTTTTAAAGTGGCCATGTAGCTTAAAGGGAACTTTGGCGGCCTGCCTTCATCGAGATCCAAATGTATAACAGACGCCTTTGAGCTTGGGACGTAATGAGAACAGACAGTCAAGGGAAGGGGTAGGAGAGGCCATTCGTGAGGTTGGGAATAGAGGAGGGGGCAAGGTAGGAGTGAAGATCTATTAATTGAGGAATGCTAGGGGGAATATTAATTGAGAGTATAAGAGTAATGTAAGGAGATTATAGAAACATAGAAACATAGAAGATAGGAGCAGGAGTAGGCCATTCGGCCCCTCGAGCCTGCTCCGTCATTTAATGAGATCATGGCTGATCATCCAAATTCAGTACCCTGTACCTGCCTTCTCCCCATATCCCTTGATCCCTTTAGCCTTAAGAAATATATCTAACTCCTTCTTGAATATATTTAATGAATTGGCCTCAACTGCCTTCTGTGGTAGAGAATTTCACAGGTTCACCACTCTCTGGGTGAAGAAATTCCTCCTCATCTCAGTCCTAAATGGCTTACCCTTATCCTTAGACTGTGACCCCTGGTTCTGGACTCCCCGGCCATCGGGAACATCCTTCCTGCATCTAGTCTGTCTAGTCCTGTTAGAATTTTATAAGTTTCAATGAGATCCCCTCTCATTCTTCTAAACTCTAGCGAATACAAGCCCAATCGTCCCAATCTCTCTTCATACGTCATTCCTGCCATCCCAGGTATCAGTCTGGGGAATCTTCGCTGCACTCTCTCCATGGCAAGAACATCCTTCCTCAGATAAGGCGCCCAAAACTGCACACAATACTCAAGGTGTGGTCTCACCAAGGCCCTGTACAACTGCAGCAAGACATCCTTGCTCCTGTACTCGAATCCTCTGTTTGGATTCAGCTGCTATACATTATGGGATCAATCCCCATGCCAGGACTTGAACTCATATATCCAGGCTGGACCAAAGGGGAAGCACTGAAGGAGTGCTACATTGTCAGAGGCGTTGTCTTACCACTGAGACATTAAACCGAGGTCTCGTCTGGTTGTCCAGGTGCCTGTTAGATCACACAGCAAGTTGTCGTGATCTGGAACGCGCTGCCTGAAAGGGCGGTGGAAGCAGATTCAATAGTGACATTCAAAGGGGAACTGGATAAATACTTGAAGGGGAAAAATTTCCAGAGCTGTGGGGAAAGAGCGAGGGGGAGTGGGACTAATTGGAGAGCTCTTTCAAAGAGCCGGCGCAGGCACGATGGGGCTGAATGGCCTCATTCTGTGCTGTATGATTCTAATGATTCCACGAGGTGCAGGGCTTGATGGAGAGAATTCCAGACCTCGAGACCTAAGTGGCTGAAGGCACGGCCACCAATGGTGGAGCTAAGGGAGAGGGGCTGATGCACAAGAGGCCAGAGTCAGTGGAACGGAAGGTTCGGGGTGGGTCTGGAGGACATTACAGAGACAGGGAGGGGGTGAGGCCGTGAAGCGATTTGAACACAAACGGGTGAATTTTCCACACCGTTTTAACCATGTACAAATGGCGTAGGGACATTTTTCTGGCAGCAAAATTGGGCAGAAGCCATTTCCACCCGTTTTGTGCCTTTAACTTGAGCTTCTATGTGCTTTAGGGCCCTTCCCGCCATTGGCCTGTTGAGTCACGGACTGACCTCACTATTGTAATGAGGGCCGGTGGTGCAACAGTTCCGAGTTTCCTGCTTTCACACCGGAAATGCACTCTGGGCAACTTAGACTGAGATTTATAAGATGCAGCGGCTGGCAGGATCAGCTGACCTTTGACACCACCGCCTTATCTCCCTGCTCCCCCACCACCCCCCCCACACTTTCCAATAAAGGGACATGCCCTCAATCCACTGCCCAATCCTCCAACAGGACAACCCGTACATCCTGTCTGCCCCTGTAGAAGTGAGCAGAAGTGAGTGTGATAGGACCATCCAATTTTTGTGGAGATGCTGGCTCCCCCAAGGCCCAGGACACAATAGATGGTATCACGGTGCTTTGCGAGCTCACACAGCAAACCTGGTCAACTACCTGAACAGTAAGGGCTTCCCTTCCCTCAATGTACAGCTTTGTGCATGACAACATGCACCGGATTAATTAAGTCAACACTCAATGACATGAATCTTTGGGACGTCCTGAGATCATGAAAGGCGCTGTAGAAATGCAAGGCTTCCTTTCTCTCTTTCTTTCTTCTCTCTTTCTTTCGTTCTTGCTTTCTCTCTTTCTTTCTTTCCTTCCTTCTCTCTTTCTCTCTTTCTCTCTTGCTTTCTCTCTTTCTTTCCTTCCTTCCTTCTCTCTTTCTCTCTTTCTTTCTCTCTTTCTTTCTTTCCTTCCTTCTCTCTTTCTCTCTTTCTTTCTCTTTCTCTCTCTCTTTCTTTCTTTCTTTCTACCTTCCTGCCTCTCCCGGTTGCATTCTACCTGTGTCTCAATATAAGCCAAAGCACATCCGATGGCCAATTGCGAAAAATTTACCTCATAGTGTGCCTTTACTCTTCAAGTTGCCAGACTGTGTAACAGAGGTGACTTGTTCAACTGCCTGGTACGGGGCCAAGGAGCCAGTGACTCGACCATGCGGGGGAGGGGAAACATTCTCCAGTGTGGGAAATGGCTTTTATGGTGTTCGAGCCAATCAGACATTAAGAAAGCCTGTGCCCATTAGTCTGTAGCTTTGTGGCTGTGTACAGAGAGAGAGAGACAGACAGACAGAGAGGGGAGACAAAGGGAGATGAGAGCAATAGAGAGAGATAGAGACAGGGGAGGTAGAGATAGAGGGAGAGATAGAGAGGACAGAGGAGAGAGATACACAGAAAGACATAGGCAGAGATACTGAAAGACATAGGGAGAGATAGAGAGAGAGATAGAGAGGGGGGGACAGAGGGAGATAGAGAAGGAGCGAGAGATAGAGAGGGAGCGAGAAATAAAGGGAGAAAACAGGAAGAGAGAGGGAGAGAAAGCAAATATTAAGAAAAGAAATGGGAGACATAAATCATTTGCAAACTGGTGTATACTGAGGGATTTTCAAACGTATTTTTGGGGCCCCTCTGTAAATACAGACACACTCCCAGGGAACCCCTGTAAATACAGACACACTCCCAGGGACCCCCTGTAAATACAGACACACTCCCAGGGACCCCCTGTAAATACTGACACACTCCCGGGGACCCCCTGTAAATACAGACACACTCCCAGGGCCCCCCTGTAAATACTGACACACTCCCAGGGACCCCCTGTAAATACAGACACACTCCCAGGGACCCCCTGTAAATACAGACACACTCCCAGGGACCCCCTGTAAATACTGACACACTCCCGGGGACCCCCTGTAAATACAGACACACTCCCAGGGCCCCCCTGTAAATACTGACACACTCCCAGGGACCCCCTGTAAATACTGACACACTCCCGGGGACCCCCTGTAAATACAGACACACTCCCAGGGCCCCCCTGTAAATACTGACACACTCCCAGGGACCCCCTGTAAATACAGACACACTCCCAGGGACCCCCTGTAAATACAGACACATTCCCGGGGACCCCCTGTAAATACTGACACACTCCTGGGGAGCCCCTGTAAATACAGACACATTCCCAGGGACCCCCTGTAAATACGGACACACTCCCGGGGAACCCCTGTAAATACAGACACACTCCCGGGGACCCCCTGTAAATATAGACACACTCCCAGGGACCCTCTGTAAATACAGACACACTCCCAGGGACCCCCTGTAAATACAGACACACTCACGGGGACTCCCGGTAAATACTGACACTCTCCCGGGGAGTCCCTGTAAATACTGACACATTCCCGGGGACCCCCTGTAAATACTGACACTCTCCCGGGGAGTCCCTGTAAATACAGACACACTCCCAGGGACCCCCTGTAAATACTGACACATTCCCGGGGCCCCCCCTGTAAATACTGACACACTCTCAGGGACCCCCTGTCAATACTGACACATTCCCGGGGCCCCCCCTGTCAATACTGACACACTCCCGGGGCCCCCCCCCCCTGTAAATATAGACACACACCCCGGGGACCCCCTGTCAATACTGACACACTCCCGGGCCCCCCCCCCCCTGTAAATATAGACACACACCCCGGGGACCCCCTGTCAATACTGACATACTCCCGGGGCCCCCCTGTAAATACTGACACACTCCCAGGGACCCCCTGTAAATACTGACACACTCCCGGGGAGTCCCTGTAAATACTCACACACTCCCGGGGAGTCCCTGTAAACATTGACACACTCCCGGGGAGTCCCTGTAAACATTGACACACTCCCGGGGACCCCCTGTCAATACTGACACACTCCCAGGGACGCCCTGTCAATACTGACACACTGCCGGGGACGCTCTGTCAATATTGACACACTCCCAGGGACTCCTTGTAAATACTGACACACTCCCAGGGACCCCCTATAAATACTGACACACTCCCGGGGACCCCATGTAAATACTGACACACTCCCGGGGACCCCATGTAAATACAGACACACTGCCGGGGACCCCATGTAAATACTGACACACTCCCGGGGACCCCATGTAAATACAGACACACACCCGGGGATCTCCTGTAAATTCAGACACACTCCCAGGGACCCCCTGTAAACACTGACACACTCCCGGGGATCCCCTGTCAATACTGACACACTTCCGGGGCCGCCCCTGTAAATACTGACACACTCCCAGAGACCCCCTGTAAATACAGACACACTCCCGGGGACTCCCTGTAAATACTGACACACTCCCAGAGACCCCCTGTCAATACTGACACATTCCCGGGGCCCCCCCTGTGAATACTGACACACTCCCGGGGACCCCCTGTAAATACTGACACATTCCCGGAGCCCCCCCTGTAAAAACTGACACACTCCCGTGGCCCCCCCTCTAAATATTGACGTACTCCCAGGGACCCCCTGTAAATACTGACACACTCCTGGGGCCCCCCCTGTAAATACTGACACACTCCCAGGGACACCTCTAAATACTGACACACTCCCAGGGACCCCCTGTAAATACTGACACACTCCCAGGGACCCACAATAAACATTCAAATACTTCCATGTGCCCCTCTCTGAACTTTGAATGACAGCATCAACTACATAAAGACAAACAGTTCTATGTTTGTATTGAACATTTTTTATTAATATACAGCATCAGAGTTAAGATGCCAGTGAGTTAACAAATAGTAACATTTAAGGACAGCTGAATTGAATTTTGATGGTTTGAAGGATCCCCTGAGAGCTCCTGTGATCTCCTACCACAAAAACAACTGGCATTTATTTAATATTGTAGAACGTCCCAAAGCACTTCACAGGAGCATAATCAGGAAAAAATTGACACCCAACCAAAGAAGGAGACATTAGGACAGGTGACCAAAAGTTTGGTCAATGATGTTGGTTTTGAGGAGCATCTTAATGGAGAGAGAGGTGGAGAGGCGGAGAGGTTTAGGGAGAGAATTCCAGAGCTTAGGGCCCCAGGTGGCTGAAGGCACGGCCGCCAATGGTGCAGTGAAGGAAGTGAGGTATGGACAAGAGGCCAGAGTTGGAGGAATGCAGAGATCTCAGAGGGTTGTAGGGCTGGAGAAGGTTACTGAGAGAGGAAGGATATGGGGTCGGAAGTTCAGTTCAATGTCAAATAGGAATCCAAGGTTGCGAACGATCTGGTTCAGCCTGAGATAGTGACCAGGGAGGGGATGAAATCGGTGGGCTGGGGACCAGAGTTTGTGGCGGAGGCTAAAGACAATCGGGGGAATTTTGCCGGTGCTTAGGGGGCGGGTTTGGAGGTGGGACTGCTGGCAAAATTGCAAAGATTGACAGCGGGTCCCGAACCCGCTGTCAACCCGCCTCCATACAATCTTCCCAAGTGTCGGGTCCCCTATTTGCGCAGGGACCCGACACCTAGCGGCGGGAAGAGGATTATGGGCTCTTAACTGCCTGTTAACAGGTAGTCAACAGGCAGTTAAGAGGCTTTTTTCCAATTTTGCCAGGTCTACTGCGGGCTGCCCGACGTCCGGACACCACGCCAGGTAAGTGTGGCGTGCTGTGGGTCTACTGTAATGTTTCTTCATTGCTGACTACTGCAGAAGTGGTGTGAAGGATCCAATGGTACACTGGTGAGTTTCAGAGGTAAGAAAATACTGGGGAAATCATTTTTAATGTATTTAGACTTTTCTGTAGGTAATAAGAACATAAGAACATAAGAAATAGGAGCAGGAGTAGGCCAATCGGCCCCTCGAGCCTGCTCCGCCATTCAATAAGATCATGGCTGATCTGATCCTAACCGCCAATCTACTATCTATCACAGAACCATCTCCTGCATCTAACAGAATTGCACACACAAAATAGGAGCAGAATCAGGCTACACAGTCCCTGGGCCCGCTCCACTACCCACAGGGCCATGACCGATCCGAACCTAGACTCATGTCCAAATTCCTGCCCGCTCCCCGTAACCCTTAATGCCCTTTACTTCTAGGAAACTGTCTATTTCTGTTTTAAATTTAATTAATGTTGTAGCTTCTACAGCTTTTTGTGGCAGCATATTCCATGGACCTACCACCCTCTGAGTGAAGTAGTTCCTCCTCATCTCAGTTTTGAAAGAGCAGCCCCTTATTCTAAGACTATGTCCCCTAGTTCTCGTCTCACCCGTCATCGGGAACATCCTCCCCGCATCCACCCGATCCAACCCCTTCACAATCTTATATGTTTCAATAAGATCGCCTCTCATTCTTCTGAACTCCAATGAGTAGAGTCCCAATCTACCCAACCTCTCCTCATATGACCACCCCCTCATCCCCGGGATTAACCGAGTGAACCTTTTTTGCACTGCCTCGAGAGCAAGGATGTCTTTCCTTAAGTAAGGACACCAAAACTGTATGCAGTATTCCAGGTGCGGTCTCACCAATACCTTGTACAACTGAAGCAATACCTCCCTATTTTTATATTCTATCCCCCTAGCAATGAAAGCCAACATTCCATTTGCCTTCTTAATCACTTGCTGCACCTGCATACTAACCTTTTGAGTTTCGTGCACCAGGACCCCCAGATCCCTTTGCACTTCAGTACTCTCCAGTTTCTTGCCATTAAGATAATAAATTGCTCTAGGATTTTTCCTGCCAAAGTGCATCACCTCACACTTTCCAGTGTTGTATTCCATCTGCCAAATCTCTGCCCACTTACTTAGCCTGTCTATGTCCCCTTGCAGGTTTTTTATGTCCTCCTCACTCACTACTTTCCCTCCCATCTTAGTATCATCTGCAAATTTTGATATGTTACACTTGGTCCCTTCCTCCAAATCGTTAATATAGATTGTAAAGAGTTGGGGACCCAGCACTGACCCCTGTGGAACACCACTAGTTACTGATTGCCAGTCTGAGAATGAACCATTTATCCCAACTCTTTGCTTTCTGTTAGATAGCCAATCCTCTATCCATGCCAGAATATTACCCCCAATCCCGTGATTTTTTACCTTAAGCAATGATCTTTTGTGTGGCACCTTGTCAAATGCCTTTTGGAAGTCTAAATACACTACGTCCACTGGTTCCCCTTTATCCACTCTATATGTTACTTCCTCAAAGAACTCCAGCAAATTTGTCAAACATGACTTCCCCTTCGTAAAACCATGCTGACTTTGTCCTATTAAATTATGATTATCCAAATGTCCTGTTACTGTTTCCTTAATAATGGACTCCAAAATTTTACCTACCACAGATGTTAGGCTAACCGGTCTATAGTTACCAGCCTTCTGTCTACTGCCCTTTTTAAATAAGGGTGTTACATTAGCAGTTTGAAAGGTTTGAAATGTTTGTGTAGTCCCACCTTATTGGGAGAACCTCTCTCACCAGTGACAGATCGCTTCTGTAACCTCACCTGCAGCTGCCATCTGTTTTATCCTAAGGAGAGAGTCTCTGGAGAGCCCGGGTCCAAGGGCTCACCTTTGTACAGTGATTGGCAGTGTTTGCAGCACCTCAATGCTGTCAAACACTGAAAAATCATCTGTCAAAGAAAAATGTGCGTGTCCCCTTTACGAAAACCGCCAGATGACGCTTCATCAACTGACGTCATCTGACACCGGCTTTCTCTTACTTGGCCGGCAAGCCTGCAGGGCGGGATTAACAAGGCCAATTGACGCAAAATAGCGTCTGTGCGTCGTTGGGGGCGGGATCGGAACCTGCAAGTTAGCTGACCCGCTCACCACTCGCACCGAAATGGCTTTGGTCTTCCCAGTGTTTAATTGGAGGAAATTACAGCTCATCCAGTACTGGATGTCGGACAAGCTGTCTGACAACACAGAGGCTGTAGAGGGACTCCAGAGGTAGCGGTGCAGGAGCGGGAAGAACCGATACAACTGGATAGATAAGAGTGGAACTAAACGAAGGCAGGCCCACTCAGCTGGACAACGGAGGAGAGGCGTTTGAGGAGAATGGTGTGGTCAACCATGTCAAAGGCTGCTAACGGGACGAGAACTATGGATTTGTCTTTCCAATGTTATTGTACCTTCTAAGAAAGAGGGATGCAGCAACTGAGACAGAAGGTGCGAAAACCTACATGTAAATAAGGAAAGACTTGTATTTAAATAGTACCTTTCATGACCTCAGGACGTCCCAAAGCACTTTACTGCCAATGAAGTACTTTTGAAGTGCAGTCACTGTTGTAATGTAGGAAACACCACAGCCAATTTGCGCACAGCAAGCTCCCACAAAGAGCAATGTGATAATGGCCAGATAATCTGTTCGTGATGTTGGTTGAGGGCCAAATATTGAGGGCCAGGACACTGGGGAGAACGCCCCTGCTCTTTGTATAGTGCAATGAGATCTTTTACAGCCACCTGAGATGGCAGATGGGGTCTCGGGTTTAACGTCTCATCCAAAAGACAGCACCACACTCCCTCAGTAATGCACTGGTGTGTCAGCCAAGATCTTGCGCTGGAGTCTCTTGCAGTGGGACTTGAACTCACGACCGTCTGACGGCAGAAGCGAGAGAGCTACCCACTGAGCCATGGCTGAGAGGACTGCGCGTTGAGATACACAGAAGTAGACATCTCCATGTGTCTTTCCTCAAGTGCAACCAGCGTTTGGGAGCATGGTGGCAGGATTTCGTCCTGAGCCGCGTTATTTTTCTTTCCCTGGAAGTCTTCTCCTCCGAGGTTCGCGCGGGGGGGGGGGGTGTGCCCAGCGATATTTCATTCTCCGAGAGCTGGCCGAGGAAGGACAGACGGTCGTGGGGGAGGGCGGGGGGGGGGGAGGGGGAGGACAAGGGGGAGCGACATGAAGTAAATGATCGTGTCGCAGCAAAGGGAACAGCGCGCAAATTAATTTGCACTCTGGGAGAAAATGATTTTTCTCCCTGTGTCAATTGCTTGATTAAAACTGGTTGTTGAGTGAGCTCCAGGGATAAGCTCTTCAAAGATTTATGAGTAATATTGCAAGTGATATTTAAGAGGAGCCCTGACGAGCGGGGTAATGGGTCCCACGGCTGGCTATTTTACTGCCTGCAAATTTGTCAACAGCCTCATATTTGCCCAGCCTCATGCAAACAGTCATTATTGTCATCCATCTTCCATAGAGCACTCCACTCATGAGCTGCCAGGGGCCCCCTGGATACTGCAGCCACAGCAGGAACTAGCCCGGCTATTAACACAGGGAAAAAGAATGCAAATTCGCTCATTATTGCATTATAACAAACAGAATTTATTGCCCGCTTTCTCCTTCATTTTAGCTATCAATTATTTATAACGGGCCAATGGAAAAAAAAAAACCACATCCGTCAGATTCTACGCAATTTGGTTTTTAGGTGATGTTGAATCTTTCAGTGCCCGTTGCTGTGTGTGTTTTTAAAATCTAATTTGTTAGCTCGTTGAATTATAGTAATTATTTCTCTCTCGACTCAGGCTGCCCTACGAGCTCCTCGAGATCCGCCCGCCCTCTCGCACCAAGTGGTCGTTGCTCACGAGCTTAAAAGAGAGGCTCGCGGTTCCATAATGCCTGGTCATGTCGTCCAGGAACGTCCCGAAACATTTCCCCGTTCAGTGAATTAGTTTTGATCTGCTTTGTGTGGGCAAGTTTGGCAGCCATTTTGCGCACGGCTCAATGTCACCAACAACAATAACAATAAAAGAAAAACTTGCGATTCTATAGCGCCTTCGTGGACTCAAGGCCTCCCAAAGCGCTTCACAGCCAACGAAGTACTTTTTGAAGTGCAGTCACTGTCGTAATGTATGAAAGGTGGCAGCCGAAATTGCGCACAGCAAGCTCCCACAAACAGCAACGTGATAATGACCGGATAACCTGTTTCAGTGATGTTGGTTGAGGGATAAATATCGGCCAGGACACCGGGGATAACTCTCTGGGGGTGATTTTGCCAATGGGGGCGCGTTGGAGGCGGGCCTGCTGCTTGTCGGGTTTTAGTCCCGTCTCCATCGACGTCCGGCCAACCCACGCTATTTTCCCTTGATTGACCTTGTTAAGCCCGCCCAGTGGGCTTAGCAGGCCAATTAAGGGGAAGCTGGTTACGGAGAACGTCAGAGTATGACGTTTCATCTGTCAAAAATTTTTGACAGTTGAATTGTCATCGTTTGACAGCTCTGTGAAGCTGTCAAACACTGACATTCTCTGTTGTTTGGTGAGATCTTGTACTCAAGGCTCACCAAACCTGTTTTCTGAGCAGAAAGCAGATGGCTGTTGCATTGGAGAATGCAGCAGCCATTCTGTCATCTCTGCCATTGTGATGCCGGAGCCTCCAGATCCCCAACGATTGAAGCCTGCAGGAAGAAACAAAGGCAAGGAAACTTTTTCTAACACTTTTCACTCACCTCACATACTTACCTCTCCACACTTGCACCCATCACTCACCTCCACAGCGCACTTTTGGACCCCGCAGACCCACTGCTCGCCTCGCTGACCCTGGCGGGGTTTCCTGATGTTGGGAAGCCCGCACCTCTGATGGAAAAATGGGGATAATCCTCTTAACTGCCTGTTAACTACCTGTTAACAGGCAGTTAAGTGGCTGTAATCCCCTTCCCGCCTCCAGGAGATGGGACTCGGCGCGGGTCGGCTACCCGCCTCCTGGGAGGATGGCACGGAGGCGGGTTGGGGGCGGGATGGGTACCCACCCCCAGATTCTGCCATTTTCCCGGCAGTCCCGTCTCCAAACCCGCCTCCCCAGGGCTGGCAAAATCGCCCCTCTCAGTCTCTTCTTTGAATACTGCCATGGGATCTTTTACATCCACCCGAGAAGGCAGACGGGGCCCTCGGTTTAACGTCTCATCCTAAAGACGGCACTTCCGATCTGTGACCATAGTTATCTGCACAACTCCCTGGAGTGGGGCTTGAGTCCACGACCTTCCAATACAGAGGCAAGCGTACCATCACTGAACCAAGGATGACAGCTTTGAACAGACATTACTCAGTCGACTTTCCTTTCTCTTCAAGCTATTTCATCACGCCATTGGACATCAGAGTGGTTATTGCGATATCATAAGGGAAGGCCCGTTAGACATTGTTTTTATTAAATATTATATATAGTAATGTAAAATGCTGACCATCCTGGTAACATGCTCCTTCCTGTCATGTGATCATGTAGCTCCGGAAGTACTTTATCACAGCCACGCCTTTTCCTGTCACATGATGCCAGTATCACCATGGCTGACTTCAGGTAAAAGGCAGAGCGATGGGTAATCAAAAGGCTACCAATTGTTACTAAATGTCGGTGTTTGACCTTAGAAATCATAAGTGGTGGCTGGTGTGGATTGTGGTTTTGGGGTCCAAGGAGCTGCCTTGATGCCATAGCCGATTTTGTGACCTAGAACTGACCCAAAAGCAACATTACGAGCTGATTAACTGTCTCATTTGGTGCAGAACTATTATAATTTCATTGCTTTGCATCCAACGTAACCCAGAACCATGCAGTTTTTCTCTTTAGCACAAATCCTTTCTTAACTTTCTCCATTTATGAATTACTTTCCTCTCTTGAAAGGTGTCTTGATGGTGTCAGCTCTGGCTCAGTGGGTAGCACTCTGGCCTCTGAGTCAGAAGGTTGTGGGTTTGAGTCCCACTCCAGAGAATTGAGCACAAAAATGTGTAGGGCAGAGCGCTGCACTGTCGGAGATGCCGTCTTTCAGATGAGACGTTAAACCGAGGCCCCGTCAGCCCTCTCAGGTGGATCTAAAAGATCCCACGGCCACTATTTCGGAGAAGAGCAGGGGGAGTTCTCCCCGGTGTCCTGGGCCAATATTCAGTGCTCAATCAACATCACTAAAACAGATTATCTGGTCATTATCACATTGCTGTTTGTGGGAGCTTGCTGTGCACAAATTGGCTGCTGTGTTTCCGACATTACAGCAGTGACTGCATTTCAAAAGTAAAGTGCTTTGAGATGTCATGAAAGGCACAATATAAATGTAAGTTTTTCTTTTTTATTTCACTCCCCCTTTCATTTATCTAGCGCCTTTTAAAGTAGCAAATTGTCCCAAGGTGCTTCACAGGAGCGATTATCAAGCAAAATTTGACACCGAGCCACATAAAGTGATATTAGGACAGGTGACCAAAAAACTTAGTCAAAGAGGTAGGTTTTAAGAAGCATCTTTAAAGGAGGAGAGAGAGGGAGAGAGGTTTACAGAGGGATTTCCAGAGCTCAGGGCCTAAGCAGCTGAAGGCACGGCCGCCAATGGTGGGGCGAAGAAAATCGGGGATGCGCAAGAGGCCAGATGTTGGAGGAGCGCAGAGATCTTGAGGTTATTAGGGCTGGAGGATGTCACAGAGATAGGGAGGGGTGAGGCCATGAATTGATTTGAACTCAAAGGCTGAGAATTTTAAAATCGAGGCGTTGCCAGATCGGATGCCATTGTAGATCAGCGAGCACAGGGCTTACGGGTGATCAGGACTTGGAGCGAGTTACGATCTGGGCAGAAGAATGTAGAATGGATATTGCATACACATGATTAACAGTGGTGGACATTGCAGGTGCAATAATTCAACGGCTGCACGATGTCAGAAGTTCCATATTATAATAACTTTCTATTGCACATCCTAAAGAAACAAGTTCTAAAATATATTTTTCCCTAGCCCTACTTGAGATTCATACACTGCCGGCATTATCTTAACGCTACACAAGTTGCACAGGGACATGAGCCAATCTGAGGTACGCCTATTGAAAACAAGATGGCGGACGGCAGGGTAGAGCAAGCCATTGGCGTGCCAATGTGAAGGGGCGACGGGACATGGGCTCCTTGGCTGTTTGGGACGTTCACTTCTGCAACATGGCAACCTCAGCAAGGACATTTGGGTCAGGGTAGGATGGAGGGGAAGGGAGGTGGGCGGAGAAAGAGGTGTCAAACTTTCCAGTGCATAGGGGGGGGAAGAGTGTTAGAGGTGAGATTAACCTGTCTTGCTCTCAGATAATGTCCGCAGGAGCCAGAGAGAAAGTGGCTTCGCCAATGGCCTGCCAACACATCACCTTTTGTTTTCATGAGAGACGCCAGCTTTCTTTCGAACAAAAAAAGATCCCGTGCCAGTGAAGAGCATTCGAAGAAAGTAGTGAGCCTCTGGAATGCATTGCTGGTTGGTACGGTGGGTGCTGACTCTCTCTATCGCCTTCAAAAGGGAACTGGACTGGGGCTGCGATTGCCCCATATAGAAGCTAAGTGGCTTGACAGATAATAAATGCCCGTGATCTCCCGGACTGGTTTCGATCGCCTGAGGTGGAGTCAGTGGCGAATTTTGCAGTCGTTTTTTTTTTCCCTTATTGGCCGTGGGTTTTTCCTCTGGTTTCTTGCCTTCCAGGAGACCACATGGCTGCGAGGGTGGGGAGGGCGGAGAGGGCCTGGTCAGCATGCTCCAGCTATTAGGAGTGTGGGGCAGGCTTGATGGAGCAGCCGGTCTTTTCCTGCCCATCACTTTCTGTCCGTCCGTATGGAAGGCAGGAAAAGTTAATGGCATTCGGCAACAAAGGAAGCCTTTGTTCAGTCATCTGCAGCTGGCTAAATTGGGAGTGAACATGGGAACACGGGAACCGGATGAAGCCATTCAGCCCCTCGAGCCTGTTCCACCAGTCAATGAGATCATGGCTGATCCGCGACCTAACTCCAGATACCTGCCTTTGCCCCCTATCCCTTAATACCTTTGGTTAACAAAAATCTATCCATCTCAGGTTTAAAATTAACAATTGACCGTTCACGGAAGAGCGTTCCAAACTTCTACCACTCTTTATGCGTCGAAGTGTTTTCTAACTTCACTCCTGAACGGCCTGGCTCTAATTTTTAGACAATGCCCCCTTAGTCCTAGACTCCCCAACCAGCGGAAATAGTTTCTCTCTATCTACCCTATCAGTTCCCCATGCACTCAAATCTTCGCAGAGAAGAGAGCTGCATTCAATGCCTCGCCCTTAAATAAACTGCGGGTACCCTGAGACAGTACTCATCCGACTGGGAGCGCACCGGTGATTTATAGCACGGTGTCAGCGGAATTTACTTCAAACAAATATTTTTCTTTTTGCTCTGGGTCGCACTTTCATTGGCAAAGTGGCGATTGGATGGCCGAGGCTGTCTCCTACGCTCCTGAACACGGAGGCGACTGCTACTGAGTTAATATATTACATCCAAATCCTATTAGAGCTGAATTATACAGAACCTTCAAAATGTTCTGCGGTGGCATTTTCTGAAGTAATTACACAATGCCTCTGTCACGTGGCGCTGATTTAATCAGGAAAGACATTACAGAAACCGAGTATTTTCAGCTTCTCCCCAACTCGCCCATTAATCACTGTCAGCCCTGTGATTGCCTCAGACTCCGCTATCCACTGCAGTAATGGGCTTTCTTAACCACTTCCCTCCTCGTGTCATTACAATTTCTTTTAATATTCATTAATTTCTTCAGAAAACTTTCCCTATTGCCGCGCAGCCGTTTAACCCCGTGGCTGCCAGCTTGCTCGCTGCCGGGATGCCGGGCTCGCGCTTTCCTCGCTCCGCCTGGCGCCCGGAATCGTTGTCGGGAGAGCGGTTCGTAAACGACAGAGGAGGGAAGCTTCAAACGCAAAAAAAGAAGGGTCTCCGTTGCCTGCCCCGCCCCCTGGTAGGTAAAGGCACTGCCCAGTGGGCATGGGGCCCAGGATGTCCCAGGTCTGATTCCCAGTCAGTGGTCAGCTGCAGCAGTATTCAGAGGTTATCCCCATCAGGAAAGACTGAACGGTGGGGCTCCTGTCTCTAGAAGAGAGGAGACTGAGGGCTGACCTGATAGAGGGTGAGGAGGACATAAAAAACCTACAAGGGGATATAGACAGGCTGGGTGAGTGGGCAGAGATTTGGCAGATGCAATACAATATTGGAAAATGTGAGGTTATGCACTTTGGCAGGAAAAATCAGAGAGCAAGTTATTATCTTAATGGCGAGAAACTGGAAAGTACTGCAGTACAAAGGGATCTGGGGGTCCTAGTGCAAGAAAATCAAAAAGTTAGCATGCAGTTGCAGCAGGTGATCAAGAAAGCCAATGGAATGTTGGCTTTTATTGCTAGGGGGATAGAATATAAAAACAGGGAGGTATTGCTGCAGTTGTATAGGGTATTGGTGAGACCGCACCTGGAGTACTGCATACAGTTTTGGTGTCCATACTTAAGAAAAGACATACTTGCTCTCGAGGCAGTACAAAGAAGGTTCACTCGGTTAATTCCGGGGATGAGGGGGTGGACATACGAGGAGAGGTTGAGTAGATTGGGACTCTACTCATTGGAGTTCAGAAGAATGAGAGGCGATCTTATTGAAACATATAAGATTGTGAAGGGGCTTGATCGGGTGGACGCGGTGAGGATGTTCCCAATGATGGGTGAAACTAGAACTAGGGGACATAATCTTAGAATAAGGGGCTGCTCTTTCAAAACTGAGATGAGGAGAAACTTTTTCACTCAGAGGGTAGTGGGTCTGTGGAATTTGCTACCCCAGGAAGCTGTGGAAGCTACTTCATTAAATAACCTTAAAACAGAAATAGACCGTTTCCTAGAAGTAAAGGGAATCAGGGGTTACGGGGAGCGGGCTGGAAATTGGACGTGAGTTTGAGTTCGGATCGGTCAAGGCCCTGTGGGTGGCGGAGCGGGCCCAGGGTCCGAGTGGCCTGGTCCTGCTCCTACTTCTTGTGTTCTTTAGAGTTGAGGTTGGATCAGATCAGCCATGATCTCATTGAATGGCGGAGCAGGCTCGAGGGGCCGATTGGTCTACTCCTGCTCCTATTTCTTATGTTCTTATGTAGGTCTTCAAGATCATGAAAGAGTTTGATAGGGTAGACGTAGAGAAGATGTTTCCACTTGTTGGGGGGGGGCTGGGGGGGGCGGGGGGGCGGGGGGAGACCAGAACTAGGGGCCATAAATATAAGATAGTCACTAATAAATCCAATAGGGAATTTAGGAGAAACTTCTTTACCCAGAGAGTGGTGAGAATGTGGAACTCGCTACCACAAGGAGTAGATGCATTTAAGGGGAAGTTAGATAAGTGCATGAGGGAGAAAGGAATAGAATGATACGATAAAGGGGTTAGATGGAGAGGGGTGGGAAGAGGCTCGTGTGGAGCATAAACACTGGCATGAACCTGTTGGTTGAATGGCCTGTTTCTGGGCTGTACACACTTTGTCCGCAATTTTGCCGGCGCTCAGAGTGCAGGTACGGAGGCAGGTCCGCTGTTAAAATCGAAATGATTGACAGCGGGTTGGGAACCCGCTCCGAACCCACCTCCATGTAAGTTTCCAAAGTGTCGGGTCTGCGATTTCAGAACAGACCCGACACCAAGCGGCGGGGGAGGCATTTGAAATGGTTAACTGCTTGTTAAATGCTTGTTAACTACTATTTTGCCAGCCTTTTTCTATTTTTCCACATTTTTAATGGGTTTCACGTCGTTCGGAGATCACGTCAGGTAAGTAGGTCGGGTTCTCTATGTCTCCCCATTGCTGTGAATAAGTGACAGCTGCAAAAGTGGTATGAGAGCTACCATTTCACAGCTGGTCACTTTCCAGTGTCAGAAGCTTGAGCCTTCAGGACTGGGAAGACACTTTTGAGCTGTATGCAGTTTGGAAGTGTTTGGAGTAAACTCTCTATCCACTGTCACCTCCTTGGAGCAAGCTCTCTCACCATTGACAGATCGCTTCTGTCATCTCAACTACAGCTGCCATCTATTCCAGCAACATCGGTGCCCTTGAAAAAAATCTCACCTTGGTCCTCTGAATCCCTCCACGATCAGCCCCAACACCAACATCACCAGGCACAGCAACATCACCAACAACGACACCAACCTTCTCCGCAATCACCTGATGCTGCACAGGACACAGGGCATCAACACCTGTCAACATTGCTGCCCGGGAGGCCAGTGAAGGCCTCACCATGGCCGGATTTACTTCACTTGACGCTGTACACCCTGGCTGCCACATGATGCACCAGGTTAACACCACACCACACCAGCACCATAAAGCATTCCTACAATGACCAAGCCATTCCTTTCACACTCATGACCATTGCGGGGAGTACCATTATGTCTCACCATTCACTGGAACTCACTAAGACACTTCCAAAGGTGAGCACAGATCTGTCCAATAAGGCAAAGTGTTGAAAATAAAGATTTCAATGTTTGACAACACATTAACAGAAAATTTACATGAACATTACATAAGACACCAAAGTGCCTACCCTTGTGTGTTGTTAGATGGTATGATTGCACTAGGATGAGGGGGAGTGTGAGGGGTGGCTAGTGAGATGGGGAAGCGATAATGTAGATAGAGAGGGATGGGCGGAGGTGCAAGGTAAGTTGGTGTGAGTAAAGATGTGCAGGAATAGGGTAGGGAAGGCAGAGTGATGGGGATGTGATGAGTGGCACAGCAGGATGAGGTTGATCTACTTAGATCACTGAAAGGTTTTGCGCCACTGCAGCCTGGTCCTCCTGATGACATCCCTGTTTGTGCCCTCCTGTGCAATGTGCAAACCAGGCTGCGTTGGTGTCCTGGGGAGGTCTCTTCCGCCCTTGGAAGGGAAGAGAACCTCCCTGCGTGCTGTGCCTCCCTCCATAAGTATATGGAGGGAGTCATGGGAGAGCCTGGGTGCAGCCGTGCACCTTTGTGCAGTGCTTGTCGGTGTTTGCAGCACCTCAATGCTGTAGAATACTGACAGCACAACTGTCAAGATCAATTTGGACATGGACATCAAATGACGTCATCAGACCCGCTTCCTTTTAATTGGCCGGGAACCACGCAGGGCGGGCTTAACAAGCCCTATGAACAGAAAATCCTTTTGACAGAGCGCCGGGAGCGGGACCGGAACCCGCCAACGACCTCTCCCGCCGTGATCCCACCTCCGCTGGGAAAATCCAGCCCTTTGTAATTGTAATACCTGAGGCACCATAATTGGCCCCAACGCCTTTTTTACGGAGGGCGAGGAAATCAGCCATGGTTCCTTTGATTGCTATCCAGTGATGCTTGCCAGGAGCTGTGTGTGGGCATGGCTATCAGGTGAGATGAGGATCGAACATGGCAGTGAGGCACTCGATGGTCAAGTAACCAACACTCGTTGTCTAGACTGACCCATGGCTACTAAGGAATTCAGGAGAAACTCCTTTACTCAGAGAGTGGTGAGAATGTGGAACTCGCTACCACAGGGCATAGTTGAGACGAATAGCAGAGATGTATTTAAGGGGAAGCTAGATAAACTCATGAGGGAGAAAGGAATGGAAGGATATGCTGATAGGGTGCGATGAAGTAGTGGTGGGAAGTGACTTGTGTGGAGCATAAACACCGGCATGGACCAGTTGGGCCGAATTGGCCTGTTTCTGTGATGTTAATTTTATGCAATTCTATGTAATATACCCTGTCTTGGACCGTATCCTTCTCATTTAGTCCCCTTAGTTACTGTTCTCTTTAAATACTCTGCGATCTCCAAAGGTAATCAATCAAAACTCCAGAACATTTGTCCATGCTTACATTTTCCCAGATGATCTAAGAGCAATGCCACGGTAAACTGTAAGAACATAAGGCCAGTGGGCTAACTAGATGATTCTTGCACTCCTAGCAGGGTTCCTTCACTCAGAAGAAGTGTGGGGTAGAGATAGAAGTACGACACTGAAACTCTGCTTCTCCAACCTGCACACCCTGTGAACACAGCTCGCTATTGGGAGCTTAAAATGGGAAATGAGCCTTCATAAGAAAGTGTGGAAATAGAAAAGGTCATTCATCAGGGTTCTCCCGATCAATGGATCGAGTAGATCTCGTCCTGCCATGGGCTGTCTCTAAGGTATCTCCTGAAGGAGGTGGATGGACACTCCCAGTGCAGTACTGAGGGAGTGCTGCACTGTCGGAGGTGCCGTCTTTCAGATGAGACGTTAAACCGAGACCCTGTGGACACAAAAGATCCCATGGCCATTATTTCGAAGAAGAGCAGGGGAGTTCTCCCCGGTGTCCTGGGCCAATATTTATCCCTCAATCAACACCTAAAACAGATTATCTAGTCATTGTCACATTGCTGTTTGTGGGAGCTTGCGGTGCGCAAATTGGCTGCCGCGTATCCCACATTACAACAGTGACTACACTCCAAAAAAGTACTTCATTGGCTGTAAATTGCTTTGGGACGTCCTGAGGTCCTGAAAGGCGCTATATAAATCCAAGTTCTTTCTTTCTTTCCATGTGGAAAGAACTGAAAAATAGTTTCTCTCCAACTCCCAAAGGCAATCGATTGACATCCCGGGGTTATCAATCCCACGTTACAATCCACAGTATTCAACCTGACTGGTCACTGATTGAATTACTGTAATGTCCGCTGAGAAGAGGAGGCCAATAACAGGGTAGGGGAAAGTGAGAGTGGGCAGATGGCAGGCTAGGGAGAGGAGAGAGCAGAGACGTGGGTACTAGGGAAATGGGAGGGTAAGCAGTGGATAGCTAGGGGAAGGGGCCAGCAGTTACATGGATAGGTAGGGTGAAAGAGAGCGGGTACATAGCTAGTAAGGGTGAAAGAGAGCAGGTACATAGCTAGGTAGGGTGAAAGAGAGCAGGTACATAGCTAGGTAGGGTGAAAGAGAGCGGGTACACAGCTAGGTAGGGTGAAAGAGAGCGGGTACACAGCTAGGTAGGGTGAAAGAGAGCGGGTACATAGCTAGTAAGGGTGAAAGAGAGCGGGTACATAGCTAGGTAGGGTGAAAGAGAGTGGGTACATAGCTAGTAAGGGTGAAAGAGAGCAGGTACATAGCTAGGTAGGGTGAAAGAGAGCAGGTACACAGCTAGGTAGGGTGAAAGAGAGCGGGTACACAGCTAGGTAGGGTGAAAGAGAGCGGGTACACAGCTAGGTAGGGTGAAAGAGAGCGGGTACATAGCTAGTAAGGGTGAAAGAGAGCGGGTACATAGCTAGGTAGGGTGAAAGAGAGTGGGTACACAGTTAGGTAGGGTGAAAGAGAGCGGGTACATAGCTAGTAAGGGTGAAAGAGAGCGGGTACATAGCTAGGTAGGGTGAAAGAGAGCGGGTACATAGCTAGTAAGGGTGAAAGAGAGCGGGTACATAGCTAGTAAGGGTGAAAGAGAGCGGGTACACAGCTAGGTAGGGTGAAAGAGAGCGGGTACATAGCTAGGTAGGGTAGAAGAGGAGCGGGTACATAGCTAGTAAGGGTGAAAGAGAGCAGGTACATAGCTAGGTAGGGTAGAAGAGGAGCGGGTACATAGCTAGTAAGGGTGGAAGAGAGCAGGTACATAGCTAGGTAGGGTGAAAGAGAGCAGGTACATAGCTAGGTAGGGTGAAAGAGAGCGGGTACACAGCTAGGTAGGGTGAAAGAGAGTGGGTACACAGCTAGGTAGGGTGAAAGAGAGCGGGTACACAGCTAGGTAGGGTGAAAGAGAGCGGGTACACAGCTAGGTAGGGTGAAAGAGAGTGGGTACACAGCTAGGTAGGGTGAAAGAGAGCGGGTACATAGCTAGGTAGGGTGAAAGAGAGCGGGTACACAGCTAGGTAGGGTGAAAGAGAGTGGGTACACAGCTAGGTAGGGTGAAAGAGAGTGGGTACACAGCTAGGTAGGGTGAAAGAGAGTGGGTACACAGCTAGGTAGGGTGAAAGAGAGCGGGTACATAGCTAGGTAGGGTGAAAGAGCGGGTACATAGCTAGGTAGGGTGAAAGAGAGCGGGTACACAGCTAGGTAGGGTGAAAGAGAGTGGGTACATAGCTAGGTAGGGTGAAAGAGCGGGTACATAGCTAGGTAGGGTGAAAGCGAAAAGAAAGAAAGGCTTGCATTTCTATAGCGCCTTTCAGGACCACCGGACGTCCCAAAGCGCTTTACAGCCAATGAAGTACTTTTTGAAGTGTGGTCACTGTTGTAATGTAGGAAACGTGGCAGCCAATGTGCACACAGCAAGCTCCCACAAACAGCACTGCGATAATGAGCAGATAATCTATTTTAGTGGTGTTGAATGAGGGATAAATATAGGCCTGGCCACCGGGGATAACTCCCTGCTTCTTCGAAATAAGCATTGGGCTGTTTTACGTCCACCTGAGAGAGCAGACTGGGCCTCAGTTTAAAGTCTCATCTGAAAGACGGCACCTCCGACAGTGCAGCACTCGCTCAGCACCGCACTGGGAGTGTCAGCCTGGATTTTTGTGCTCAAGTCTCTGGACTGGGACTCGAATCTCACAACCCTCGGAGGCGAGGGTGCTACCCATTGAGCCACACCTGACAAAGGGAGCAGGTACACCATCCACACCTTTGATTGCCGTGATTGTCTCTCTGCCGAGGTGTGATAAAGGGCAGTTAGAAAGATTAACTGTAGTCGTCTGGCATTGTTCTCTGTCTATATATGCTGTGCCCATATGTATTTCTTCACTTCACCTGACGAAGGAGCAGCGCTCCGAAAGCTTGTGATTTCAAATAAAGCTGTTGGACTATAACCTGGTGTTGTGCGACTTCTCACTTTTGTCCACCCCAGTCCAACACCGGCATCTCCGCATCATAGGTAGGGGTAGGAGAGAGTGGACTAATAGTTAGCTCGAGGAAGAGGAGAGCTGCCAGTTAGTGGCTAGAAGAAGATGCTGTTCTTTATGCAGAAGCCAGCTGATGATGTGAAGAGTTAAAAGGAGTTTGAGCCACGAAACAAATTTTCGGCGAAATGTTCGGAGGGCGAACGGCGTGCGGCGGCAATCCTGCTGTTTAGGGTTTGGCTGGAGCACCAGAAAGGATTTGAGCAGACAGATGCAGCGAGCAGCACTCAATTTAGCTGAAAATTTAGCCACTTCAATTTATGTGACTCCTAAAATGAAGCCCAATGGGTTAGAAATGATTGTCTATCAGACAAACACAATGCGTTCAGATGAGAGCCCTCTGTTATTTTAAGAGTGGTATTAACCTATTTAAAAGAGAGATCGTAAATCTCTCTCCTAATATTTTCTTGATGTTCCCAGCTCTGCCGACAGGGATTATTTGAAATCCCATGGATCACACAGTTCTGTCCTCCAAGCTGCAGAAGCAAGCCTGCTGGAAACTCACATCAGTTAGGGACCTAAAATGGATAAAAATCAATTTGATGTCTTTAAAGGTTCTTCTTACAATTCAGACACTGTCCAGGCAGTTTTTCTCTTTTCCAAAGCCACCTTCATAGACAAGTCCTCACTCCCCCATGAACTGAAATCTGACTTTAAAATCGTCCTTCTCTACAACACTCTGAGAACTCTGCGCTCCTCCAATTCTGACGCCTTGCGCACCCCCGATTTCCTTCGCCCCCCCTCCATCGGCGGCCGTGCCTTCAGCTGCCTGGGCCCTAAGCTCTGGAATTCCCTCCCTAAACCTCTCCGCCTCTCCACCACTCTCTCCTCCTTTAAGATGCTCCTTAAAATCTAGCTCTCTGACCAAGCTTTTGGTCACCTGTCCTAATATCTCCTTATGTGGCTTAGTGTCAAATTTTGTCTGATAATCGCTGCTGTGAAGCACCTTGGGATGTTTTTACTACATTAAAGGCGCTATATAAATACAAGTTGTTGTTGTTAAAATTACCACAGTCACTATTAACGAGTGAACACTTAACACATTTGTGTGACATTTTAAGGGAGTTGCTAATCTCTTCACATATACAGGTTAAAGCCTCTATTATAAGAGTGAAGGGAGAAATATGCACTGATCATGTTAATGGTCATTGCTAATATTAACAACAGTGATTTCCACCCTGGGCTCAACTGTCACCATTTGGAAACGATGCGTCTTGGGGAGCGGAGTCAGTCTCAAGCAACGGTGTCTGATGATATGGGGCCCTGGCATCCACTGTGCTGTGGTGTCTCGAACATCACACTATCAGCTCTGAGGTGCGACAACCTTGTAAATGGGTTTGCAAAGATTTCCTTCATTTGTTTTTTCTTTGTGAATGTGTTTGGTCTCTTAGAAATACTGAGGAGAGGAAGACTGCCCGAGAATGTTTGTAATGTCACCACATGCCATGGATGATAGCGAGGTTGCAAGGCAGTGCCTGTGTCCCGCAGAACTGACCTTGGGGTTGATGTCCAGCAGCTATTAAAGGGCTGCTGGCCATTTCAGGGGCCCAGAAGCATGTTGTTGGGGACCAGTGACCCCCCCCCCCCTTTTAAGGCTCGGTCTCTGGAGGGCAAACAAAGTTAGTTACAGCAACAAAGGGTGGTCCTGTTAGGAGGTGGGGGGAGGGGGCACCAGGCTGAACAGATTCTATGAGACCTCCCCTGAAGCACCTGTGGCAGTAGGAACTCCAGTCACACGATGGGGAGGAGCCCTGAGTGGAACAGATTCTGGGTCCTTGATGAGCCTTGCGTAGAACCAGCACACCATCTCAATCTACTCAAAGTGCTTGATTTCCCTATTTTGGGGCAGTATGCACAGCAGACATTAAGTAGACCTCAAACAATCAGTATCTGATAATAGAAGGCCCCATAGTAACCAACAGAATTCGTCACCCCTTAAGGCCTTGGAGAGGGTGCAGAGGAGATGTACTAGAATGGTACCAGGGATGAGGGGCTTCAGTTACCTGGAGAAGCTGGGATTGTTCTCCTTAGAGCAGAAAAGGTTAAGGGGAAATTTAATGGAGGCGTTCAAAATCATGAAGGGTTTTGATAGCATAAATAAGGAGAAACTTGCTTCCACTTCCATGAATACGCAGATTTAAAGTAATTGGCAAAAGAGCCAGAGGTGAGATGAGGAGATTTTTTATGATCTGGAATGCACTGCCTGAAAGGGCGGTGGAAGCAGATTCAATAGTAACTTTCAAAAGAGAATTGGATAAATACTTGAAGGGAAAAAATTGCAGGGCGTTGGGGAAAGAGCGAGGGGGAGTGGGTGGATGTAAAAGATTCCACGGGCACTATTTCGAAGAAGAGCAGGGGGAGTTCTCCCCGGTGTCCTGGGCCAATATCTATCCCTCAGCCAACATCACTAAAACAGATTATCTGGTCATTATCATTGTTTGTGGGAGCTTGCTGTGCACAAATTGGCTGCTGCTTTTCCTACGTTACAACAGCGACTACACTTAAAAGTACTTCATTGGCTGTAAAGCGCTTTGGGACGTCCTGAGGTCATGAAAGGCGCTATATAAATGCAAGTTCTTTCTTTCTTTAACTTGATTTTATATTGCACTAAGCACTGAATAGACATGCACTGTAAACTTCAGTCATCTGTTGTATGGTCTTTGCTATTATCTATTATTATTAAGAAATCAGTTCCATTGTATACAGCCTAAACCATAGTTTGTACATTCTCCCCGTGTCTGCGTGGGTTTTCTCCGGGTGCTCCGGTTTCCTCCCACAGTCCAAAAATGTGTGGGTTAGGTTGATTTGGCTATGGTAAATTGACCCTTAGTGTTAGGGGGGATTAAATATGTGGGGTTATTGGGATATGTTAGGGGGAATTAAATACGTGGGGTTACGGGGGTAGGGTGGGATATATGTAATGTGGGGATTAAAGCAGGGACAGGGTACTGGATTTGGATGATCAGCCATGATCGTATTAAATGGCGGAGCAGGCTCGACGGGCCGAATGGCCTACTCCTGCTCCTAGATTCTATGTTTCTATGTTTCTATAGTTTGATAAGAATGTTAATTCTACCACTTTTCAATGTCTAGCATGATGCATCCATTAAGCTAACTTCAATACAAGGGTTTCAATTTGACCCCTCAGATATTTCTCTTGTTCCACAGTGATGTACAGTCTTTTAGAAGTGATTCTTTGCTCCCTGCAATCCAGAGTGTACCTTTATACGCCCGATATCTAGTAACACAGCGAGTGCAGGGGTCGAACTGAAAGCCTTGTATTGCATTTAGCTTAATGGACGTATCATGGCTCTCCTTGACATTGAAAAGTGGCAGAATAAACACTCTTATCAAACTATGGTGTAGGCTGTAAACGATGGAACAGATTTGTTAATAATAGATAATAGCAATGGCCATACAGCAGATTACAGTAGTTTACTGCGCGTAACCATTCAGTGCTCACAGCACTGGTCTTAGCGCTATAAAAATCAATTTAAAGACAGAAAGGCTTGCATTTATATAGTTTGTTTCATGACCTCAGGACATCCCAAAGCACTTTACAGCCAATGAAGTACTTTTTGACGGGTCGTCTCTGTCGTAATGTAGGAAACACACAGCAAGGTTCCACAAACAGCAATGAGATAATGACCAGATAATCTGTTTTTTAATGGCATTGATTGAGGGATAAATATTGACCAGGACAACTCCCCCTGCTCTTCACCGAATTAGTGCCATGGGATCGGTACTTCCACCTGAGACGGGGCCCTGGTTCAACATCTCATCCGAAAGACGGCCCCTCTGGCAGTGCGGCACCTCTGACAGTGCAGCGCTCCACTGGAGCGCCAGGCCAGATTTTGTAAAGTCCCTGGAGTGGGACATAGAACCCTAACCCTTCTGACTCAGAGTCGAGAGTGCCACCCACTGAGCCACGGCTGTGTAATGGTTGCGTTACCTGACGAGTAATCCCGAGGCCTAGACTGATAACCCAGTCAGAACGTGAGTTCCAATCTCGCGTTGGCAGTTTGAAAAGTTGAATACATTTTTTTTTTAAATCTGGAAATAAAAGTCTGGCGTCAGGAAAAGTGACCATGAACCTGTCAGCCTGTCGTAAAAAGCCCCATCTGGTTCACCGATGTCCTTTAGGGAAGGAAATCTACCGCCCTTACCCGGTCTGGCCGATATGTGGCTCCAGTCCCACACCAACATGGTTGACCCTGCAATAGCAGAGCAGGTGGGAATGGAGAAAAAAGGAAATGATTATAAAATGAAATAAGAATAAATTAAAATAAAGGAATAATTGGCAAATAGACCAGTAGATTTGGAGCAAAATCCTGGAACTCCCAACCTACCGGCGCTGTGGGAGCACCTTTTGAGTACAGGAGCAAGGATGTCTTACTACAGTTATACAGATGTGAGAAGTCGCACAACACCAGGTTATAGTCCAACAGCTTTATTTGAAATCACAAGCTTTCGGAGCGCTGCTCCTTCGTCAGGTGAAGTGAAGGAGCAGCGCTCCGAAAGCTTGTGATTTCAAATAAAGTTGTTGGACTATAACCTGGTGTTGTGCGACTTCTCACATTTGTCCACCCCAGTCCAACACCGGCATCTCCACATCATGGTTACTATCGACACAGTTATACAGGGTCTTGGTGAGACCATACCTGGAGTACTGTGTGCAGTTTTGGTCTCCTTACCTAAGAAAGGATATACTTGCCATAGAGGGAGTGCAGCGAAGGTTCACCAGACTGATTCCTGGGATGGCAGGACTGTCGTATGAGGAGAGATTGGGTCGACTAGGCCTGTATTCACTAGAGTTTAGAAGAATGAGAGGGGATCTCATTGAAACATATAAAATTCTGACAGGGCTAGACAGACTGGATGCAGGGAGGATGTTTCCTCTGGCTGGGGGGGTCTAGAACGAGAGGTCACAGTCTCAGGATACGGGGAAGGACATTTAGGACTGAGATGAGGAGAAATTTCTTCACTCAGAGGGTGGTGAACCTGTGGAATTCTCTACCACAGAAGGCTGTGGAGGCCAAGTCACTGAATATATTTAAGAAGGAGATAGATAGATTTCTAGACACAAGGGGCATCAAGGGGTATGGGGAGAGAGGGGCAATATGGTATTGAGATAGAGGATCAGCCATGATCATATTGAATGGCGGAGCAGGCTCGAAGGGCCGAATGGCCTACTCCTGCTCCTATTTTTCCATGTTTCGATGTTTCTATTTACCTCACGGACCGCAGCGGTTCAAGAAGGCGGCCCACCACCACCACCTTCTCAAGGTATGGGCACCAAATACCCGGCCTCGCCAGCCACGCCCGCATCCGGAGAATGAATTGAAGAAGAAAGGAAACCAATCCATTGAAACTGATTGCGAGCGTGGAATGAGATGTGATGGGGCGGCGCCCCTGGTTACCCACCCCAGTGGTCTGCCCCAGCAGGACTGCGCCCACCCTGGCGCTCCGACGGAGAAGGCACGGCTGTGTTTCGCTGTGCTGCTGCGACTCGCTGACGAATTGTTCCAAGGGATCAATAAGGGGGACCCCGGGCTTTATGAAACCACTTTGTGCATTAAATCGCAGCAACACTCATTCTCTTTAACCGAGTCAGCAGACAGCCTGTGCAAGAATCAAGTGCCCCACGTCGCACTGGGAAAGCAGCGTCGGCTTATTGCTTCCTAATGCCATTTTTATTGATTTTATTCCTTTAATGGTCATTTTACAGATTTGCACCACAGCATCAAGATCGCAGAGTATATTAAACTTCCCCAGAGGCACACTGCTAACACAACAGAAATGGCGATTGGATTTTTCTCATAATGCCCTGCTCGGTCACCCACTGCAGGAGGTGCTGGTTGCAATTACTGCGTTAAACGTAGCTTCCCCTGATGGGCTGAGTGGGTAATCTCAATGCCAAGCCGTGCAGCCAGGGGGCAGACTATCCTCTTATTGTGCTCGGAGAATTGCATAGCCCCCCCCCCCCCCCTAACTTAACCCCCTCAATTTTCCATCAATTCATTTAAGTAGACGGAGAATTGGGAGGGCGCTGTTATGTGCGTGGGATCTTCCTCTTCCGATTTTCCTCTGAGTCATCAGTCATAGAGTCATAACGGCACAGAAGGAGGCCATTCGGCCCATCGAGTCCGTGCCGGCTCTCTGTCGAGCAATCCAGTCGATCCCATTCCCCCGCTCTATTCCCGTAGCCCTGCAAGTTTATTTCCCTCAAGTGCCTATCCAATCTCCCCTTGAAAACATTGAGTGTCTCCGCTTCCACCACTTCCGTCGGCAGCGAGTTCCAGGTCCTCACCACTCGCTGCGTAAAAAAGTTTTTCCTCACGTCCCCCTGTATCTCTTGCCCAAAACCTTAAATCTGTGTCCCCTAGTCCTTGTCCCATCAACTAGTGGGAACAGCCTTACCCCGTCTAGCCTATCCAAACCCGTCATAATCTTGTACACCTCTATTAAATCACCCCGCAACCTCCTTTGCTCTAATGAAAACAAATCCAGCTTCTCCAACCTGTCCCACTGTTGTTCCTAGAATTTTGATTTCCCGGTCTACACTGTGCTTCCCCTCTCTATATCAGAACATAAGAACATAAGGAATAGGAGCAGGAGTCGGCCATTTGGCCCCTCGAGCCGGCTCCGCCATTCAATAAGATCATGGCTGATCTTCTACCTCAACTCCACTTTCCCGCCCGATCCCCATATCCCTTGATTTCCCGAATCTTCTCTCACCGTGTCGGATCGAGGTGAGGGCTGCCGGAGGGGGAATCAGCCAGCGTTCCCACTCCTGTCGTGTGAAAGAAAGAACTTGCATTTTCTACAGCGCCTTCCACGACCTCAGGACGTCTCAAAGCGCTTCACAGCCAATGAAGTACCTTTGACGTGTAGTCACTGTTGTAATGTAGGCAACGTGGCAGCCCGCCCACCGACCCCAGCCGCCGCTTCCTAACCATTTCGGGCGGGCAGCAGCTGGATGAGAGGGCCTGGAGTTTAAAATCTCCCGGGCCTCACCCTAACAATGTCGGAGGCGGGCTGGCGAGGTGGGGGGAGTTGGTGGTGTTGGCGCTCGTCTCTCTCTCCGCCCCTCTACCCCCACCTCTGCCGCCCGATTCCTGCTCCCAGGTTAAAATCGGGCCCTGTGTGTTTTACACAGAGGCTTAGGGAAGCTACACTGATGGTATATCAGTGGAATCCCGGGCCCAAGGGAGGCTGCCATTTTGGTCTGGTTTTGGGCAGGACGGTCTAGTTTGCACGGGCATTGACTGGAAACTTTGGAGACGGAACCCGGTCAAACTAACACACGCCACTGACATCAGTCGCAGCGTCATGTTAAGCACAGTGGGTAGCTAGCACTCATTAGCACAGCACTTTGAAGTCAGCTGTGGCTCAGTGGGCAGCACACTCGTCTCTGAGTCAGAAGGTCGTGGGTTCAAGTCCCACTCCAGGGACTTGAGCACATAAAGCTAGGCTGACACTCCCAGTGCAGTACTGAGGGAGCGCTGCACTGTCGGAGGTGCCGTCTTTCGGATGAGATGTTAAACCGAGGCCCCGTCTGCTCTCTCAGGTGGACGTAAAAGATTCCATGGCACTATTTTGAAGAAGAGCAGGAGAGTTATCCCCGGTGTCACTGGGCCAATATTTATTCCTCAACCAACATCACTAAAACAGATTACCTGGTCATTAGCACATTGCTGTTTGTGGGACCTTGCTGTGCGCAAATTGGCTGCCGCGTTTCCCACATTGCAACAGTGACTCCACTTCAAAAGTACTTCATTGGCTGTAAAGTGCTTTGAGACGTCCGGTGGTGGTGAAAGGCGCTATAGAAATGCAAGTCTGTCTTTCTTTTATGACTGCAAAGTTGGCGTGTCAGCCAGGAGTTGTCTCAACCTACACCCGTGTGGCATTGCAAGATGGTACGCTGGCAGTGGTGGCATGGGACACTGGGGGATCAGCAGGCTCCCCATAGCATGCACTTTTATCCAAAATCATAGATCCACACAGCACTCAAGGAGGCCATTCGGCCCATCGAGCTATCCCATTGGTCCCACTCTCCCCCGCTCTTTCCCCAAAGCCCTGCAAACGTTTCCCTTTCAAGTATTTATCCAATTCCTCTTTGAAAGTTGCTATTGAATCTGCTTCCACCATCTTCTCAGGCAGTGCATCCCAGCTCATCACAACTCGCTGTGTTAAAAAAAAATCTCCTGATCCCCCTCCTAATTATCATAAATCTCTGTCCTCTGGTTACTGACCCTCCAGCCAGCGGAAACGGAACTGGTACAGCAGCCTCACCCAGCCCTTGGCACAACACCCTATTATACCCACACCCAGCCCATTTAGTGCTTGGGATCCGATTTTAGCAGCGACTGTTAGTAGGATTGGCAGCTGCCTGGGTTTGTACAGGAGGGTCCATTGTTTGAGAGGGCGAGGGAGAGACTGGTAATAAATTTCCAAGTGCCCGCTGGCACAGGGAGCTCGCCATCCACTGACATCGGAAGGTCACGGGTGCCTTGTCCTATCCATTGGCATCAATATAGTACAATTACTCCCTAAAGGGTGTGCTTTTTCAAGAAAATATGACTCACTTTTCCCATTGTGCTTGCCGTGGAGTCATTCATTGTTAAAGGTTCAATGACTTTTCATCAAAACTCAAGCTATAACGACTGCCACCACTCCCTCCTCCTATCCGATATTGGGGGAGGGGGAGGGGGGGTGCGCGGTGAGTTGGGGGAGCCTACGTTCGAGATCCACGGGGATCGATGGATTTTCCAGGAAGTCATTTTGGGAATCACGAATAGGAAAGGGTTAATTGGATAACCTTGGCACTGTTATTGTGCTTTGTGTACGTCTCCGACCTCTTCAGATTGGGCGAAGGCAGGCCCCATAAATCAGACGAGCGCCTATACCGAGGAACCTCAGAGTCATTCATCACAAAGCCAGCAGTAAATAGCAATATCCGCAGCCGTTGAACGATCCCAGAGCACAGCAAACAGTGATGCCGAATCTCTCAGCAACTCCCATCGGGAGAACAGTAATAACGGTGTCATCTTTGATTGGACTCAACCTATGCCAGTCCGCGTGGGGCGGGAGGGTAGTTGTCGGGGTGTGCAGGGGTGCCAAGTACTGACAAAGTGAGAGCCATTACACGGGGCGTCCCTTCGCTGGTTTGTCCTGTTCATTCTGCCTAGACTTTGCATCGAAAAAGTAGGCACATCCTGACATTTTAACATTTGAACCCAGGATGCGGGCATCTTTGGCAAGGCTGCATTTGTTGCCCATCCCTAGAAATAAAAAAAAGACTTTACATTTATATAGCGCCTTTCATAACCTCAGAACGTCCCAAAGTGCTTTACAGCCAATGAAGTACTATTTGAAGTGTGGTCACTGTTGTAATGTAGGCAAATGTAGCAGCCAATTTGCGCTTAACAAGGTCCCTCAAACAGCAATGTGATAAATGACCAGATAATCTGTTTTTATGATGTTGGTTGAGGGATAAATATTGGGCAGGACACTGGGGAGAACTCCGCTGCTCTTTTTCGAAATAGTACCATGGGATCTTTTACGTCCACCTGAGAGGGCAGACGGGGCCTCGGTTTAACATCTCATCCGAAAGACGGCACCTCTGACACTGCAGCGCTCCCTCATTGTTGGCACCGGAGTGTCAGCCTGGATTATGTGCTCAAGTTTCTGGAGTGGGACCTGAACCCATTTTGAATCAGAGGTGAGAGAGCTACCACTGAGCCAAGGCTGACACTCAAAGTGTCGTCACTGTTGTAATGCAGGCAAACGCAGCAGCCAATTTTGTGCACAGCAAGCTCCCACAAACTGTAGTGGGATGAACGACCAGCTAATCATTTTGGTGCTGTGAGCTGAGGGATAAATATTGACCAGGACACCGGGAGAACGTCCCTGCTCCTCTTGGAATAGTGTCATGGGATCCTTTTCTTCCACCTGGGCAAAAGCCTAAAGCAGCAGATTACCGTTGGCACCAGTAATGGACGACGCAGAACAGGGCTAATTTTCTGACTTGTCACCGATGCATCAGCCCACTCCACCAGAACAGATTATCTGGTCATTCATCTCCTTGCCGCTTGTGGATCTTGCTGTGCGCAAATTGGCTACCGCGTTTCCCTACATTACAACAGTGACGACACTCCAAAAGTATTGCATTGGCTGTTGAAGAGCTTTGGGACGTCCTGAGGTAGTGAAAGGCGCTATATAAATGCAATTTCTTTCTTTATCGCTTCTTATTTAAGTTGGGTACAGGGGAACCCAGCAGCACAGAGTTTAAACTGTGCCTCGAAAGTGTCCGATGCAAAGTGATGATTTCCGATGTTGACATACTTGGAGGGCTAAATTCGGTTGATTTGCGCCTCCCTTTAGCGCCCTAAGAGGGCGCTAACGGGGCGCAAATCAACTAGCGCCTGGCCGCGGCACCGCGAACACCTCCCGTGCACTTCAGCGGGAGGTTAGCGGTGGCGCTAACCGTTAGCGCCGCGCTACGCCACCGGCGATGACGTCATCGCCGTGCACAGCGCCCCGCTCGCGTCCCGGCTGTAATATTGGGTGGCGCCCCCCGACTTACTGCCAGACGCTGTATCCGCCGGGGTCAGGGGGGCCTACCTGTGGCCGGAGTGGCGCTAGTTAAAGGGGAGGTGGCGGGCGGCCATTTTTGTTACTGGCCACCTGCCAGCACCTGCCCCCGTTGCTGTCCCCGGCCCTCGTGAAGCCCCCTCCGCGGGGTGCTGGCGGCTCTCCGTGAGCCCGGCACACCTCTTGAGTGCCGGGCTCGTTTGTCGGCACTCCCGATCCCTGTTGGCCCAGCTGGGCGCCGGGACGCGCTGCGCCAGGCCCCTCCCCTTTAATAAGGGGAGGAAGGCTTGCAGTACCGCCTGCATGGCGCTGCGGCACGTAGCGCCACGATATTGGCTCGCAGCGCCCCAAGAGGGTCGCGGGGCGCTTACAGTAGCGCCCCTCCTCCCTCTCGGGGCGCTACCTGGGAAAATCGGCCGCGGGGGCGCTAACTTTTTCGGGGCGCTACCCAATTTTTACCCCTTGCTGTTTAAGGCTAATGGAATGTTGGCCTTTATTTCAGGGGCATTGGAATTCAACAATGAGGAGGTGATACCTCAGTTGTCTGGAGCCTTGATCAGATCCTAACTTGGAGTAACTGCGTTCAGTTTTGGGCACTGCACCCCAGGAAGGATATATTGGCCTTGGAAACGGAGCAGTGCAATTTCACCAAAATGATAGGGTTAAATTATGCGGACAAATTGCATCAACTTTTCTGGTATTGCCTTGAGTTTAGAAGGTTGAAAGGTTGATCTGATCGAGGTGTTTAAAATGATAAGGGGGGGTTTGATAGGGTAGATCCAGAGAAACTATTTCCTTTGGCGGGGGATTGCAAAACAACAGGGGGATAATCTCAAAATTAGATCAGGAGCGAAATCAGGCAGCAATTTCCCCCGCACAAAGGGTAACGGAAATCTGGGACTCTCTCCACCAAAAGGCTGTGGATGCTGGGGGTCAACTGAGATTTCCGAGCCTGATTGATAGATTTTTATTCGGTAAGGGCTTCAAGGGATATGGAGCAAAGGCAGGTAAATGGAGTTTACAGGACAGCCATGATCTAACTAAACGGTGGAACATGCTCGAGGGGCTGAATGGACTCCTCCTGTTCCGAATGTTTTTATTTCAGATTTTTCGTTTCCACGTTTGGTTTCGTTTTATCTCTCCTTTAGACTATCGCTGTTTTATGTATTTACAATAATAGGACAGTTTAAGACAGCTTAATGACATTTACGATGGCTGGTCTCCAGTAGTTAGTGAATAATGACGTGTTAAACTGATCTGTTTAGATGGCTGGTTGACAGATTAGCATTTGCAAGGTAGGAGTTGGGGGTCATTAATCTACTGGGTAACTATGCAATCAGTATATATGAGCCTCACAACGAGGCATAGAGAGAGAAAAGAATTACTCTGATTATATACTTAACAGAACAAGGTTCTGAAGAAATTAATGAAGTGAAATCTTGGCATTTTAAAAGCTATAAACTTAATAGATACTAGGGACGAGGGAAGAGCCAGGAAATAAAGGGGCCAGCTCCACTTAGTTTGAACTCAGCCAAGCCCAGCAATGACCCACAGAGTACAAATCTACAATATATCAAGGCTTTGACAATCTGCGGCTGTTCCGGTGTACTCCTGCCTGGAGCTTCGGTGGGAGTACATCGGAATGGCCGGAACCAGGCCCGCGATTTTAGGTTGCCAACTCTGGTCAGACGTATTCCCGGAGGTTTCCGCACATGACCGCCCGCCTCCAACCGCACCGCTCGGTCAAATAGCCACTTTTGCCCACCTCCTGTATTTTTTTTATATAAGTAATAAAGGAAAGCGTTGAAAGAAAATGTAAAAAAAAAAACGACAATTTTTTTTTAATGCACCATTTATGTTTCTTTAATCTTTAATTCTTGGAGACTCCGGGGCTAACTACTGGAGAGTTGGCAACGCTAGGCCGAGGCCCTTCCAGATGCCAAGTTCTGGCCTGGCGCCAGAGTTTCTGGGATGCCCGGTTGGTGGGGGGGTTTGGAGCCTCCACCTGGCCCCAAGTATGGCCATTGATTTAAATGGGGGGGTTGGGACTGTGGTGTGGGGGCGGGGGGGCCGGGGAGTCCGAAGGTTGGAGTTGCTGCAGCCAGGGGCCTTATTTTTGGGGGACCCAGCACACAGCCTGCACAGGTTGCCATGGTGAGAAAAGGAATACCGGCCGACCCAGCGACACGTGGGGACCACCTGGGGGGTGTTCAGCCTGCGACTGTGGTCTGGAACCCCAAAGGTTTGCTACCACAAATTTCTAAAGCAGCCCCATTGCAATTGCCTCCCATGTCTCCAGTTGGATGAGGTCCAAGACCTCCCCATGTAGGTCATCTCTACCAGGCTTTCAGGGCGTGTTGCAATGGTGTGCCCCTAGCCACATGGGCACCCACTAATTGCGGGCAAATGAAGGGACCTCCCCCGACCCAGCAAACCATGGCACTTACACTGAGAGATGTTGCCCCACAGGTTTTCAGAGTCTTGCACCTTCTGTTAATGTCACACTTACTTCCTGTCACACTTTGGCTGTCACACTTTCTGGGTTAGCTCAAAGTAGAATCTGAATCCGAAGTGGCGCCCAAACAGATCACACATGACTAGATAAATCGATGGCCCTGATAGTACATTATCACAGATATATTGTAGTAGTGTCAGCCATGGCTCAGTGGGCAGCACTCTCGCCTCTGAGTCAGAAGGTTTGTGGGTTCCAAGTCCCACTCCAGAGACTTGAGCACAAAAATCTAGTCTGACACTCCAGTGCAGTGCTGAGGGAGTGCTGCACTGTCGGAGGTGCCGTCTCTTGGATGAGACGTTGAACCGAGGCCCCGTCTGCTCTCGCAGGTGGACGTAAAAAATCCCACGGCACTATTTTGAAGAAGAGCAGGGGAGTCATCCCCGGTGTCCTGGGGCCAATATTTATCCCTCAACCAACATCACTAAAACAGATGATCTGGTCATTGTCACATTGCTGTTTGTGGGAGCTTGCTGTGTGCAAATTGGCTGCCGCGCTTCCCACATTACAACAGTGACTCCACTTCAAAAGTACTTCATTGGCTGTAAAGCGCTTTGGGATGTCGTGAAAAGTGCTATATAAATGTAAGTATTCTTTCTTTTTATAAAATAGCATAATCTCTCATACGTCATGAGCAATAGCACGCAGGTTAACAATCTGAGCCTTCGACAGGACATTCTGACAGCCTAAGACAGCTTAATGAGATTTAAGTTGATTAGACTCCAGTAGTTGGTGAATAATGATTTGCTAAACCCAAAACATTAACTTCTCTTTAACTTTACAGATGCTGTGTATTTCCAGCATTTTCTGATTCTGCTTCAGTGTCCCTTAAGCCTGGTCAGATTCTTTGGCCTTTCTTCCTCTGCCCCAAGGGTTAGTGACCCTTGTGGCTCAGTGGGTAGCACTCTTGCTCCCTGGGTCAGAAGGTTGTGGGTTCAAGTCCCACTCCAGAGACTCCAGCACAAAAATCTAGGCTGACACCTTAGTGCAGTGCTGAGGGAGTGCTGCACTGTTGGAGGTGCCGTCTTTCTGATGAGACGTTAAACCGAAGCCTCGTCTAGAGGGCTGCTGTGAAACCCTATTGCAGAAAGAGTCGAAATTGAATTTGAGTACTGCGTACAGTTTTGGTCTCCTTATTTAAGGAAGGATATACTTGCATTGGAGGCAGTTCAGAGACGATTCACTAGGTTAATTTCAGAGATGAGGGGGTTGACTTATGAAGGCAGGTTGGGCCTATATTCATTGGAGTTTAGAAGAATGAGAGGTGATCTTATTGAAACATATAAGATACTGAGGGAGCTCGACAAGGTAGATGCAGAGAGGATGTTTACCCTCGTGGGGAAATCTAGAACTTGGGGGCATAGTTTCAGAATAAAGGGTCGCCCTTTTATAACTGAGATGAGGAGGAATTTCTTCTCTCAGAGGGTCGTAAATCTGTGGAATTCTCTGCCCCAGAGAGCCGTGGAGGCTGGGTCATTAAATACAATTAAGGTGGAGATAGACAGATTTTTGCAGGATAAGGAAGTGAAGGGTTATGGGGAGCGGGCAGGGAAGTGGCTTTGAGCCCAAGGTCAGCCATGATCTTATTGAATGGCGGAGCAGGCTCGAGGGGCCAAGTGGCCTATTCCTGCTCCTATTTCTTATGTTCTTATGAAGGGGAAAAGAATTGAAACTAAAAAAATAAATGTAATTCTGATTGTTCATGAGGTAAAAACAATTTGAAAATCTGCAGACGACATTCACTACCTCATGGAGGCTGGTTTTGAGTCTACCCCCTCCCCCACTCCAACTCCAGACTCTGAAATCTTGACAAGAGGTTCTCACCAACTGACATCCATTATTTCTTAAATCTACAGTGACGGGGAATGGGAATAACCTCACAGTTGTGGAATGTTCCTCACACGGCTGAGCTATTTCCTCTCCGTTGATTGCTGGCGACAGAGAGGTTCCTGGGAATTCAGGTTCTTGGAGGTGTGTTTATAATTTCCACGGTAACAGGACCTTTTCCTCTGATCGTTTCATTACGGGAGGCAAAGAGTAACTGATGACAAAAGGAATTAGTTCCTTAACAGCTAACAGCCCCTCAGTGGCTTTTTATAAACGAACAGGATAAATGGTTGAAAGTTTCTGTTTGTTGTATCAGGGCTGGTTGAAATAATTCCCCTTGTAGGCTCCCACCTCTATACAGACCCTTGCAGCTAGAGGTTGACATGACGTGAGACTTCATTGTGGCTTACTAATCTCCCTCTTTCGCTCTGTTTCTCTGTCCTGATCTCTCACGCTGGGCCATGACGTGTCGCTTTGCCACGTGTCTAAAAATGAAAGACTTGCATTTCTATAGCGCCTTTTACAACCTCAGGATGTCCAAAGCACTTTACAGCCAATTAAATACTTTTGGAATGTAGTCACTGTTGTAATGTAGAAAATGCGACAGCCAATCTGCGCACAGCAAGCTCCCACAAACAGCAACGTGATAATGACCAGATAATCTGTTTTAATGATTTTGGTTTGAGAGATAAATATTGGCCCAGGACACCGGGGAGAACTCCCCTGCTCTTCTTCGAAATAGTGCCGTGCGTGGATCTTTTACGTCCACCTGAGAGGGCAGACGGGGCTTTGGTGTAATGTCTTTTCCGAAAGACGGCACCTCCGACAGTGCGGCACTCCCTCAGGATTGCGCTGGGAGTGTCAGCCTAGATTTCTGTGCGCAAGGCAGAACCTTCTGACTCAGAGGCGAGAGTGCTACCCACTGAGCCATGGTTGACCAAAGGAGGAAAGGCATTGGAAGAGGATGATATGGTCGGCCGTGTCAAAAGCTGCAGAGAGGTCGAGGAGGTCAAGCAGGGACCATGCACCATGGTTACAGTCGTAGAGGATGCCTTTTGTGACTTTGCTTAGGGCTGTCTCAGTGCTGTGACGGGCGGAAACCTGATTGAAATGGTTCAAACATGGAATTGCAGGAAAGTTGGGCACAGATTTGGGAGGTGATAACATGTCCAAGGTCTTTAGAGAGGAAAGGGAGGTTGGAGTTGGTAGAGTGGTTTGCCACGACAGAGGGGTTTGCGGGTGCTTTTTTCTGGGACTCAAGCCTGGAATGGTGGCAAGAGAGTAGGAAGGCAAAGGAGTAGCAATGGGTTGGGTTTGGCTTGAGGGGACACAGAAAATTACCAAAGAGGGGTGAAAGGAAAGATGGCATTATGGGAGAAGACAGGAGAGAAGGAAACAAGAGACCAAAAAAAGGAATAGAAATAATGGGCTTGGGTCTGGAGTGGCAGCCAAAACGTGCAGGCGGATAGACGCAGAGGGAATTTAGGTTAAATAGGCATGGAGTCATAGAATCATACATCACAGAAGAAGCTCATTCGGCCCATCGTGCCTGTGCCGGCTCTTTGAACGAGCTGTCAAATTAGCCCCACTCTTTCCCCATAGCCCTGCAAATTTCTCCCCTTCAAGTATTTATCCAATTCCCTTCTGAAAGTTACTATTGAATCTGTTTCCACCGCCCTTTCAGGCAGTGCAATCGCTGCATAAAATGTTTTTCTCTTCATCTCACCTCTGTCTTTTTTGCCAATGACCTTAAATCTGTGTCTTAAATGAGGCCTGTCCTGACCATAAACAGAGGGCCTTGCCTTTTACTCCGGGCGCCTTGAATCAAACAAAACTCGTTGCACTCCGTTTTCGTATCTGAACGTTACAATAAATGGGAGGATACCTAATTAACCAACTGTTGGCCGACAGGGGCGAAACCTCACTCTGTCGACACCCTCACCAAACGCTGAAGGTAAGGATGAATGGCCGCGAAATGAGAACCTTTAGCGCCAGCCGTTCAGGCCGGTTTGGAAGATAAAATGGCGGCCGCCTCGCTTCCGGTGTGGAACGCGGCGGCCGCCACTTTGGGCAGGTCGGCAGCGCTGCCGTTGCCGGCGCTTGCTGCACATATTTAAATGATCCAGATCGTGACGTCAATCGGCATGCAACTCCTGAACTGACGCACGATCTGTGACTTTGGACATCACCGCTCTAAATAATGCCCTCGGCAAACCACGCATGGAAGAACGTGCGTGCAGCAGTACAACAGAGACGCTGCCAGCGCTTCGTAAAGGGACACTCACAACTTTCAGGTAAGTTTAGATTTTTGCTTTTGGACTGGTTTCTTTACACTTTATTGGAGTAGTGGCTTGGTGCAATACATTTAAAAAGTTGTTAAAGTGTGCAGGGAGCGCAGGTTGTGCTGCTGGATGCTTGCAAGGCTTTAGCTCTTAAAGGAAGGCTTCTGAAAACACCACTAGCTCCCAGTCCTAGGGGCTGTGGTTGCAGTCCCCCTTGGGCTACAGCATCACATGGAGGTGGAGCAGAGGCAGAAAATGGGACAAGCTGCTCGCAGAGGGAGAAGGAGGAGGAAGAGGAAGAATCAGAAGAGGAGGAGGCAGAAGAAAGAAAAACAGAAGAGGATGAAGCAGAAGGAAGGAGGCAACCCAGACAGACCGGTTCCGGACAGGATATCAGGGATCGAATCATCTGCCTGCAGTACCAGTGAACACAACCCCAATTCCCCTTTCAACATTTGCCCCACACCTTACCTTCCCTCTGCACCTGACCATCACAGCGTCCTCTTGGCCACAATGCTAAAATAAAAGCCACCACAAAGCAAACTTTCTAATCCAACTTTATCCATATATGTATCCAATATTACATCTAAAGATCAACTAATCACCCTTGTGCATTCCCTTAGTGACTGTCTTGCATCTGCCTTTGCCTATCCTAGTGCTGTTACGCAGTGCTACCCCAGCATGGCTGGTGGAAGGCTGCTGACTTTCAGTGGGGGACACTGCAGATGGGCTTGCAGGATGACCTCGAGGAGCTGGTGACTGGGAGTGTAAAATCGAGTGATGGTGTTTCCTCTTCTTCTTCACTCTCCTCTCCCTCTTCTTGTTGACCCATTGGCTGGGCAGGCTGGATATCCTGGGTATCTGAAATGAGGAAGCCTCAAGAGTAGGGTTGTGGTGAAGGGGCGGGGGGGGGGGGAAGCAAGAGGTGAATGCTTACACCATGTGCAGCTTGTAAATCAGAAAAGATTGTGGGATGAGGGGGAAGTGGGATGTGAGAAGGAGGATAACGTACGAGAATACCGGCACCTTGTATTCTTTCAGCTCGCCGCTGGCCAAGAGCTCAGCCATGCCCCTGCCAAGAATGGCCAGCACTGTCTCCTCCAAGGGGGTGAGGTGAAGCTAGCAATGTGAGGTGTGCCTTGCGTTTGGTAGAGATTGTTGGTAGGTGAATGATGGGGGGGGGGGGGGGTCGTGCATTGAGCAGTATGTGAGGCTAGTGGTGTAGTTGGTAGTAGATGGCTTTTGAAGATGCATTCACTGACCTTGACCACTGGTCTGAGGTCATGAAGTTTCTTTGGGCACTGGAGTCAGGTCCTGGGGCTAAATTGCTGGCAGTGACCGCCTCGGCGATCTGGTCCCACATTCTTCTTTCTGGAGGGCCTCCTGGCCGCCTGTGGGTAGAGGACCTCTCTTCCAGTGTTGACACCCTGTACAAAGCTGGAGTGCTGCGTCCGAGACCCCGGGTGCCTTTTCCCTGGCCTGTTGAGCCATTTGTATTAGTGCTGAAGCACTTTTAGCATTTTGATCAGCAGAAGGCAGCTCAATTTTAAGAGATGCAGACTTCCTAGTGCTAAAGGAAATCAATTGTTTCAATCTGCCGAAGGCAGCTCAGCTTTAAGAGGTGCAGACTGCCTTTAAGAGGAGCAGGCTAGCTTTAAGTAAAGCTAGCCTCGCTCCAGCAACGCGAACTTCGGTCCCCCATTGAGTGCGCAGTCTGTCGGCAGCGCATACCGCACTTGGCTGTGCGCTGCTATCGTGATAATTAGCAGGCAGCACCAAATTGACATGCTGCTTGCGCTTTTCGAACAGGCGCGGGCATATCTCGCATTGCCAAGCCCGTGCCCGATTTTTAGAGTTATCGAATTTCTCTCCCCAATGTCTTTCCAATGAGATCTCTACATGGCTGGCTTTGGCCCACTCACTGATGGGCAGCTGGATCGAGCCTGGGGACCTAGTAATGAGGCCACAAGTATTGGAATTCAATCATAAATAAACATTAAATTACAGCAAATAAGGTTCATACTAGAGAGAGGCCTGCTTAAAAAAATAACCATGATGCAATAATTAAAAGACAAATATACAGACATGAAACGTCTAACAGATTACAGCTGTGTTTTGGCAAATTTGCACATTTCTAAACCTCAAGTTTCTTTTGTTAAGTTAGCTCCTCTCCTTCCAAGATGTATTTAAATTTAAATAATTGTCTGCAAGATTTGCAGTCCTCACGCCCAACCCACACAAGTTATGGTCATCCCGCATTGCTTTCATCTTATCTTTGAAATACCATTCCATTTGTCGCTGATCTGTCAGTTGAACACCTTCCCACTCACCAGCCACTAGAGCCAGGAGTGTGAATACTCTCCACTTGCCTGGATGGATGCAGTTGCAAACAACACTCAAGAAACTCGACACCATCCAGGACTTGATGGGCAGCCCATCCACCACCTTAAAAAAAATCCACTCTCTCCACCACCGCTGCACCGTGACTGCAGTGCGTGCTATCCACAGGATGCACTGCAACATCTTGTCAAGGCTTCTTCGGCAGCACCTCCCAAACTCGCGACCTCCACCACCTAGAAGGACAGGAGTACCGGGCGCATGGGAACACCATCACCTCCAAGTTCCTCTCCAAGTCACACATCATCCCAACTTGGAAATTTATCGGCCGTTCCATCATCGCCGCTGGATCAAAATCCTGGAGCTCGATACTTAACAGCACTGTGGGAGTGCCTTCACCACATGGACTGCAGCGGTTCAAGAAGGCGGCTCACCACCACCTTCTCAAGGGCAACTAGAGATGGGCAATAAATTCTGGCCTTGCTCGCGATGCCCATATCCCAAGAATGAATTAAAAAAGAGTCCAGCCAGTGATAATGATGACCTCAGAGCTCCTTCTGGTATCCTAAATCTTGGTTGACCAACCTGTGTCCCAAGGGCCAAAAAATAGCTCCTTGAGCTGTGGCAGCCTTGCCCTTGGAAACCAGAGAACTCAGTTCTGTTTGAGCTTATATTTCTGACTGGGTTATTACGGTAGATAGTCTCCCTGCGTGCAACAACATCAGCAGCTACTTCCATAAGTGGACCTCACGTCCCCTATGAACCAGAGCACGCCCTTACCTAGTCAATAGCTAGGGAAATGTAGCGTGACCAGGGGTTGAACAGAGAGCCCATGCCACTGTACTCTGCCCTACAGGATTATATCAGATGCTACCATTCACTTGAGTTTTGCATATGTCCAGATCCAATTGGAACATTTAACAATACAACCCTCATTTGAGAGTAAAATTCTTCCCAGTCGCAACTTACAGGCTCCATGCATAGACACTGGCATATGTAATTCCCTTCCCTAGTGCAGTACTGCCTTGAATGATTCCTGTTTTTTATGGTTAGAAACCTAATGGCCAAGAAATTCGCGTGGCCGGCTTGCCGCGGGGGTAAGGATCGCGCGCGCTCTTATCCACCGCGCCTGCCGTTGTGTTTTGGGCCCACAGGAACTTCGGGTCCTGGGCCTCTCCCAAGTGCCGGCGCGCAGTGCTTGCGTGTCCCAGGGGCGCAGTTAGTGCGATGTGTCCCCTGGGATCACGTGGGCCATGGAGAGCCAATGGCAGCAGACCATCTTTCATTCATAGATTTGACAGGAGAACTGTCAAATCTGTGAATTGAAATCGGCCCCAAAAGAACAGCTAAACTTCAAATAAATTTAAAAAAAACATCACAATTATAAAATAACTATAGTTAAATAAATTAACCACTTTAAACAAAAATTTAAATTTTTGAAAAAATTAAAATACTTTTTAAAAGTGATAAAAATAAACTTACCTTTCTTTAAAGTATCTAAAAAAGATAAACCTGTTGAAATTTTTTTTAAATTATACTTAATTAACCACTTACCTTGTTGAAAACGGGTCTTGCGCCTCCTTTTCATAAGCTTAGTTTCTTCAATACTTACCCTCGCGTAGAAACCTGAAAAAAAATCTAAGTGTGCTGCGTGCACGCAGCCTCTACCACGCACGCGGTTCACCTAGGAACCGCCCCCTTCACCAGACCGGAAGTTCCGGTTTCCCGCGCATGCGCAGTGCATGCAGGAAACCGGCACTTCGGGACGTCTTACGGGTGAGTACGGACTGTGTACTCACCCGGGAAGGGCCGAATTTTTGGCCCAATGATTTGCTTTGTAACTGGGCTGTGTAAATTGCAGGAAAGTAATTGATTGTTTCGTGCTGGGAGAGAAAAGGGAAACGGTATGGATAATGCAGAGAGTAGAATCCAGCAAGACAATGACTCTTTTAGGAATCAAAAAGCCAGTTATAGTGAAATAAAATCTGCTCTTCAAAATAGTGCCATGAGATCTTTTACATCTTCCTGAGTAGGCAGACGGGGCCTCGGTTTAACGTCTCATCCGAAAGATGGCATCTCTGACAGTGCAGCACCCCCTCAGTACTGCACTGGAGTGTCAGCTGAGATTTTTGTGCTCAAGTCTCTGGAGTGGGACTTTGAACCCACAACCTTCAGACTCAGAGGCGAGGGTGCTGCCCACTGAGCCACTGGCTGACAATGTTTACATTGATCCACTGAATTATATTTTTGCGTCTTTTATTACCTACAGTTTTAACTCGAAGGCCTCAGCCCCTCTCAAAAGCCAAGGCTTGGACTCGATATTTTTCACCAGTGCAGTCACTTTGCTAGCTGCGGGTAGCTCTTGCAGTCTGAGCCTATGCAGTCTGCACATCTATCCATGATTAATCGGCAGTACTTAAGCTAGCAAGATGACTGAATGCTTAGCTTTGAAATGTTTTGAAGAAAATCTACAGGACAAATTTCAAAAGTTTTATTCAGCTGAAGTTTATATTGAGTGCTTTTTCTCAAATGGAGAGGCTGTGTGAGTGCGCGCGTGGGACTGTGATAGAGACAAAAGTGGGTGACTTTCTCAATGGGGAGCTTTTGGAGGCGGGACTCCCACTTGTCGGGTTTCAGTCCCGCCTCCAAACCCGCCTTCCCAGGGCTGGCAAGATCGCACCCTATAGAGAAAAGAAAATAAACAAGACAGACTGTACTGATTACAGACCTGTTCTGGTTTTGGTTGGTGTTATAAATCTGTTATAAAATTCAGAAAGTGTATTAATCTGAGAGAAAGAGAAAGAGAGGGAGAGAAACAGGGTGTCTTTCCTCATTGTAATTTATCTATAAAAACCAAATGAGTTGAATTTTGAAAGCAAATAAAACCAATCATTTTTAACTGATTAACACCTGCTCTTTGTTAATAGAAAATGTAAACATTCTAATTACAGAGATCTATGAGAGAGTGATGGAAATATATAAACAGATACAGATAGATAAATGGAGAGATAGATGGAGAGCAAGAGGGACAGAGATACATAAAGAGACACAGATAGATAAATAGAGAGATAGATGGAGAGAGAGAGAGACATAGAAATACAGTTCCTGGAACCAACCACAAACGACAAATGTAATATTTACATAGATCATAGAATCATAGAAATTTACGGCACAGAAGGAGGCCATTCGGCCCATCGTGTCTGTGCCGGCCGACAGAGCTATCCAGCCTAATCCCACTTTCCAGCTCTTGGTCCGGAGCCCTGTAGGCTAGGGCACTTCAAGTGCATATCCAAGTACTTTTTAAATGTGATGAGGGTTTCTGCCTCTACCACCCTTTCAGGCAGTGAGTTCCAGACCCCCACCACCCTCTGGGTGAAAATAGTTCTCCTCAAATCCCCTCTAATACTTCTACCAACTACTTTAAAGCTATGCCCCCTGGTTATTGACCGCTCTGCTAAGGGAAATAGGTCCTTCCTATCCACTCTATCTAGGCCTTTCATAATTTTATACACCTCAATTAAGTCTCCCCTCAGCCTCCTCTGTTCCAATGAAAACAACCCCAGCCTATCCAATCTTTCCTCATAGCTAAAATTCTCCAGCCCAGGCAACATCCTCGTAAATCTCCTCTGTGCCCTCTCCAGTGTACTCGCATTTTTCCTGTAATGTGGTGACCAGAACTGTACACTGTGCTCTAGCTGTGGCTTAATTAGTGTTTTATATAGTTCAAGCATAACCCCCCTGCTCTTATATTCTATGCTTCTCTTAGAATCCAATGCTGTAAGACCATGGAGCTCACCAGCTGCTGAGCCCCAGTGCCCGTAAGTCTGGCTGAAGAATGTCTGGGTTGAGAAGAGTTATTTAATTTTGAAGAAATCCACTTTATATGCAAGATGCTCCACTCCAGCAAAGAGCGTGCACAGGCGCAATGGGCCGAATGGCCTGCTTCTGTGCTGTGTGATTCTATGGTTCCACGATTCTAATTTCTGGGCCAGAATATTATCCCTTTAAACCTTGATCCCATTGCTATTAGTGATCCAGGGCCTTTCAGCAGGTGCCAATTAATGCAGCAGCAACTGCTTTCGTTGGGATTGTATTGCACGCCTTTGAGGAAGAAAAAAAAACCAATTGAGCTAAGCATCCTTTTCCCCCGGGTTAACATGTACGGCTGGATCTTTGCATCTGATGCAATCCTTCCCGCAATGAGACGGTGGCTCAGTTGGTAGCACTCTCGCCTCTGTGTCAGAAGGTCGTGGGTTCAAGTCTCACTCCCTGAGACTTGAGCACAAAATCCAGGCTGACACTCCAGTGCAGTGCTGAGGGAGTGCTGCACTGTCAGAGGTGCTGTCTTTCAGATGAGATGTTCAACCGAGGCCCTGTGTGTCCTCTACAGGTGGATGTAAAAAATCCCGTGGCACTATATCAAAGAAAAGCAGGGGAGTTATCCCTGGTGTTGCTGGCCAATGTTTATTCCTTAAATCAACAGCACTAAAGCAGATTATCTGGTCATTATCACATTGCTGTTTGTGGGAGCTTGCTTTGTGCAAATTGGCTGCCGCGTTTCCTACATTACAACAGTGACTACACTTCAAAAGTATTTCATTGGCTGGAAAGTGCTTTGGGACATCCTGAGGTTGTGAAAGGCGCTGTAGAAATGCAAGTCTTTCTTTCTGTGAATAACCAATACTCAATTATCCGGGGATCATTTGCCCGTTGAGCTGATTTGTTCACCTCTCCACTCCTCAGGACTGATTCTCTGATGGAGATCTTGCAGGGCAGAGTTGTGCTTGTGGGGAAGGGGGGTTGCAGGCGAACGAGTGGCGCCCACTGTTCGTTAGACTTTCACTTGCCCACGGACTTTCTGTGGGGTCAGCGGGACATCGCCCTCTACAGGGGATCTGGGACTCGGTGCGAACAGGGCAAGCCACGGCCTACCTCCTAAACCAATCAGATTGAAGAATCGTTAATGAGCAGCGCAGAGCCTGAACCAGGAAGTGTCAGTTGTCAAATCAGGTACAGAGGACAAAATAAAAAGAGGGAAAGAAGATTGGATTAAGAGAGCGAGAGATAAAAGAAACAGAAAGGAAAAAATGTTGTGGGAGCTTGCTGTGCGCAAATTGCCTGCTGCGTTTAATACATTATAACTGTGACTACATTTCCAAAAAGAACTTCATTTGTTGTAAAGCGCTCTTGGGACATCGTGAGGTGGTGAAAGGCGCTATATAAATGCAAGTCTTTCTTTTCTATGGGCAAAGATGGGCCGATTGGCTTCCTTCTGTGCTGTTGGATTCTATATCGCCTTGCTATGAATTCTCAGCTTTGAAACTGGTAAGGGATTAATATTAAATGCAAGGTGAAGGAAGGTTTACGCTTTTCACAGAATAATGGGCAGAATCGTGAAATTTAATCCCGAAAGGACCAGTAAAAATCCTAGAATGCCAGTTAATAAAATGGGATTTCACCTATTCAGTTACTGAAGATCAGTGGCTGCGATGTTACCCCCACATGGCATACACATTCCATCTGTTATAAAACAGCAAATCCCCCAATTCAGAGCTAAGGGAGACCTGCTGGTCTGCTTAAGAACAATTCACCAGCTTTTGTGGAGGCCACCAATATTTTTGCCCCTCTCTCTGCAGCCACTTACTTTTAAATTTCTTTAAATTTATCCTTCACCCCTTGGGAGCAATGTGATTTCCCACCTTCTTCTCTAGTCACCTCCCAACACCAGGCCCAGCCTGAGCTGGGACCTTTCCAACCTTAACAAGGTGGAGTTGAGCTGCCGAATCAGGTAGAGTCGGAGCACTAATGGGCAGGAGCAGGAGGTCCGTTTGAAAAACCTCCCCCTAGCAGTCTAATATTTAAAATATAAGCCCATTTTTGCCACCTACATCTGGTCTTATGATGCCATTAAGGTCTTCAGTTAGATTTTTCCATCCAGACTCAAGCCATGATTCCACCCCCTGCCCCTTCCTATCCTTGCCCCTGGCCCTCACCTCCCCTGCTCTGCACCTGCCCCGGAGATACCTCTGCCCCATCTTGCCACTGCTCCGCCCCTGCCCTGTCCTTGCCCCTTCTCTGCCCTTGTTCGTGCTCTTCCCTTGCCCTTGATGTCCCTGCCCCTTGCCCCTGCCCTGCTCTGATCCTGGCCCTTGCTCTTGCCTCTTGCCCTGCTCTGCCCCTGCTCTGCCCTATCCCTACCCCTGGCCCTTGCCCCTGCCTCTTGCCCATCTCTGCTACTTGCCCTGCTCTGCCCCTGCTCCTGCCACGCCCTGCCCCTGCGCCTTGCCCCTGCCCTGCTCTGCCCCTACCCCTAGCCCTTGCCCCTGCCTCTTGTCCTGCTCTGCCTTGCCCCTGCCCTGTTCTGCCCCTGCCCTGCTCTGCCCTGCCCCTACCCCTGGCCCTTGCTTCTGCCTCTTGCCCTGCTCTGCCCTGGCTCTACCCCTTGCCCCTGCCTCTTGCCCTGCTCTGCTACTTGCCCTGCTCTGCCTATCCCCTGCCCAGTTCTGCCACTGCCGTGCTCTGCCCCTGCTCCTGCCATGCCCTGTCCCTGCCCCTGCACCTTGCCCCTGCCCTGCTCTGCCATGCCCCTATCCCTGGCCTCTTGCCTTGCTCTGCTACTTGCCCTGCTCTGCCTTACCCCTGCCCTGCTCTGCCCCGCGTCTTGTCCAGTTTTCGACTTGGCAAAAGCTGCCTGTTGCTTTTCGACACAGAGACAGATAGGAAACAGTGAACCTTCCCGAGGGGCAGAAGATTGTTTCTGTGCACTTGGTGCAGCAGAAACCTGAATGTGTGTTGGAAAGGCCGGGTTTACAATGATCATTATGCCTGATGCGCGGAGCAAATCCTCCCTCCAAATTTTCTGTGCATCTCAGACAATATTTCAGGACGAAAACTTCACCACAGATTAATCAGCTCCCTTTGTTCTCAGCTCGTCCCTTCCTGCCTTGCGATCGGGCAAGCTGTGGAGGGCAATAATTAATCTTTCACTCGCGCTGATGCGCCCATTCCTGTGACCAGCCCCTTTAAGGCAGATCGGTTCCAAGCAATTTGTGTACTGCAACACGCCGAGTGCATGATGGGGAGGAAGAGAAGGCTCGGATTTGTCCTGAGCTGTAAATCTCCTTGACTGATATTTGCATATAGTCATTTGGATTCATGGTTGACTAATTGAGCCATCCATCTAAACCAGTCCCAGCATCGCACAAACAACCCTTTCTCAGCCTGCTAAATATTAAATATATGTTAATGAGTGTTAGGAGCAGGGCAACAGTGCATGTAAATGATACTCACTTAGTCTGAATCAATCTTAACATTGCTTTTCCGTCATCTGAAAACAGTGATTGATTCTATTTGTAACTGGGAGATGTACGTGAAGGGCTCATGGCTCATCATTCATAGAGTGGCTTTGACGCCGCTTTCAGGATCTGAGTCTATTCTTCTTTGATAATGGATGTTCTTCATCTTGGTTGGTGTATGCATTAGCATCTAAATGCAACGACCCAGTTTCGCACAAAATTAAAACTCCACCGACGGACGTCCCGTCTCATCTGGTCCAACGGGCGGCACCACATCTGTATCAGCGCCCAATGTGCGAGGCGGGCGGGACCACATCTGTATCAGCGCCCAATGTGCGAGGCGGGCGGCACCACATCTGTATCAGCGCCCAATGTGCGAGGCGGGCGGGACCACATCTGTATCAGCGCCCAATGTGCGAGGCGGGCGGGACCACATCTGTATCAGCGCCCAATGTGCGAGGCAGGTGGGGCCACATCTGTATCAGTCTCAATGTGCGAGGCGGGCAGGACCACATCTGTATCAGTCTCAATGTGCGAGGTGGGTGGGACCACATCTGTATCAGTCTCAATGTGCGAGGCGGGCGGGGCCACATCTGTATCAGTCTCAGTGTGAGAGGCGGGCGGGGCCACATCTGTATCAGTCTCATTGTGCGAGGTGGGTGGGACCACATCTGTATCAGTCTCAATGTGCGAGGTGGGTGGGACCACATCTGTATCAGCGCCCAATGCGCAAGGTGGGCGGGACCACATCTGTATCAGCGCCCAATGTGCGATGCGGATGGCGCCACATCTGTATCAGTTCCCAATGTGCGAGGCGGGCGGCAGGTCTCCTGGATTCAATCAGAATCTCTTTTTAAACAGCGGTATTATGTTAATTTACTGCTCTGAAGTTTTACTCCCCGATATAACGTTACGAATTCCGAACTGCGAACTGGATCGCTCAATTGTTCTGCAGAATAACAAATAGAAGTCTTGGCTCAATTAAGATCAAAGGCCGTGGAAATCAGATACCCATTGTGAATTAACAAGCGGAAAACTGGCGGAATAACATGACTCTCCACGGTGTTAAAATAGAGCCCCGAATGAAGTTGTGAATCTGGCAGTGTGGTCCTTTTTATTTCATAGCCTTCCATTGAATTCACAGCACAGAAACAGGCCATTCAGCCCAACAGGTCCATGCCGGTGTTTATGCTCCACAGCAGACGCCTCCCAGCCTACTTCATCTCACCCTATCAACATATCCTTCTGTTTCTTTCTCCCTCATGTACTTATCTAACTTTCTCTTAAATGCATCTATGCCATTCGCCTCGACCACACCATGTGGTTGCGAGTTTCACAGACTCACCACTCTCTGAGTAAAGAAATTTCTGCTTATTGGATTTATTAGTGACTATCTTATATTTATGACCCCTAGTTTTGGACTCCTCCACAAGGAGAAATGTCTTCTCTACGTCTACCCTTTAAACCCTTTCATAATTTTAAAGACCTCAATCAGGTCACCCCTCAGTCTTCTCTTATCTAGAGAAAAAAGCCGCAGCCGGTTCAGCCTTTCCTGATAGTTATACCCTTTGGATTCTGGTATCATCTGCAATGCAGGTTCACCGGAGTGATACTGGGGCTTAGAGGGTTATATTATGAGGGCAGGTTACATAAACCTGGCTTGTATTCCCTTGAGTATAGAAGATTGAGGGGTGATCTAACCAAGGTGTTTAAAATGATTAAAGGATTCTATAGGGAAACTATTTCCTCTGATGGGGAATCTAAACCATGAGGACATCCTAATATTAGAGCCAAGCCATTTAGGAAGCACTTCTTCACACAAATCTGGAACTCTCTTCCCCTGAAAAGGCTATGGTTGCTAGGGGTCAATCGAAGCTTTGAAGACTGAGATCGATAGATTATTGTTGGGTAAGCGTATCAAGGGATATGGAGCAAAGGCGGGCAAATAGGGTTGAGGTGCAGATCAGCCGTGATCTAATTAAATGGCGGAATACGTTCGAGGGGCTGAATGGCCTCCTCCTGTTCCTACCATCTTAAAGAAAGGAACCAGATCGATCAGATTTTCAGAGTGTGCTGCCTGGTGCCAGTGTCAGGACGCTTTGAAGATTAAAACAATAATTTTCTTTACAAATTGAAGAGTAATTAATACCTGATCAATACATCCCATTGAGTCTTCCAATGCCAGCAATTAGCGGGGAGCAGTGGAATGACAGTAGTTAAAGTCCAATTCATTACGAGCAGGGTTGCATTGATCGTGCTGGGCCACAGATGAATTTGGATGACAGCAACTTGGCTTTGCTAATTAACTAATTAAACTTAATTAAGACCAAACCTCACAGGGTTTGGCTTCTTCCATGGTTATCCCATCGATGACAGTGAGTTACAGCATTTACCTGCATGTTTGAAAGGCTCCCAAATCACTGGCAAGTCAAGGGTATTTAACAAGGGGAGTTCTGCCATCGCTGAGCCCTTTACAATTGCAGTGATGGTCTGGGGAAGACCTCACAATCTTTGAGGCATGTTGTCAAAGCATTGGTCACTCGATTCACCCAACAGGACAGCCAGCTCTCCTGGCCAGCCTCCCACCTTGCACCCTCCTTGGACTTGAGCTCATCCAACACTCTTGCTGCTCGTTTCCTAACGCACACCTCGTCCCGCTCACCCATCATCTCCGTGCTCGCTGACCTACATTGGCTCCCGGTCCGGCAACGCCTCAAATTTAAAATTCTCATCCTATGTTTTCAAATTCCCTCCATGGCCTCTCCCCTCCCTATCTCTGTAACTTCCCCCCCACCCTAAAATCCTCCGAGATCTCTGCGCTCCTCCAATTCTTGCCTTTTGTGCATTCCCGATTTTCATCACTCTACCATTGGCGGCCGTTCCTTCAGCCGTCTAGGCCCTAAGCTCTGGAATTCCCTCCCTAAACCTCTCCACCTCTCTCTCCTCCTTTAAGGCGCTCCTTAAAACCTACCCTGTCCTAATATCTCCTTATATGGCTCGGTGTCACTTTTCATTTGATAACGGTCCTGTGAAGCGCCATGGGACATTTTACTATGTTAAAGGCGCTATAAAATGCAAGTTGTTGTTGCATTTTATAGAGAAGGACTGACCTAGAAAGTGTTCATTCTCAGCATATAGAAAGAAGGAACGTCGATAAATTGACGGGTGGGAAAAGACCAACTGGTCCATCAAGCCTGCCCCACGCTCATGATAGCTGGAGCCTCATGACGAGACACTTCCTACTCCCTTACCCCCTGCGGCCATGTCATCTCCGAGAGGAGGCAAAGAATCAGAACAAATACCCAGGGACAACAAGGGAGAAATATTCTGTAAAATTCCTCTCCGACCCCCCTCAGGAGGTTGAAACCAGTCCAGGAGATCACACGGACCCAGTGTTCTCTATAAAGCCACTTACCTTCTCTATGATGCCATCTCTGCCCCAGTCAGGAACTAGTCCAGCTCCCTCTTGAAGGCAGAGAGTCAGCACCAGCCATGCATAACTTACATTTGTATAGTGCCTTTCACATCCTTTAGATATCCCAAGATATTTTATAACCAGTAAATTACTTTTGAAGTGTAGTCATTAAAATGTGGCCACCAACAAGCTCACAGCAAGGTCCCACAACTAGCAAGAAGTGAATGATCAGTTAATCTGGTTAAAAGCGGTGTTGCCTGGATGAGTGCAGCTCCAACAACACTCAAGAAGCTCGACACCATCCAGGAAAAAGCAGACCGCTTGATTGGCACCCCATCCACCACCTTAAACATTCACTCCCTCCACCATCGGCGCACCGTGGCTGCAGTGTGTACCATCTCCAAGATGCACTGCAGCAACTCGCCAAGGCTTCTTCGGCAGCACCTCCCAAACCCGCGACCTCTTCCACCTAGAAGGACAAGGGCAGCAGGCGCATGGGAACACCACCACCTCCAAGTTCCCCTCCAAGTCACACACCATCCTGATTTGGAAGTATATCGCTGATCCTTCATCGTTGCTGAGTCAAAATCCTGGAACTCCCTCCCTAACAGCACTGTGGGAGTACCTTCACCACACGGACTGCAGCGGTTCAAGAAGGCGGCTCACCACCACCACCACCTTCTCGAGGGCAATTAGGGATGGGCAATAAATACTGGCCTTGCCAGCGACACCCACATCCCATAAACGAATTTTTAAAATAAATTTCTTCAAGTTGCGCTGTTGGATCTTTTGCGTTCACTTAAGAATGGCCGATGGGAGTCACGGTTTAATATCTCATCCAAAAGACGGCACCTCGAGGAAGCAACACTTTGTCAGCACTTCGAACCCAGAACCTCTGACCCTGAGGTCACAGCGCTACCAGCTGAGCCAAGCTGACCCTCACGTAGTGTGAGTAATGACAATAAAGTGTCAATAATTCACAATTGGTTTTATAAAGCTGTCTAACTGACCTCTCCTACAATGCTGGGTGTCCGAAACGGAGAGTGTTCTAATTCTAACATGCATCTTGATGCGCAAAATATCACTTTCAAAACCTTTAAAATAGGAAAGGAACAAGTCTTGGGAAAGATCGCTTTGTATAGAAGATCTTTTTTTCTGCTGTTAATTGCCAGTTGATTACATTAATGCTAGTGGGTTTGCTCAGTAAGGACATTGAGGCAAATCCATTTCCACTGAGACACCTCCGCAAATGAATTAACTGCAGCTATACCAGATAAACTAGGGAAAGGGCTGGTGAAGGGGAGTAACAGTGGAGGATTGATGATACGATCAGGTAATCACGTAATGTTTACAGTGAATCATTGTCTGGTAAAAGCTGCACGATTGGGTCCACTGCAATCTCACCTTAGCAACCAAAATGGCAGACCTCTGTCTGGCCATTTAGGACTGAGATGAGGAGAAATTTCTTCACTCAGAGGGCGGTGAATCTTTGGAATTCTCTACCCCAGAGAGCTGTGGAGGCTCAGTCGTTGAGTATATTCAAGACAGAGATCGATAGGTTTTTGGATATTAAGGGATATGGGGATAGTGCAGGAAAGTGGAGATGAGGTAGAAGATCAGCCATGATCTTATTGAATGGCGGAGCAGGCTCGAAGGGACAAATGGCCTACTCCTGCTCCTATTTCTTATGTACTTCTGGAACATTACCAAAGGCCTTCTGAAATCCACGTCGAATATGTCTGCTGTGGTATTCTCCAACAATCTGACCCGACTTACCACAGCTCCTTCAATCTGAATGGAGATAATTCCCCTTTAACGTATGAAATACCTGGTGGCTGAGTTAGCAAGTGCACAGTCACTCCAATGGATCCTAAGCCTGGAAGGTCCTAAGATTGCTTCATGGCCTACGCTGGGTTGGCTGTGCTCAGGGGTACTACTACTACTACTACTACTACTACAACAACAACAACTTGTCTTTATATAGCGCCTTTAACGTAGTAAAACGTCCCAAGGTGTTGCACAGGAGTATTTTAAGACAAAAAAAAAAATTGACAGTGATCCACATTAGGGTAAATTAGGGCAGATGACCAAAAGCTGGGTCAAAGAGGTAGGTTTTAAAGAGCGTCTTAAAGGAGGAAAGAGAGGTAGTGAGGTGGATAGGTTTAGGCAGGGAATTCCAGAGCTTAGGGCCTAGGCAACAGAAGGCACGGCCACTGAAGGTTGAGCGATTATAATCAGGGATGCTCAAGAGGGCAGAATTGGAGGAGCGCAGATATCTCGAGGGGGTTGTGGGGCTGAAGGAGATTACAGAGATAGGGAGGGGCGAGGCCATGGAGGGATTTGAAAACAAGGATGAGAATTTTGAAATCGAGGCGCTGCTTAACCGGGAGCCAATGTAGGTCAGCGAGCACAGGGGGTGATGGGTGAACGGAACTTGGTGCGAGTTAGGACACGGGGCAGCACAGTTCTGGATCAGCTCAAGTTTACAGTTGGCCTTATCACTCTTGGGTACAGGAGGAAAAGAAGACGGCCAAAGGTTCCTGTTGCAAAATCTGTGGACTACCTCAGCACAGGTCGGCGACTTGAGCCGAGGAAAGGAATATAAACATAAGAACATAAGAACATAAGAAATAGGAGCAGGAGAAGGCCAATAAATAGTATGGTGGACTCCAGTAGTTAAAGGGTTACTCTTTGCATTCGTGCTAAGGATTTGAAAGGGTTCACAACATCAATAAGAACCTTGCAGGCACGCCATTATAGCATGGAATGTGTCGGACCAGCCAGCTGTCTTTCCAGATGTGCTGTATTAATCTTTTGGTTAACTGAGTACCTGCCTGTCTAATTATCAAGCCTGGACTGCCTGAATTTTCAGGTGCTAAGGTACAGATCCGATTGTCGTAGGCTGAAACATGTCATTCTTATTAATTGTTTCTATCTTCCTGCAAAATCCATCGGATACTGGAATCACAAGGGACAAGGGCAATACAAGAGGGATACTGTCAAGAGATAAATAAGAGCATGCTGCTCTTTATAACCCAATTTTAAAATGTATTAATAGCGCACTATTAATTATAGAAAAAGGTGGTGAAAGTTTGATTTGGTACAAGGCTGTATTAGGGACATTTAACCTGATGAGGGAGAGTCGCAAAGTCTAACAGATTTTTATGAAACCAAACTTTACAGTGTTTAATGGGCATATTTCAAAGCTTTTCATAAATAAGACACTTCTGTGTTGTGAAGTAGTAAGATTAAGTTCTGTCACCCATTAAGGCTTCGTCGAGGAACCATGAAAACTTGAGCTCTCAACTGATGGAAGAAAGGAGCTATGAGAATGTGACGGCCAGTGGGTAGCACACCCGCCTCTGAATCAGAAGGTTGTGGGTTCAAGTCCCACTCCATGAGACTTGAGCACAAAAATCTAGGCTGACACTCTGACACAGTATCGAGGGAGTGCTGCAGTGTCGGAGGTGCCGTCTTTCGGTTAAACCGAGGCCCCATCGGCTCTCTCATGGTGGATGTAAAAGATCCCAATGCATTATTTTGAAGAAGGGCAGGGGAGTTCTCCCCGGTGTCCTGGGCCAATATTTATCACTCAACCAACATCACTAAAACAGATTATCTGGTCATCATCACATTACTGTTTGTGGGAGCTTGCTGTGCGCAGATTGGCTGCTGCGTTCCAACATTACGACAGTGACTACGCTTCAAAAAGTAATTCATTGGCTGTAAAGCGCTTTGGGACGTCCGGTGTTCGTGAAAGGCGCTATAGAAATGCAAGTCATTCTTTTTCTTTAAGGCCGCACCTGGTAGAAGAACAAGGAATCATGAGAAATTTGCCTTCCTTCCATTAGCCTTCATTGTTTTCAGTAGGCTTACCAGACTGGTTCCTGGGATGGGGGGATTCCTGGGATGGGGGGATTGTTCTATGAGGAGAGATTGAATAGACTAGGTCTATATTCCCTAAATTTAAAAGAATGAGAGGGGATCTCATTGAAACATACAAAATGCTTAAGGGGCTTGACAGGGTAGATGCAGGGAGGATGTTTTCCCTGGCTGGGGAGTCTCGAACCGGGGGTCACAGTCTCAGAATAAGGGGTCAGCCATTCAGGACTGAGATGAGGAGAAATTTCTTCACTCGGAGGGTGGTGAATCTTTGGAATTCTCTACCCCAGAGGGCTGTGGAGGCTCAGTCGTTGAATATATTTAAGACAGAGATCTATAGATTTTTGAATATTAAGGGAATCAAGAGATACGGGGATAGTGCAGGAAAGTGGAGATGAGGTAGAAGATCAGCCATGATCTTATTGAATGGCGGAGCAGGCTCGAAGGGCCAAATGGCCTACTCCTGCTCCTGTTCCTTATGTCCTTATGTACTTCTGGAACATTACTAAAGGCCGTCTGAAATCCACGTAGAATATGACTGCTGTATTGCTCTTGTCAACTAATCTAATTACTTCCTCAAAGAATCCCACTAGCCTTCAACTATTTCTTGCTTAGTATTCCTTTTGGCCTCTGCATTATTCAGCTCACCTTTGCGATCACATTTTAAAGTGCTGTCTGCCCGTAGCCAAGAAACTGGTAGCATTCCTTCAAGGGTGTGATATCTCATGTATCTCAGTTGTTATGGAGACAACTGGACCTCAGCTTTCAACGTTTTAAGGTTAGAATGTGTGCTATGTTATTGAAGCTGTAAGAAAGCGAGCCTCACATCACAAGACACTTGTGTCTCAAGGATCAGAAGGCTTCGTTTCATCACGTCCCTTTAACAGAAGTGCACAGATAACAAAGATTGGCTTCAGAAGTTGTTGACAAAGCAGTGTGGCTTGCTCCCTTTACATATTGACAGACGGTTCAAGAGCAAGCAAACCTCTAGGCTATCAATCTCAAGGGTTAACACCAACAATCTCTTCTAATCTTTCAATAGAAAAGCTTTAACCGAGACGACAGATACAAAACAAGACCAACATTGCTTCATGCCTACCAGTCCTGATAATGAAGCGCCTTCTAATGGAGGAACTCCCTTTTTATTAAGGTGTTCTGAAGGTGAAACATCCTCTTTATTTTGGATTCTCGGCGAGACTCCCTATTATTAAGAAGTCCCGATGATGGGACTCCCGTTATTGAGGGGTTCTGATGGTGAGACTGTGCTGTTAATAAGGGCTCCCAATGATAAAACTCCCCTGTTTTAAGGCTCTTTGATGATAACGCACCCTCTTTACTGGAGAGAGGGGCCAATCGAAAGAAAAGAAAGACGTGCATTTATGTAGCACCTTAGGACGTCCCAAAGCACTTTTACAGCCAATTAAGTACTTTTGAACTGTAGTCACTGTTATAACATAGGAAGGGGGTCCTGAGAGTGAGACTGTCCCGTTATTAAGGGGTCCCAATAGTGAGACCCTTCTAGTACTAAAGGGTCCCAATGGTGAGATTGCCTGTTATTAAGATGTCCCAAGTTTCCTGTTATTAGAGGTCAGTTATTCAGTCTCCTATTATTCAGGAAACCAGATGTTATTTAAGGCGGCCCAATTGTTCAGGGTCTGTTAGTCGATGGAGTTCATCAAGTAGGAGCTTGGACAGTGGGACACCTTTTAATGATAGTGGGGTGATGTGCAGCTTGGAATCAGTTTTGATGTTGTTCCACTGCTGTGCAAATGACGAGTGTTTGGGCATTAAAATGTATTTTGGTGCCGTTCACAAAGTGAGATTATGTCACTGATTAAAATCATGAAAAATGATTTTTTTACTGTCGTGTACTATGTCAGTGAAATTGAGTGATCATGTATCATCAATACACATCAGTGCTCACCACACTGGTGCACATCGCTTGATGTGCGTGCCACTCTCTGTATCATTGTGAACGCACAACTGGCAGACTTGCAACATTACATAAAATTACATCGAATGTACAGCACAGAAACAGGCCATTCGGCCCAACTGGTCCGTGCCAGTGTTTATGCTCCACACGAGCCTCCTCCCACCCCTCTTCATCTCACCCTATCAGCATATCCTTCCATTCCTTTCTCCCTCATGCGCTTACCTAGCTTCCCCTTAAATGCATCTGTGCTCTTCGCCTCAACCACTCCCTGTGGTAGCGAGTTCCGCATTCTCCTCGCTCTCTGGGTAAGGAAGTTTCGCCTGAATGCCCCATTGAATTTATTAGTGACTATCTTACATTTATGGCTGATGTTCCCTGTAAGTTTTTTTGGCGCCCGCCCGGTTCCTTTAAGGGGCTGCGCGGGCCATTCAAAATACCACACCAGGCGCATTTTTTGCATTGAAAAGCCGGCAAGCAGGCTGCGCGGATTCCTTGGAACATTGTGTGGCCACGCGGCTTAAAGGGAACATTGTTTATGGCCACTAGTTTGGGTCTCCCCCATAAGAGGAAGCACCTTCTCTACGTCTACCCTATCAAACCCTTTCATAATCTTAAAGACCCCCGTTAGATCACCTCTCAGTCCCTTCAGAGGGCACCTGCCTATTGTGGAATTGAACCCCAACAGGAGTCAGTCCCTTCAGAGGGCACCTGGCTATTGTAGAACTGAACCCCAACAGGAGTCAGTCCCTTCAGTAGCCTACTGGAGAAGACTGGGGAAGGAAGCTCTGCCTTTGTCCCTCCAAAATGGCACTGAAAGCAGCAGAGGATCTCAAACCTAGAGTTCTTAACATGAAGAACTACTTTCCCATATCCCACGAGATTCCAGTAATGAGACCGGACTGGATTTATTGTACCTTGTACACACTATTTATAGCACAACATTATTTAAAATGCCAAACTCTTTGGATCTAACCCTCCTGAGATGGCAGTATTTGCAGAATGTGCAAATGTTCTTTGCTAAAACCCCCAAACTTCTTCTCCGCTCGGGAGCCCGTAGCTTTGTAATGAGGATGGATGGTGTATGAAACGATTTCTTGTTGTATCTACAGATCATTTATCGTGCCCCTGACTAGCCGCGGCTCTCTGAGGCTGGTCACGGGCTATCTCGAAGGGTCATCTCCACCAGACTCGGGCTTGCATGCTTTCCAACTAACCCTAAGATCAACTTTGACCTCCAGCCTTTTCCGGCATCAATCACTGTGGAATGCTGCCGAGGTATCAGAGGGTGGGAGGGGAGGAGGCGGGAGGGAGAGGGGAAATGTCACTGAGCATCTCTTCGCCTCTTGTGTGTGTCTGTGTGCTTCAGGCAACGGAGAAATGTCTTTAAAGATTTAGATTGTTGTGTGGGCTGTCCAACAACAGGCCAGAGTGGCGCCAAACCACAGATACATTAAAGTTACTCGGACAAGTGTTCAATGATGTCAACGGTTTGTATTTTACATGTGGTCTCTATAGCAGCCAGGGATTTCTGGAGGAGCTTGCAATTTCGGGAGCAACTCTCGCAATCTACTCCAACCCAAGCTCTCGCCATTTCATTTTTTTCAACAGCTCTGTTTCCCTGCTCCCAGACGCATAGCTTCCTTTAGGATTTTGTGTTGCCTGCTCTCGCCGAGAGAGAGAGAGAGAGAGAAGAGAATAAATGAAACGTAGCAACATCACTGTAACCAGCAGATCAGCATTTATCAGTTGTTTTCTGGGAATAGAAAATGTCTCAGGAGATGTAGGGTCTCTCTCTCTCCTTTCTGTCGCTCTCTCTGCTTCTCTCTCTTTTTCTCTATGTCTCTCTGTCTGTCTGTCTCTCTCTCTTTGCTTCTATCTTTCTCTCTGTCTCTCTGCTTCTCTCTCTGTTTTTCTCTCTCTCTCTATCTCTCTGCTTCTCTCTGTTTATGTCTCTGTCTGCCTGTCTGTCTCTCTCCTTCTCTCTTTCTCTCTGTCTCTCTCTCTGCTTCTCTCTTTTTCTCTCTGTCTCTCTCTATCTCTCTCTCTGCTTCTCTTTCTCTCTGTCTCTCTCTCTCTCTGATTCTCTCTTTATCTCTCTCTCTGCTTCTCTCTCTGTTTCTCTCTCTCTCTGCTTCTCTCTCTGCTTCTCTGTCTCTCTGTCTGTCTCTCTCTGCTTCTCTCTTTCTCTGTCTCTTTCTCTGCTTCTTTCTCTCTATCTGTGCTTCTCTCTCTCTGCTTCTCTCTCTTTTTCTCTCTGTCTCGATCTATCTGCTTCTCTCTCTCTGTTTCTCTCTTTCTCTGCTTCTCTGTGCTTCTCTCTCACTCTCTCTATGTTTCTCTCTCTGTGCTACGCTCTATCTGTCACTCTCACTTTGTGCCTCTCTCTGTGCTGGTCCCTCTCTCTCTGTGCTTCTCCTGTTCGATCTCTTTCTGTACCGCCCTCTCTCTATGCTCTCTCTCTTGGTGCCATTCTTCCCTCTCTCCCTCTGCTTGTCTGCCTATCCGTTTCTCCCTGTACCTGGTCTGATTCTGCCTCTTTTGCTCTCTTGCCATCTCTCTCTCCTCTGTGCCTCACATCCAGCATCTGTTGGGATTTCAAAAGTGAAAACCAAACCATCTTGATAAACCTCATTTTAGTTATTTGTGAACTATCACTTCGGAGAGACTTAATTGAAGAAATCTGTGTCAGTTACCTTTCCAGATCACAGCTAGATTAATATACAAGGGTGTTACAGATTGATAGAAATGATTAATTATATAACACAGATACAGTCAGTCCCACTGAAGCAAATCCGTGATAATCTGAAACCAGTGGCAAGCTTATAATACAGCGCATATTAACCCATTGAATGCTGAGTGGCAGATCACAGATTGCCAGCATGGTCAGCAATTGGGGAGCTGAGGCTTTGAGATTTTCGACATGATCAGTCAATACCTCAAACCAATGTTCCCTGTCATTTTCTTTTGCGCGCGGGCCCTTTAACCCAGTCATATTTTCACGCACGCGCAGTTACTCCCGCAGAGAAGCCGGTAAGCTCGGCCGCGCAGCTCAAGGGGACCGTTGCCTCAAACCCCTCGCCTATACCTTCTGGAAGGTCATTACCACTGTCAGTCTACCCGCAGCTGGTGATGTCGGTTGAGGGTAAAATATTGACCCGGACTCGGCTTCAGGAGGACGTAGACAGGCTGGTGAAACGGGCAGTCACATGGCAGATGAAATTCAACGCCGAAAAGCGTGAGGTGATACATTTTTGGTAGGAAGAATGAGGAGAGACAATAAAAGCTAAATGGTACAATTTTAAAGGGGTTGCAAGAAGAGAGAGACCTGGGGGAGTTTGTGCACATCTTCTTTGAAGGTGGCGGGACAGGTTAACAAAGCAGTTCATAAAGCATGTGGGATCCTGGGCTTTATAAATAGAGGCAGAGGGCTGGATTTTCATAGGGCCGTGGAGTCGGGTTTGGAGGCGTGTGGGGGGTTAAAGTAGCAGATTCGGGGGTCCCGACCCCATCCCGACTCCAACACGCCTCCACGCAATTTTGACAAAATGAGTCGCGGGGTTCCCGACTCCGTCCCGCCTCCAAGAGGTGGGAGAGGCCATTAACGCTCTTAACTATCCCTAACTTGGCTCTGTAATGCCATTTTGAAACGTTTTAGCTAGTTTAACCCTTTTCCGATATGAAGTACGCCTGATGTGAAACACGCCAGTGAAACCTGGCGGGAGCACAAGTGGATAGCTGAATATCAGCTGCAGGTCCACTATTACAACGGAGATGTGATGAAGGTACCTGGATGCAAAAAAAATTCTCTCTCTCTCTCTCTCTCTCTCTCTCTGTCCTTTTTTGCATCCAGGTCCTCTCACACCAAAAGCCAATCAGTCTCTGACCTGCAATGATGACATCATCAGAGGCGACTTTCAGACTGAAACCACTAATTGGTTCATGGGTTCCCACATGCTGGAACTCAATTACCCAATTAAGTGAAAATTGCATCATTCATCCACATTAATCTGGAGTTGGGGGGGCAACACGAAATGTTGGTAACACGACCCCAACCCGACCCCAAAACAAAATCCAGCCCATAGAGTGCAAAAGCCAGGAAGTTATGCTAAACCTATATATAATATTAGTTCGGCCTGTCAGAATACATCATCGCTGTAAAGTAACTTGACTAAACTCAAAGTTGACCAAATTTAATGGACCGGCATACCTTGAGAGACTGAGGGCCGTGTTACTGGGCAAATTCCGTAAACATCACAGAAAAGGAAGTGAGCCTTGAGAGTTCTGTGAAACAAACCTTCGAGCCATTGTTAACAGGAACTTCTTCAGACATAAGAATGTAAGAACATAAGAATTAGGAGCAGGAGTAGGCCATTTGGCCCCTCGAGCCTGCTCCGCCATTCAATAAGATCGTGGCTGATCTTCTACCTCACTTCCACTTTCCTGCCCGATCCCCATATCCCTTGATTCCCTTAATATTCAAAAATCCATCGACCTCTGTCTTGAATATACTCAACGACTGAGCTGCCACAGCCCTCTGGGGTAGAGAATTCCAAAGATTCACCACCCTCTGAGTGAAGAAATTTCTCCTCATCTCAGTCCTAAATGGCCGACCCCTTATTCTGAGACTGTGATCCCTGGTTCTAGACTCCCCAGCCAGGGGAAACATCCTCCCTGCATCTACCCTGTCAAGACCTGTAAGAATGTTGTATGTTTCAATGAGATTGCCTCTCATTCATCTAAACTCTAGGGAATATAGGCCTAGTCCACTCAATCTGTCCTCATAGGACAATCTCCCCATCCCAGGAACCAGTCTGGTGAACCTTCGTTGCACTCCCTCTATGGCAAGTACATCCTTCATTAGGTAAGGAGACCAAAACTGTACACAATACTCCAGGTGTGGTCTCACCAGGGCCCTATAATTGCAGTAAGACGTCTTTATTCTTATACTCAAATCCTCTTGTAATAAAGGCCAACATACCATTTGCTTTCCTATGGCGTAAGCGGCCCTGAGGCCCACTGTCTAACAGATAAGGAGAGGAGAAAGGGAAACAACTACTGGCCGTTGTTAACGTGGTCTGGAACATGTACGCTTTGGGCGGTCTGCTAAGTTTTGGGGTATAAAAAGTGCAGTTGACCGACACTAGGGGCTGCTGCAGTGAGCCAGGGCGACTTGATCGGTCGCACAGAGAAGAGAATCTACTAGTCACCGCTGAACTGATCACTCGCTGGTGTTAGTATGTATGTATGCTTGTACTTGCTTGTAATCGCTGTTGATTTTAAGTAAAGAATAGTTACCCTGAAATCTTTGTCTCGAGTTGTCTATTCCAATATGGGTCCGAACTCTAAGTACTGTTAGACTGGTGTAAAAATTTACACATCTTACAGATTTTGGCACCCGAAAGGGGACCTGCTCGGAACAAACAATGGCAAGGACGATGGATGAGTTAGTCACGAAATACGTGACAGGGAAGTTACCCTTCAAGGAGGGATGGGTACGGGTCATAATCATCGGGGATGACCCGGTCTCCGAGGCCGAACAATGGACACAAGGGTCCACGTGTCGGCCAGTGACGATGAAGGCCGTCTGGTTAATGGCATACCAGAGACAGTTTAAAAACGATGAGAGTACGAAAATTAAGATGCAAAAGGAGATAGAAGATCTAGCGAATAAGGCCAGTGATAGAGAAGCGGTGATAACCTAACTTCTGAGGGAATTAGAAGAAGAAAGGGAAAGTAGGAAAAGGCTCGCAGAGAAATTTGAAAAGGCAAAGGAGAGATGGTGCGATAAGGAACTGTACATTGAGAGCCAGTGTATGAATAACCAGGATCAGTGTGATATCTGGTCAGAGGAGGCATCCAAGAAGAGACATCGGGCAGAGCAGGCAGAAAAGGTTAATGAGGACCTGAAGGTTGCATTTAGGGTCACCCAGAAACAGGCTCGAGAGGAACGGATCGCCCGAGCGGATCACACTGAATGTAATAAGCGGATTCGGGAATTGGAGGAGAAGTTGCAGATTCAAAGAGGCATTGTATGTGCCATGAAACCCTCGTTCGGCAAGGATGGACAGGATAGTGAAGAAAGTGATCGTGAAGTTGATGAAGGGGGTGATGAAAAATCGGATAAGGGACCAGGGAGCTCGGCCTCCGCCCATGAACCCGATGCGGCAAAGGCGGTATTTGGTGCCGGGTGAAGGAGGAGGGGATCGGGCTGCGTTAGATCGGGAATTTGAAGTCCCATATAATACGGAAGAGTTAAGGTTTGAAGAAGTTGGAGCAGGGAGGGGACCCCCAAGGGCATTATCTGGAGGTAGAACAGATGGCTGCTCTGAATGGCCTGGATGAGGAGGAGAACAAGCGCTTGCTGCTATTCACCCTAAGTCCCAGTGTCTTTGCCGGTCTCCCACCGGAGAGCAAAAGGAGGGAAGGCACTTATGAGGCGTTGAAGTCGAGGGTTGCCCAGGTGATGGGGCAAGGAAAGGGAGATCCTTTTCAGGCTGTGGCGGACGTGGAACAAGGCCCAAATGAACACCTGGCAGCATTCGCCGACAGGCTATGGCCGACCTATAATGCAGCTATAGGAGGGGCGGGAAGGAGAAGCGGGTAACCATTGGTTGCGGACTCTGATCTCCCACACTCGGCCCTATTTGCATGCCGGGATGGCGGATTTTGACCCGGAATATGGGGCAAATACCGAAGCCAGGGTCTTGAGGAAAATGACCCTGCATTTCCAGGTAGATAAAAAGAATACCGGGGTGATGAATAAGCCGAAATCCAAGGTCTGCGAAATGAAGGAGAAGGGACCCAATAAAGGGGCCCCCCTCGGAAGTGGCAACAAGAAGGGACTACCCCGAAAGGGGGAGCCCAGGGACAGGAATGTTACAATTGCGGGGGCATGGGACACTTTGGGCGTAGCTGTCAGCTCCCAAAGGAAGGAAGGTCAGAGGCCCCCCAAATCGGACATGCCCCGACCAAGCGGCCCCACCCAAGAAGATATGACCACGTTAGTTACCAGGTGCGTGAAAGAATGCCTGAGGGAATTACGGGACGAGATGCCCCGGGGGAACATCCACGCGATAAAGGGGGGAGGTAGCGTGGAATCCCAAGCATGAAGGGGCCGCGCCCAGCCCGAGTACGTGCGTCCACTCAGGTCCGATGATTGGGGAAGGCCGTGCATAGACATGGTTGTAGAGGGAGAGAGAGGGGAGAATTTAGTGGACACTGGAGCATCGAGTACTGTAGTCCACTCTCCCTCCCCGATGAGGTCTCCCTGGTCAAGTGGAACCCCCTACATCCTAGGAGGTTTTATGGGTGATTCAGTGGCTGGGGCGGTGTCAGAACCTTTGAGTTTTAAGGTAGGGCCCCTCCAAACAAAGTGGATATGCATATTAATAAAATGGGACCAGCCAGGGCTGGGAGTGTTAGCTTCACAATGTCATAGTGGACATGGATAACAACTGTCTGTGGGGTGGGGTGGATTATAATGAGGAAATAGTTGTAATACCCCTGCGACATGGGAAGTGCCTGCCAGGCCTTACGATTTGGAAACGTTGGCTGCCAGAGTGCCAGAAAGATACCAAGCCATAGTCCGGAATGCAAAGGAAGCTTTTGCTACCCACAAACACGACTGTGGCAGGGTGGCAGGAGTGGAGGTGGGCGTGGGGGCGGGGGGGGGGGCGGGAGAGAACCGATGTCCAGGCCACTAAAACAATACATGTTCCCCCAAGGAAGCGGAGAGAGATTTGGAAAAGGCAGTTGCGTCCTTGGTGGAGCAAGGGGAACTGAGACCCCTCAGTTCCCCTATTTGGCCAGTCAAGAAACCAGATGCTTCTTGGCGAATGATTATAGATTATGGGGGGAAAAATTGAGTCGCGCCCCCTTTGGGGCGCTAACTTTGCCGGGGCGCTACTTTTAGCGCCCCATAAAAATTGGCGCCCCCGCGCGCGGAAATTGAGTGGTTGCGCCCCAAGAGGGAAGCGGGGTGCTACTGGAAGCGCCCCGCATCCCTCTTGGGGCGCTGCGAGTCAATATTGTGGCGCTACGTGCTGCAGTGCCAGGCGCTGCGGCACGTCGCACCGCGGTACTGCAGGCCTTCCTCCCCTTCTTTAAGGGGAGGGGCCTTGCGCAGCGCGAACCGGGGCCCAGCTGGGCCCCCGGGGATTGGGAGTGCTGGCAAAAGAGCCCGTCACTTGAGAAGTGCCGCGCTCTCGGAGCGCAGCCGGCTCTTCGCGGGGGGGGGGGGGGGGCTTCACGGGGGCCGGGGACAGCAACGGGGGCAGGTGCTGGCAGGTGGCCAGCAACAAAAATGGCCGCCCGCCACCTCCCCTTTAACTAGCACCGCCCCGGCCGCAGGTAGGCCCCCCTGACCCCGTCGGACATAGCGTCCGGCGGTAAGTCGAGGGGCGCTACCGAAGATCGCGGCCGGAGCGCGAGAGGGGTGCTGCGCATGGCGATGACGTCATCACCGGTGGCGCAGCGCCACAGGGTGCTACCGGTTACCGCCACCGCTAACCTCCCGCTGAATTTCACGGGAGGCGTGGGCGGCGCCGCACCCGGGCGCTAGTTGCTTTGCGCCCCATTAACGCCCTCTTAAGGCGCTAACGGGCGGCACAAACCAACTGAATTTTTTCCCCATAGAGTCCTGAATAAAAACATTCCCGCCTACACTCCCATGGTAGCTGCAGTGGTTGACTTGATCGTCAATATCCCCAGTTCCGCCACCGTGTTCACAGTACTAGACATATCCAACGGGTTCTGCTCGATTCCCTTCCACCCAAAGGATCAGTATAAATTCGCTTTTACCTTCTAGGGGCAACAATATACATGGACCTGCCTGGCACAAAGATTCCACAACAGCCCGTCTATTTTTCCCCAGTGCATGGCCAAATTCCTGACAGAGTTCAGTCAGCCAGGCCAATATAGAAAACATAGAAAAATTGGAGCAGGAGTAGGCCATTCGGCCCTTCGAGCCTGCTCCGCCATTCAATATGATCATGGCTGATCCTCTATCTCAATACCATATTGCCCCTCTCTCCCCATACCCCTTGATGCCTTTTGTGTCTAGAAATCTATCTATCTCCTTCTTAAATATACTCAGTGACTTGGCCTCCACAGCCTTCTGTGGTAGAGAATTCCACAGGTTCACCACCCTCTGAGTGAAGAAATTTCTCCTCATCTCAGTCCTAAATGTCCTACCCCGTATCCTGAGACTGTGACCCCTCGTTCTAGAGCCCTCCCCAGCCAGGGGAAACATCCTCCCTGTATCCAGTCTGTCTAGCCCTGTCAGAATTTTATACGTTTCAATGAGATCCCCTCTCAGTCTTCTAAACTCTAGTGAATACATGCCTAGTCGACCCAATCTTTCCTCATACGACAGTCCTGCCATCCCAGGAATCAGTCTGGTGAACCTTCGCTGCACTCCCTCTATGGCAAGTATATCCTTTCTTAGGTAAGGAGACCAAAACTGCACACAGTCCTCCAGCTGTGGTCTCACCAAGGCCCTGTGTAACTTGTCCAATACGTGGACGACTTATTGCTGTTCTCAGATAGTGAGGAGGAACACGAGGGTCTACTGGCGGAACTGTTAGAGTTGCTCAGAGCAGAAGGTTTTAAGGTAAACCCCAAGAAGGCACAGATAGGGCAGGAGGAGGTCCAGTTTCTCGGACTGACTCTTCGACCGGGAGAGCGCGCGATAGACGAGGCAAAGCGCGCAAAGCGATGCAGGAATTACTCCGCCCGGGTTCGGTAACCGCTCTTGGGTCATTCCTGGGTCTGACAGGCTACTGGAGGGAATTCAGAGAGAGTTACGCTGCTCCCTTATTAAGGTTGTTAAGGAAAGGAGCAGAATGGGAGTGGAACGAGAACGGCGAAGAGGCATTTGTGCAGCTGAAGAGGGACTTACAGACAGCCCTGGCCCGAGGAGCTGTGGACCCTAAAAAACCCTAGAAGCGGCAGCGACAGACGCCAGTTTGAGCGCTGCACTTATGCAGGAAACTAATGGGCATTTGAGACTGGTAGCTTCCGCCTCTAAGGTATTATCCGAGGTAGAGAAAGGCTGTTCTACCTGTGAGCGCTACTTCTGGGCAGTAAAGCATTTTGCGGTATTCACCACAACGCAGCCCATCACCCTCCTCACCCATCACCCACCAACCCGTCTCTTGTTAGAAGGTCTGATTAAGGAGGGGACGGTGTCGAGCGCTCGGATTGCTAGGTGGACACTCCAACGAGAAGGGATGGACCTGAGGGTAAAAACAGTAAGTGACCCGAAGTTAGCGGCCAGCCTCGATTATCGGGGGAAACCCCACACCTATACTGTCGAGGGGGGGTGGGAAACGGGCGGCGGATTTAAATCCGGCCTCCACCCAGAGGGGCGAGACGCATATGTGGATGGGTCCAGTTTTGTGGAGAGAGGGGAATGCAGAACAGGGTTCGGGATCTATGACCCACAAGAGGGGGTGGAATTGGCGATTTTGCCGCCCTCAGTGCTCAACAGGCGGAGTTGGCAGCTGTAGCCTATGTGGTAACGCATCCGACTGAATTCCCCCCCTGCCTTATACAATCTGTTCCGACTCGCTGTTTACCTGTAACTCTTGTACGGAGTACCTGGCGATTTGGGCCAGGAGAGGCTTCAAGTCAGCAGACGGCAAGCCATTGGTCACCGCACCAACGCTGGCAACCATAGAGGAAGTCGTAGAAAGGGGAGGTGAAGAATATTATATCCGTAAGGTCACAGCCCATTCTAAAGCAGAACCCAGATGGGAGGGAAATAGGAAGGCGGACGAGTTGGCTAGGATGGGAGCGGAGGACGGGGTCCCGTGGGACCCGTACCAATCGGGAGTAGTGGCGGCCGCTACCCAGGTACCCGTTACTATTCCTCTTCCTTTGGATCTTAAAACGATACAATTAAAGGATGTAGTATTAAGAGCAGTCCTCAAGGACAAGGAAGCCGGCCAGCCTGTGGAAGGGCCCGACGGGGCCAGAGATGTGGCGATCAGGGAAGGATACCGAGAGGAATTCATGCAGCTAGCTCACGGGGGACCGGAGGCTGAACACCCCGGCCCGGAGACGACCTGGAAACGGGTGGAGGAAGTGGGATGGTGGCCTCACCTGAGGGAAGACGTAGAGGATTTCTGTAAAAATTGTTTGGTATGCGCAGCTAACAATCCCGTCCCGCACAAGACAAAGGCTCCTCTAGGCCATCCCCGTCGGTCTGAGGGACCGTGGTAGTGTGTTCAGATAGACTTTATTGGACTTCTGCCTACCACCAAGAAGGGCAATAAGTATTGACTAGTCCTAGTGGACAATTTTACCAAGTGGGTCGAAGCCTTCCTGTGCAAGTCGGCCACAGCATTGTGGACGGCCAAGACCCTAGTTAGGGAGGTATTTTCCAGATGGGGCCTCCCTCGCGTGATAGAATCAGACCAAGGGAGTCATTTCACAGGTCAGGTGATGCAGGCCACTCTGAAATTGTTTGGGATTGAAGGGAAATGGCACGTGGCTCACAACCCGCAGTCATCGGGAATTGTGGAACGAATGAACTGTACTTTGGCTCTGCGTAAAGAATTGAACGAAAAGCCCACCAGGTGGGCTGAGGTGCTTCCCCTAATCCTTACGGGAATACGCAGTAAAGAGCCCAAAGGAACGGGTCACTCCCCACATGAATTGGTGACGGGGAGACCCATGCGAACCCCCACACATCTGTTGGTCCCCACTTTGACAGACAAGCAGGTGGAGGAGGTGACCAGGGATAAATTCCTGAGCCACCTTTGGGAAACTTTACAGGAGAGACACCCGAGGGCCACCCACAACATTGGGAGGGCACACCGACACAACCGGCTACACTTGGCTCCGTGTAAACCCCAGGAGTGGGAAGTAGGAAGCCAGGTGATGGTGCGAAACTAGGCGAGGGTGGAAGTCTTTGCACCCCTCTACAAGGGGCCGTATAGCATTGTCGACAAAGCTAGTCTGAGGGTGTATGCGGTCCAACTACCTAAGAAAATCAAATAGTTTCACATTAACCAGATGAAGCTTTTTCAGCAGGTCAAGAAGACAGCAAGCCAGGATCATGAGCATGATGATGCTGACTCATCCTCTCCAATGGGATGATGGAGAAGGGGTGCCTAATGCAGCGTCCCCCACCAATGAGGCACCTCCGCCTGGCGCGGCGCCTCCCCAGGTACAGTATGGCTACAATCTGAGGCAACGTCCCTGGGAGCGGCCAAGGGGGGATAGCGAATAGTTAGAATAGAGCCTGAGCGGCCGATGGTAGGGTGAAGGGATGCAGGACCGGGAGTAACACTCCTCTTTTGTTCCCTTCTCCCACAGGCCAGAACAAAAATGAGAAGTCGCACAACACCAGGTTATAGTCCAACAGCTTTATTTAAAATTACGAGCTTTCGGAATCCGCTCCTTCAGGTACAGGTACAGTGAGGGAATCGATTATACAGTATATATACACAGAGAACAATGTGTCTGCAGCGATACAATCTGTTAGGGAGGCATAACAAAAAATGTTAAAAGCTTAACTGCAGACGGCAGCATTTGACACGTTGGACCCCCTGTGACCCACCTCATTGTCTTAGCAGTACTCTGATGTGTCTTTGATGTAATGCCTCCCTAACAGATTGTATCTCTGCAGACACATTGTTCTCTGTGTATATATACTGTGTAATCGATTCCCTCACTGTACCTGTACCTGAAGAAGGAGTGGAGCTCCGAAAGCTCGTCATTTTAAATAAAACTGTTGGACTATAACCTGGTGTTGTGCGACTTCTCATTTTTGTCCACCCCAGTCCAACACCGGCATCTCCGCATCAAGGCCAGAACAAGGCAGAGAAAAGATGGGGGCGACTATTTTGGTTGCTGTGTGGCAGAGTACCCTACAGCGGAACAATAGTAACGACGGTGGAGCTTATATATGAAAGTAGGCCTGGCGGTTCAAGTTACAATCGTCAGATTACCATTGCCCCAGTAACTTCGCCCCGAGGTACCGCTCGGGAGGTTACCCTCCGATCCATCTCGGGCATGTGAGAAACAAGTTGCTCGGGAATAGTACAGGTAACCATGTATGAGGTGAAGGGAGGGGGATATGTGTGAAGTGTAAGAGTGGGACTCCAAGTCAGCCGCGTGTATGGTTTATCCAAGTGAAGGCAGGTAACAACACAAGGTACCATCAGATAGGGGATCCTAGGGGGAACCACGAGAGCCCAACTCAATCGGAAGGTGACAAAGAGACCATGTTATGTTGGCCACGATGGTGGCGGGAACACGAGGGAATCTACGGGTGTGTAAGACCCCTGGGGATACCGAATGCTGAGCTGCCCCCACAGTGTGAAATTCCCGTCAAACTAGACAGCGACGGCAAAATCATGCCCTGCCACTGGCATATTCAGGAAAGGCGGTCATACCAACTGCACTATGACCTATCAGGTGCAGGAATGTAACAACGGAATAATACGCACGGTGGAATTGAAAGTCCATCCTAAACATCCCCCTCCCTATGAATAAAACACAGAAGGTCCCAGGAAAGTTGCCCCAGACACACCCCGGGACCAACAAATGGGCTGGTGGTGATCCCCACTCAAATGGTGCTGTACCACAACCTGCACCATGAGGTAATACCGGTAATGTTGAATCTGACCGAGTTGGGGCTGCCTGGTTGCTGCAAGCCTGAAAGAGCACAATTGTAAAGAAAAATGATGCAGGAACTAATAGAGGGATTTTGGGAAAAAGACCAGTGAAACACTGGCGGAATCGGAATTGGAGCCATTCTACCACATGGTCCCTAGGGATGGTTATGGGTCTAATGGCACATTTGGGGAAAATGGTACTCGGTTTACATCCCAGGGGAATCATCCCAGAAGGCGGCGGAGCCTGGCGAATGACATTGCAACCATCTCCGGCACCGGAACCTCCCTCACTAATAACCTTGATTTGGCCAGCCTAGACCAATCTGTAAAGACGGTTAGAAACCATTTAAGGAAAATTTTGTATGAAATGAATGATCAGGAACAGGAGGAATTGGAGGAGGAGCAAATTATGACCATACACCTGCAGGATGTGGTAAAATATCTCGGATCTCATGCTGAGACGATAAATCAGGTTTTAAAGAAGGACCGGAATGCCTCTGGTGAGGCCGTGCGAAACGATGTTTGTATAATGTATGGGTCTTGGTTGGTGGAACAAACCCGAGAAAACCATTGCTGAGGGGAAACTCCCCTCGTGGGTGACTGATCGACATCTGATGGCGATGTCCACTTCCCAACTTACCATGACCATGTGTCAAGTCAGAGGACTGGTACAGGTATACCCGGTGAAACACGAGTGTGATTGGCAGAGGCAAAGGAACATCACCCTGTTAGGGATGGTATTATATTGTCCCGTTCTGCCTGAAAACGCGGCCCCAAGTCCTCTATTCCATGTAGAGAACATAGGGGTGCGTGGGGAAGACCACCTATGACGGGTTTGGATAGGCTAGACGGGGAAAGGCTGTTCCCACTAGTTGATGGTACAAGGACTAGGGGACACAGATTTAAGGTTTTGGGCAAGAGATACAGGGGGGGATGTGAGGAAAAACTTTTTTACGCAGCGAGTGGTGAGGACCTGGAACTCGCTGCCGACGGAAGTGGTGGAAGCGGAGACACTCAATGTTTTCAAGGGGAGATTGGATAGGCACTTGAGGGAAATAAACTTGCAGGGCTACGGGGATAGAGCGGGGGAATGGGACTGACTGGATTGCTCTACAGAGAGCCGGCGCGGACTTGATGGGCTGAATGGCCTCCTTCTGTGCCGTTATGACTCTATGGGGGAAAAATTGGATTGCTTTGCGCCCTAAGAGGCATCATCGCCGTGTGCAGTGCCCCACTTGCGCCCCGGCCGCGATCTTCGGGAGCGCCCCCTGACTTACCGCCGGACGCTATGTCCGACGGGATCAGGGGGGCCTACCTGCGGCAAATAAATATTACTGTAAACAATGCCATAAAAGAGCAATTCCACCAGTAGGTGACTTGGAGCGGCTATGACATCCCACCTCTGCAAGAAAACTTGGCAGAGTTAATGAGACGCGTCAATCAGTCCCAGAAGCATTATTCTACCTTGGCCCAAGAAAAGCACGAGCGACAAAAGGGTTGGGGATAATTCGTCCTGGTGGGATATCGGTAGGAATATCGTGGGTCACCCATGGATGAGGATTATCTCCCGTGTCTTGGTCATTGTTCAGCTGGTGATTGTGTTATACTTACTGATAATAACTGGCCTCGTCAACAGGCGACGCAAACAGCGAAAGTTGGTCAAGCTGTTACAGAAGACATGGAAAGAAGACGACGAGGTATAAGTGCCTGTGACCCAACATTCGGGTACACAGCCACTTGAGGGTGAACTTTGTCAGACTACATCATCACTGTAAAGTAACTTGACTAAACTCAAAGTTGACCAAATTTAATGGACCAGCATACCTTGAGAGACTGAGGGCCGTGTTACTGGGCACATTCCGTAAAAATCACAGGCAAGGAAGTGGGCCTTGAGAGTTCTGTAAAACAAACCTTCCAGCCATTGTTAACAGGAACTTCTTCAGACAATGGCGTAAGCGGCCCTGAGGCCCACTGACTAACAGATAAGGAGAGGAGAAAGGGAAACCACTACTGGCCATTGTTAACGTGGTCTGGGACACGTGCGCATTGGGCGGTCTGCTAAGTTTTGGGCTATAAAAAGTGCAGTCGACAGACACTAGGGGCTGCTGCAGTGAGCTGGGCGAATTGATCGGTCGCACAGAGAAGAGAACCTACTATCACCGCCGGACTGATCACTCACCGGTGTTAGTACGTATGTATGCTTGTACTTGCTTGTAATCGCTGTTGATTTTAAGTAAAGAATAGTTACCCTGAATTCTTTGCCTCGAGTTGTTTGTTCCAATGCAGGTCCGAACTCTAAGTACTGTTAGACTGGAGTAAAAGTTTACACGTCTTACAGGCCCCAGCTGGAGTATTGCGTACAATTCTGGGCACCACAATTTAGAAAGAGCGTGAAAACTTTGAGGAGGGTACAGAAGAGAATGGTTCCAGGGATGAGAGATTACAGTTAGGTGGATAGACTGGAGAAGCTGGGATCGTTCTCCCTGGAGCAGAGAAGGCTAAGAGGAGATTTGATAGAGGTGTTTAAAATCATGAAGGGTTTAGATAGAGTTAATAAAGAGAAACTGTTTCCAATGGCTGAAAGGCCGATAACCAGAGGGCACAGATTTAAGGTGATTGGCAAAAGAACCAGAAGCGACATGAGGAAAAACTTTTTACGCAATGAATACTTAGGAACTGGAATGCGCTGCCTGATAGGGTGGTGGATACAAGTTCAATGGTAGCCTTCAAAAGGGATATATACCTGAAGGAGAAAAAATTGCAGGGATATGTGGAAAGAGCAGGGGAGTGGGACAAACTGGATTGCTCTTCGAAAGAGCCAGCACAGACGCAATGGACCGAATGGCCTCCTTCTGTGCTGTAGTACTCTATGATTCTATGATTCTATGACAGCAGGAGAACTCCCCATCTCTTCATAAATAGTGCCATGGGATCTTTCCCATTCACCTGAGAGGGCAGCCAGAGGTCTCGGTTTAACGTCTCATCCGAAAGACAGCACCTCCGACAGTGCGGCACTCCCTCAGCACTGCACTGGAGGGTCAGCCTAGATTACGTGCTCAAGTCTCTGGAGTGGGACTTGAACCCATGGTCTTTTACTGTAGTTACACTCCACATCATACAAAATGGGGGAAATTTCCACTGTGTGTGACAGACTCATAGACTAAAGAGGAAATTTTACCACAATCTGTTTTCTGATTCTTGTGGATCCGTCAAGTGACAGCAAGTTACCCATTGCAATGTATTGTCACATGGTTTGTCGCATGGTTTAGTATGAGCATGCTCAGTTCGCTCTGGCCTAGTAAAGCAAGCACATGGATTAGCAACTCATCCTGTCTCTGTCCTTCATTTGTTCTACCCACATATATGACATTTTGGCACCAAGGATGGGATCCCAAAGCCATTTTTAGGGATCATAGAAGGACACGGGGAGAAATTCGGTATCGCCCCATTTGAGGCGCAATTATCGGCCGGGCGCAAAGTTTAGCGCCTGGTGCTAATTATCGCCTCCGACTGCAAACTTGGCTTCTATCGCCCCTGGAGGTGATTGGAGCGCTAAATCAGACACTACACACCTCTCTTAAGGCGCTAACGCTGAGGAGCGAGGCACTACCTCAGAACGCTGCATTGCTCATGTGATGTCAGTCGGCAATGGAACACAGACACACTGGCGCCAGCCAGTTCTTAAAGGGGAGGGTCGCTCTTGCTCTCCATCCACACCCTGCTCATTGCAGCCTTGAATCTCGGCCTGGAGAGACCTGTACATCAAATCTGCTGGAAAGAACAATGGAGAGGCCCAGGGAAAGAGCTCAGAGTGTAGCCACCGTAGTCTCTTCTAAATCGATGCAAGGAAGGTCAAATCAAAATGAACCTGCAAAGTGCTGCTCAGTACCCAAAACTCCTTCACACAGCGTTGAATCTCTCCAGAAGTATCTCGCTCTCAGAATGCGTGGTGCAAAAATGTCGTTGACAAAAAAAGGCAGGAAGCAGTCACCTTTAAATAGCGTTCCCCCAGTCCCTTCCCGACTGCAAAACGCTCCCCTCAACCTGTCGTTGCTAGCGGCAGGCGGTAAGGCAGGGGGCGCCACTCAATATCTGGTCCGGGGCGCTGCTGGGGCGTTGCACGCTCGAATGATGTCACGATCTGCGGGCGCAGGAGATCGTGGCGGTAGTGTTTGGCGCCGCTGCAAAATGTCTGGTCAATTTCGCGAGCGGTGCAAACATCGCCGCGCCCGGGCGCTAGTTGCTTTACGCCCCATTGGCGCTAATGGGAGGTGCAAAGCAACCGAATTTTTTCCCCCACAGTGTTTAACCTTCGAGTGGAAAAGTTTAAGGTGAACTTGAGACACCTAAACTGAATTTTTTGCGATGTTTTACTGTTAATGCTGATGCAGAATCGTCTGTGCTTCAACTTCGCGTTTATGTATACACAGCAACAGTGGCGTTGATTCTCACAGGTACACAGGTAGCGTGCTGAGTCACTGTTCGAGGAGATCGGGACAATCATGGCCGCTCCTACGGAATTCATCGGAAGCCTCGGCATGTATGACCGAGCTCACGAACCATTCAGTTCTTACATTGAGTGGATGGAGATGTTTTTTTAGAGCCAATAACATTATTGAGACCGAAGGTGCAGATGAGAATGTTCAAGCTCAAAATAAAGTAATTCGTGAATGAAAAAAAGCAATTTTTCCAACGGAGATCGGGCCAGATGTCTACGGAACGTTGACAAATCTACTCGCGCCAGGGAAAGCGAAGGATGCGTCGTTTGAAGACATTGCCGAGAAAATCGAGGACCATTTCGACCCACAGCCATTAGAAATAGCAGAGCGCTATACGTTTGGTACCAGAAATCAAAAACAAAGTGAAACCATCAGTGAGTACATTGTAGCTCTTAAAAACCTGTCTTTACATTGTAACTTCGGCACATTTTTGGATCGTACGTTGCGAGATAAGTTTGTGTGTGGACTGGTGGATGAGCATACACAGTCCAAGTTACTGAACACTCTGAACCTAATGTTTGACATAGCATGTAAAATTGCCCTATCTATGGAGATGGCGTCTAAGAATGCTGGGGAGCTCCGTCCAACTCAAGTGACTAGTGCAGCTGAGGTCTACAGTCACAAAGCCACGGCCAAACCTAAAGCTGTGAGACTGGATCAAAAGATTGTCGGTGAGAGCAGTTCAGTGAATTGTTATCGCTGCAATGGAAATCACTCACCACAGTCCTGCCAATACAGAAATGTGAAGTGTTTTCACTGCCAGAAGCAAGGCCATATTTCAACAGCTTGCAGAGTTAGATCGAAAGCAGGAAGAAAGAACCATTCTAGTGGCAATGCAAAGCAGCGACAGCAAAAGGAAGGAATTCACAATATTGAAGTGAACACACCTGATGTTGAAGACTAGGCATCTACCGTATCTATGCCACTAGCGGCAAAGCTAGCAGTCATGAGAAAGACTCCCGTACAAAACTTCTGATCAACGAGCAATATATTGATATGTGTATCGACACGGTGGCGGACTGCTCTATCAGGAATAAGGACACATATGAGAGTAAGTTTAATCAAATACCACTTACAAAGAGTACCGTAGAGTTAAAACCCTACTCCGGAGAAATCCTAGAGACATGTGGACAAATGTACAGTTCAACACAATGGCCAGTCAGTAAAGCTGCCTATTATTGTAGTGAGCTACAACAGGCCAACCCTCATGGGCAAAGACTGGTGGAGAAAGTTAAAACTAGACTGGAAAAACATCTTCAGTGTAGATGCTTCAAAGAACGACTCGACACAATGCTGAACAAGTACGAAAGCATGTTCACAGACAGTGATGAGGGCATCACTGGGTATGACGCGCATATCCACATCAAGTCCAACGTGAAGCCTGTCTATTGTAAGGCAAGGCCGGTCCCCTTTGTGTTGAAAAGTCAGGTGGAGGAAGAGCTAGCGAAGCTCAGAGAGAACGGAGTGCTAGTAAAAACTGACAAAAGTGAATGGGCTACCCCGATTGTGGTAGTGCCCAAAGCAGACAAAACTGTACGCTTGTGCGGTGACTACAAAGTTACTATCAACCAAGCAGTTGACGATGAGCAGAACCCGTTACCTACATCACAAGATTTGTATGCAGCACTCTCTGGGTCAAAGGTTTTCTCCAAGCTTGACCTGTCGCACGCTTACGCTCAGCTGAATGTTGACGAAGAGAGTCAACAGTATCTCACCATCAACACACACAAGGGACTGTACTCATACACCAAGCTGCTGTACAGTGTAAATTGCTCCCCCAAAATCTTCCAGGCTACGATGGATAAGATTTTGCAAGGAGTTCCAAATTGCTTATGCAATCAAGATGATGTGCTGATCGCAACAAGCAGTGAGGAAGAAAATCTAGAAGTGTTAGATTTACTGCTCCAAAGGTTGAATTCCCAAAATGTCAAATTGAAAAGGAGCAAATGTGCTTTTGTGCAGCCCAAGGTTGTGTACCTTGGTCTGAAAGTTGATGCAAATGGCTTGCAACCAGTTAAGGAAAAGGTTGATGCTGTCATCACTGCTCCAAAGCCACAGAACGTGTCTGAGTTAAGATCTTTCCTTGGAATGGTCCAGTACTACGCATGTTTCTTACCTGAGTTAGCGACCATGTTAGCTCCATTGCACGAGCTCCTCAAGAAGGATGTCCAGTGGAAGTGGACAAAAGCTCAACAGGAAGCTTACAACGCTTGTAAGAGAAGTCTCTCTAGCGATGCTCTGCTTGTGCACTATGACACAGAGTGTGAGCTTAAGTTAGTGTGTGATGCTTCTAGCTATGGCGTGGAGCTGTCACAAGTCACGTAATGGCTTACGGCTAAGAGAAAGCAATCACGTTCGCATCATGAATCCTCACAAAAAGCGACAGAAACTACACGCAAATTGAAAAGGAAGCACTTGCCATAGTGTTTGAAATCAAGAAATTCCAACAGTTCCTAATCGGCAGAAAGTTTACCTTGATAACCGATCACAAACCGCTCCTAGCAATATTGCGGCCCAAATCTGCCATCCCTGCAATGGCCGCATCAAGAATGCAACGTTAGGCAGTGTTGTTGTCACAATATGACTACACGATTGAATATCGCACTTCAAAGCAAAACGCTATCGCAGATGCCTTGTTCAGGTTGTCACATGAGGACTCATGTGTTGGGAGTGAAGGTGAGATTTTCATGCTAGGTGCAGTTGACAAAGACTTTCTCGTGAATGCAACAGAGATTGCAGATGAGACTCAAAAGCACTCACTACTGAAAAGAGTGTATGAAAACACCTTGAATGGACGGACTGATCAGTGTATGGACACAGAATTGAAACCATTCCATAACCGTCATACTGAGTTATTTTGTGAGCAAGGTTGTATCAAGTGGGGAAACAGAGTGGTGGTACCTACTTCTTTGAGAGATAGAATTCTGGCCGAACTTCATACTGAACATCCAGGGATCGTCAGTATGAAATCAATTGCAAGAAGCTTTGTTTACTGGCCTGGATTGGACAGTGATCTTGAATCACTTGTCAGCAAATGCAGCATTTGCCAAAATTGCAGAAACAAACCACCCAAAACTCCATTACAACCCTGGTCATGGCCAAGTAGACCTTTTCAGAGAGTACATGTAGACTTCTGTGAGAAAGCAAATGATTATTTCCTGGTACTTGTAGATAGTCACTCAAAGTGGATTAAGTTAAACACGAGTTCAAATACTACAACTGAACGTACCATAGATGATAGAAGTCTATCTTCGCATGTCATGGCTTACCTGAAGCGCTTGTGTCTGACAATGACCCTCAGTTCCGTTCTACTCTATTTCAAGAGTTCATGAAACGGAACGGTATCAAACACACTCTCGTTCCGCCATATCATCCAACTTCAAACGGAGCAGTCGAAAGGTCAGTCAGAATAGTAAAAGAAGCTCTCAAAAAGCAAGTGTTGCAGGGTTGTTCAGGACTCAGCATGAAGCAACGTTTGGCAAATTTCTTGCTGAAGTGCAGAACTACTCCACACACTACAACTGGACATACCCCAGCAGAACTCTTGATGAAGAGGAGATTGAGAACACGATTGAGTCTTGTTCAACCAAATTTGGCCTCAAGAGTTGAACAGAAACAGTTGAGTCAGAAATGTTATTATGATGTTATCAGAAAGAACGCAGTTTCAAGCAAAACTAGTGTGTTCGTGTTCTCTGTCCCCCTGGAAAGTCGAGTTCACACAATTGGGATGTAAGAACCATAGTAGAGGTTGGTGGCACCAAGAGATATTTGGTTGAAATTGGTGACAACATCCGAAGTGTTCATGTAGATCAAATTATCTCTGCTAGAGATGAACCAAGACATAATCTTGAACCACTTGATCATGAACACAAACATGAGTTTGACTCAGTTCAGACCTCAGCAACTGAAGTACCAGGTTCAAACAAATCTGGGATAGAAACAGGATCATCTTTCAGTTCGGAACCAAAACAAAACAGCTTGCAAATTGGTTCAACACCAAAACCTTCTGTAAGGAGATCAGGAAGGCTCCGCAAACCTGTTTAGTAAACTGGATTTGTAGTTGGTTTAAAAGAAAAAAAGCCAGGAGTTTTTGTTATGTGGTACATGTAATGCTGGGAAAGGTGGGACCATAGTTCTGTTGTATTTGAGGAGGAATACATATTTTTTTTAAGGGGAAAGCAGTGTCATGTATTATCACATGGTTTGTCACATGGTTTAGTATGAGCATGCTCAGTTTGCTCTGGCCGAATAAAGCAAGCACATGGACTAGCGACTCATCGTGTCTCTGTCTTTCATTTGTTCTACCCACATATATTACACCCATTACCATCAATCCTCTCCTGCAGAAAGCACATCTTCTTCCTTTACTGATTCCTGCTATTTCTAAAAAGAAGAAAAAGGGGGGAAAGAAAGCAAGGTTCCACAAACAGCAATGTGTTAATGATCAGAAAAGCTGTTTTGGTGATGCTGATTGAGGGATAAATATTGGCCAAGACACTGGGGAGAACTCCCCTGCCCTTCTGCAAAATAGTGCCGTGGGATTTTATACATCCGCCCAAGAGGGCAGACGGGGCCTCAAGTTTAACATCTCATCCAGAAAGACGGCACCACACGTCTCTAGAGTGGGACTTGAACCACAACCATCTGACCCAGGAGCAAAAGTGCTACCCATTGAGCCATGGCTATTTCTGCATCAAAGACCAGGTATAATTCAGATTCTCCTGGATTGCCCCCAACATATTTGGTTTCCTGTCAAAGGTGAGTTCTTGTGATGATCATGAAGTATTGTTTATAGAAACATATTAATACAGAAGGCTTATAGAGTTTAGATATTTTGTTGCACGCTAACTGCACTCCCTGTGCAACTGTGCTTAATGTGTTCTCTCTGGTTATGAAAGAAAAAAGAAAGACTTGTGACGTAAGAAAACTACTAGGCACTTGGTCTAAGCGTTAAACAAAGCTTTAATCAACTGTTTTTCAACATGGAGATCTAGTTGTGTCCTTCACAAGTTCCTGTTGAGGAATGTCCTAAGCAAGCTGAGCCCCTGCCTGAGTATTTATACTCTCCCTGGACAGCACCACCAGCAGGCCGCCCAGTATTACTTCATACATGAATGACAAGATTCATGTCAACTTGCATTTATACAGCGCCTTTCACGACCTCAGCTTTACAGCCAATGAAGTACTTTTTGAAGTGTAGTCACTGTTGTAATGTAGGATACGCGGCAGCCAATTTGTGCACAGCAAGGTCCCACAAACAGCAATGTGATGATGACCAGATCATCTGTTTTGGTTATGTTGATTGGGGGATAAATATTGGCCAGGACACCGGGGATAACTCCCCTGCTCTTCTTCGAAATAGGGCCTTGGGATCTTTTACGTCCACCTGAGAGAGCAGACAGGGCCTCGGTTTAATGTCTCATCTGAACGACGGCACCTCCGACAGTGCAGCGCTCCCTCAGCACTGCACTGGAGTGTCAGCCTAGATTTTTGTGCTCAGGTCTCTGGTCAAGTTATGCATTTAACCTTTGTAGCAGCTAGACAGGATGCAGTGACACCAGAATATTCTGAAAGCAGTAACAATAATATAAGAACTTAAGAATTTTTATATGCTGGACAATCCTGCACATAAGAACATAAGAAATAAGAGCAGAAGTAGGTCATACGGCCCCTCGAGCCTGCTCCACCATTCAATAAGATCATGGCTGATCATCGACCTCAGCTCCACTTTCCCGCCCGATCTCCATATCCCTTGATTCCCCTAGAGTCCAAAAATCTATCGATCTCAGCCTTGAGGGGTGATTTTATCACTGGGGACGTGATGGAGGCGGGACTGCTGCTTGTCGGTTTTAGTCCCGCCTCCATCGACATCCGGCCAACCCACACTATTTTCCCTTGATTGACCTTGTTAAGCCCGCCCAGAGGGCTTAGCAGGCCAATTAAGGGGAAGCCGGTTACAGAGAATGTCAGTGTATGACGTTTCATCTGTCAAAAATTTTTGACAGTTGAATTGTCATTGTTTGACAGCTTTGAGAAGCTATCAAACACTGACATTCTCTGTTGTTTGGTGAGTCCTTGTACTCAAGACTCATCAAACCTCTTTCCTGAGCAGAAAGCAGATGGCTGTTGCATTGAGAATGTAGCAGCCATTCTGTCATCTCTGCTGTGGAGATGCCGGAGCCTCCGGATCCCCAACGATTGAAGCCTGCAGGAAGAAACAAAAGGTAAGTAAACATTTTCTAATACTTTTCACTCACCTCACACACTTACCTCTCCACACTTGCACCCATCACTCACCTCCACATCGCACTTTTCGACCCCTCTCACCCCCGCAGACCCACTGCTCGCCTCGCTGACCCTGGCGGGGTTTCCTGACGTCGGGAAGCCCGCACTTCTGTTGGAAAAATGTGGATAATCCTCTTAACTGCCTGTTAACGGCCTATTAAGTGGCTGTAATCCCCTTCCCGCCTCGTGGAGACGGGACCCGGCGCGGGTCGGGTACCCGCCTCCCGGGAAGATGGCATGGAGGCGGATTGGGGGTGGGATGGGCACCCGCCCCCAGATTCTGCCATTTTCCCGGCAGTCCCGCCTCCCCAGGGCTGGCAAAATCGCACCCAAAGACTCAGCATGCACAGCCCTCTAGGGCAGAGAATTCCAAAGATTCACAACCCTCTGAGTGAAGAAATTCCTCCTCATCTCAGTCTTAAATACACTACCCCTTATCCTGAGACTATGCCCCCTAGTTTTAGACACTCTAGCCAGGGGAAACAACCTGTCAGCATCTACCCTGTCAATCCCCTTCAGAATCTTGTATGTTTCAATGAGATCATCTCTCATTCTTCTAAACTCCAGAGAGTATAGGCCCATTCTACACAATCTCTCATCATAGGACAGACCTCTCATCCCAGGAATCAATCTAGTGAACCTTCGTTGCACCGCTTCCAAGGCAAGTACATCCTTCCTTAGATAAGGAGACCAAAACTGTGCACAGTACTCCAGGTGTGGTCTCACCAAGGCCCTGTACAATTGTAGCAAGACTTCCTTGCTCTTATACTCCAACCCCCTTGCAATAAAGGCCAACATGCCATTTGCCTTCCTTATTGCTTGCTGTACCTGCATGCTAGCTTTCTGTGTTTCTTGCACGAGGACACCCAAATCTCCCTGAACACCAACATTTGAAAGTTTCTCACCATTTAAAAAATATTCTGTTTTTCTATTCTCCCTACCAAAGTGAATAACCTCACATTTCCCTACATTATACTCCATCTGCCACCTTACTGCCCACTCACTTAGTCTATCTATATCCCTTTGCAGACTCTTTGGGGGAAAAATTCAGTATCGCCCCATTTGGGGCGCAATTATCGGCCGGGCGCAAAGATTAGCGCCTGGCGCTAATTATCGCCACTGACTGCAAACTTAACTTTTAACGCCCCGGGAGGTGATTGGAGCGCTAAATCAGGCGCTGCACACCTGTCTTAAGGCGCAAAGGCCGAGGAGTGAGGCGCTAACTCAGAGCGCGGGCACAGCGCAGGTGATGTCAGTTAGCGATGGAACACAGACACACTGGCGCCGGCCAGTTCTTAAAGGGGAGGGTCGATCTTGCTCTCCAGTCACACCCTGCTCATTGGAGCCTTGAATCTCGAACTGGAGAGACCTGTGATTACATTTTCAAGCCAAGGACTATGGAGAGGGTGAGAGAACGAGCTCAGCGCTTCAGCGAGCGGGCCTTGGATGCTCTGGTTGGCGCGGTGGAGCGCAGAAAATCTATACTCTTCCCTGAGAGTGGCAGGAGGCCTTTGCCGCGCGAGTACAGAAGAGTGTGGAGGGAGGTGGCTCAGAGCGTCTCCTGCAGGAGCATGGTGCCCAGGACCCATGTACAATGCCGAAAAAAGTTCAACGACCTCACTCGGGTCGTCAGGGTGAGTGGCTTTTTTTCAATACCTCTCCATCCCTTCATCTCAACCTCACTCTATGGCCAGAGGGTCTTAAAACCCCAATTAACAACACTCATCCAACACCTATGGCCCTTTCATGAAACACACACACACATTCCACACTTTGCATACAGTAAGGGCTATTCACCTATGGGAGGCACATCAGGCAAGACCATGGCTGTATATTTACTCAGACGCCGTCCTTTTTCTTGCAGGCCAAGCTGTCTCATAATAGGAGACAGCAGCAACGGACGGGTGGAGGGCGGCCTCAGCTGCAACCCCTCAGCGATCTTGAGGAGCGCGTCCACAGGATTGTGGCAAGCCGGGTGATCGGTCCCGTCGCCACTGGAGACGCCGACCCCGTTCTGGACAGCAATGGTAAGGTCATCACCTTTTTGTCCTCTGTCCTTCCACTTGTCCCTCACAACACCAGCCTTTGACACTTTCAATCCAACTTACTAAATCGCTGCACTTATTCCTCCCTTACTGCCACCCTGTCCTCACGCTAAAGCCACTCTTGTACCTCCCTGCTTTCAGATGGTGATTCACCAGCTGAGGAGACGGGCCTTCAAGCTGCCAGTGGAAGTGAAGCTGCAGCCGAGGAGGAAGATGAAGGCGGAGCATCAGTGCCACCCTCTCCCGAGGAAGCCCATGCCCACACTGAGAACACGCCTTCCCTGGAGGGGAGCAGGGGGGAAGGGTCTGATGAGGGTGAAGCTCCAGGACCCAGCGGGCTGCAGCAATGCCATGGGGGTAGGGAAGAACGGGGGCCTTCTCCCCGGAGTGAGAGTATGCCAGCGAGTCCTACTGCACTGGACGCAGAGGAGGAGCGGCTGATCGCTGAAATGAACACCCAGGCGGTGGGCATGCACACTGAGCTCATGGGTGCAGTGGGAAGGGTGCCCGAATGCATTGAATCACTGGCAAGGAGTGTGGAGCACTTCGCTGTAGCACAGGCGGATGCCACACTAAAGCTTAGTGCTGCAATTCAGTCACTGGCTGCCGTGATCCCATCTCTGACTGCTCTCATGCAGACTCAGATTGAGGCCACGCGAGCACTGACTGCTGCCATCCTCGATGGTTCGTTCACATTTCCCCGGGGCTCTCACCGCGCCGCAGCAGGCCAGCAATCTGTGCTCCAGCAGATTGCTCCGGATGCTGAAGTGCTGCCCCGTGGGAGTGCCAGTGTGTCGGTCGAGCAGGGAGTTGCTGTCCTCTCTCAAGATCAAGATGACAGCATTCCTGCTGCCAACACTGTCACTTCTCCACTGCACTTGCCACCGCCTGTAGGACAGACTGCTGCCGCCCATGCAGAGTTGGTGCAGTCTGCAGCCGGGCCCTCCAGGCCCAGAACTGGTCGAGGCCGTCCTTCAAGGGCATCTGCAGTGTCAGGGTCTGACAATCAGCAGCCTTCCACCAGCCTTGCTGCAGCCACTGAGGTCCCATTACGGAGGAGCAGTAGGGTAAGAAGGGGGGAAGTGCGCAAGGGAAGGAGATCACCCTCGAAGGGCAAAAAGTAGGAGGTGTGACAAAATGTTGCTCATTTTTTTATTAAAGGCCGAGGTTCGTGGTCAAACTTTTGTTTAGTGTTTTGGACATTATCTCCAGGTTGTGAGAACCAGTTATGTTAATGACTGTTTTTTTGTGTTTATTTCTATGAGTTTGTCATGAGGAAATGACACACACAGAGTTTGTAAAATAAATAAGTTTTTGTATTCAAAATATACATGTTTGGTGTTTGGAATCATTGGTGCCTTGGCCGGCTTAGGGGTTGCGTGTTGGGTTCATTGATGTTGTTCTCAATGGCAGAAGCCATTTCCACAGCAGGGGCCGAGAAGCGGCTTGCTATCAGCCGTTGACGGACGGCCCTTGCAGTTTCACCATTGTGGGCCGCCCTCACGCCTTGGTGCTGCTGATGATCATCCTCCTCCTCCTCTTCCTCCTCTTCCTCCTCCTCCTCTGGTGGTGCTCCAAGGCCTGGTGGCATTGGCTGGGTCCTGAGGATTGCCATGTTATGCAGCATGCAGCACACAACTACGAAGTTGGAAACTCGCTCAGGCGAGTACTGCAGGGCTCCTCCAGAATGGTCCAGACAGCGGAACCGTTGCTTCAGCACGCCGATTGTGTGCTCAACGATGTTCCTGGTAGCTTGATGGCTCTCGTTGTACCGCAGCTCAGCAGGGGTGTTGGGCGTACGGAGCGGTGTCATCAGCCAGGTGCTCAGTGGATACCCCTTGTCCCCGAGAAGCCAACCAACTGGCTGATGCGGTGCCTCGAAAAGTTCTGCCACAGTAGTCTGGCGCAGGATGAAAGCATCGTGGCAGCTGCCAGGATAGTGGGCATTGACAGCGAGTATCAGCTGTCTGTGGTCACAGACCAACTGTACATTCAAGGAATGGAACCCCTTTCTGTTCCGGAAATCCTCGGCATTCTCATGCGGAGCACGCAAAGCCACATGCGTGCAGTCAATGGCGCCCTGCACCATGGGGAAGCCCGCTATCCTCGCAAAGCCCAGAGCGCGTTCATGCTGCTTGTCTGGGGTCATGGGGAAAGAGATGTACTCTCGTCTCCTTTTAAAGAGGGCATTTGTGACGTGACGGATGCAGCAATGCACCGCGAACTGGGAGATATTGGCGAGGTCCCCAGCAGCAGATTGAAATGAGCCAGTAGCATAAAAGTTCAGAGCCACTGTGATCTTCACTGCCACCGACAGAGACGTCCTGGACCTCAGTTGAGGCTGCAGATCTGGCTGCAGCAGGTGGCAGAGCTCAGTGAGCACCTCCTTGCTGAAGCGCAGCCTTCGCAAACACTGCTCATCAGACATATGAATGTAGGAGAGCTGGTCACGATATACCCTGGGAGGGTAAGCTCTCCTGTACAGACGCCTGTTGGCCCTCCTCCGTCTGGCCATCATTGCCACTCTCTCTCTGCGTCTCTGTGTCCTCCGATTCAGCTGGCGCAGGACGACGCCCCCAATCAGTGCAGCCCCCAAGTCTCTTAGCAAGCAAAGTTATGAAGGCCAAAAACCAAAGTACCAGCGAAGTTATGATCAGTAGCCAAAACTACCTCACACAGCGTTGACTCAATGCAGAAGTCTCTCTTTCTCTCTCTCCGAATCTCTATCTCTCTCTCAGAATGAGTGGTGCAAAAATGTCAACCACAGAGAAAGACAGGAAGAGGCCCCCTTTAAATAGCGCCCCCCCCAGCCCCACAGCGATTGATAGCGTTCCAGTCTTCCGGTCGTTGGATGCGCCAGGCGGTAAGGATGGGGGCGCCACTCAATTTCTGCTCCGGGGCACCACAAGGGCGTTGCACCCTCGTATGACATCAGAATCTGCGTGCGCAGGAGATCGCGGCGATTAAGTTTAGCGCCGCCGCAAAATGTCTAGTTAAGTTCGCGAGCGGCGCAAACTTCGGCGTGCCTGCGCGCTAGCTGCTTTGCGCCCCATTAGCGCCCTCTTAAGGTGCTAACGGGAGGTGCAACCAACTGAATTTTTAGCCCTTTGTGTTCTCCTCACAGCTTACTGTCCCACCTAGCTTTGTATCATCAGCAAACTTGGATACATTACACTCGGTCCCTTCATCTAGGTCATTAATATAGATTGTAAATAACTGAGGCCCCAACACTGATCCTTGTGGCACCCCACTAGTTACAGCCTGCCAACCTGAAAAAGATCCGTTTATTCCTGTGGCGAGGTCTTCCCTCATCCTCCTGACGGGCTTTTAAAACCCACTTGGCGTCGCTAATCAGTAAAAGACTTGGGTTGATTCAGCATTGTCTCAGAAACATCTCAAATAACTTCATATGAAAAGAAAGACTTGTATTTCTATAGTGCTTTTCCCAACCTAAGGATGTCCCAAAGCACTTTACAGCCAATGAGATACTTTTGACATGCAGTCACTATTGTAATATAGGAAACACAGCACACAGCAAGCTCCCACAAACAGCAATGTGATAATGACCAGATAATCTGTTTTAGTGATGTTGGTTGAAGGGTAAATATTGACCAGGACACTGGGGAGAACTCTCCTCTCTTCTTCAAATAGTGCCATGGGATGTTTTACCTCCATCTGAGAGGGCCTCAGTTTAACATCTTATCTGAAAGACGGCACCTCTGACAGTGCAGCACTCCCTCAGTACTGGCACTGGGCGTGTCCACTTAGATTATGTGCTCAAGTCTCTGGAGTGGGGCTTGAACCCACGATGGTTATGACTCAGAGATGGGAGTGCTACCCACTGAGCCACAGTTGACACCACAAGCAGGGACTTCTGGCAGATGTTTCCTCTCCCCCATTTGCAAAAAGGACCATTGCAATCACCCTACCCTAGTGCTGCACTAGCTTAGATCAAGCAACTCAGCACAGACCATAGGATTGCACCTGGGCTCATCCAGACTTACAGTCACCTGCTCATTGCGATTAGCAACATCCGAATCTCTCTAAAATTAGGGAGCGGAAAAAAAAAGGACTCTATTTTTAAACACTGAAATGATTCATAGTTCTTGGAGTTTATTTTTTTAAAGGGAGGATGTATAGATTGTCGAATTTTTTTTTGTATAGGCAAAGCAAACTGTATTGTAGATTGTGATGAATTGCAATTAGCCTGTGTACAATAAAAACGGGTTTCAGGAATGTCTGGCCTGTCAGATTCGGAGATTTATTTGTCGTGCGTGGCAGTCTGTGGTTCGATGTTGGGTCACAGCGCTCCCAAACTCATTAATTTAAGATCTCCGCAGTGCAACATAAATATGCTTGGCTGCCATTAAAACCCCTCCATTCAGTGGCCCTGAGTGAAAAAACAGAGACCTGTCAAGATGAAAGGGCTCGGGGTTCTGCAATGTTGATCTGCTCCAGTTACCGTGCAGAGTTATTATGATTCCGCTCCTTTAAAGAGGGCCACAAGGTGATGTCATCCACGGGGCAACAGGACCTTGCTGACCTCCTAGTGTCTACGTACAGAAGCTGCTCACGTCCAATCCACCGACTTATGCCAGAACGTGAGGTGTAGGAATGTTAGATGGTCAGCATACAGCAATTCTCAGAAACATTAGATATTTACCAAAGATAGTCACTTACATAGAAATATTAGATACAGGAGCAGGCCATTCTTGCCCTCGAGCCTGCTCCGCCATTCAATTAAAGCATGGCTGAGCTGCACCTCAACTCCATTTTCCCCTTATTCCCCTGGTATCTCGATCTACTGAGAGAGACATTAGCACATGCAACTTGCTACCACATAGAGTAGGTGAGGCGAATAGCTTAAATGCATCAAAAGAGGGGCGATATAAGTACGAAGGACAAAGGAATAGAAAGATAAGTTGGTGAGGGTGAGCTGAAGTAAGGTGGGAGGAGGATCCTGTGGAGCATAAGTATTGGCACAAACCTGTTGGGTCGAATGTCCTGATTCTGTGCTGTAAATATTATGTAATAATATGCAATAATGTTACACAGCAAAAATCTATCATTTCTGTCCCACACACCTGAAGAGTCTTGCTGGGCTAAAGTTCCAGAGGTTACAAACACTTGCCATTACATGAAGAGGTCAGTAATCAGGGAACCAATTGATGTGAGTTTGATCAATTGATGAATTTTGATCAAATGATGAGTTTTGATCAATTGACGAGTTTTGATCAATTGATGTGAGTTTGATCAATTGTTGATATTTGATCAATTGTTGAGTTTTGATCAATTGATGAGTTTTGATCAAATATTGAGTTTTGATCAATGGATGTGAGTTTTGATCAATTGTTGAGTTTTGATCAATTGATGAGTTTTGATCAATTATTGAGTTTTGATCAAATATTGAGTTTTGATCAATGGATGTGAGATTTGATCAATTATTGAGTTTTGATCAATTGATGAGTTTTGATCAATTATTGAGTATTGATCAGTTGATGTGAGTTTTGATCAATTGGTGTGAGTTTGGATCAATTATTGAGTTTTGATCATTGTTGAGTTTTGATCAATTGTTGAGTTTTGATCAATTGTTGAGTTTTGATCAATTATTAAGTATTGATCAAATGATGTGAGTTTTGATCAATTATTGAGTTTTGATCAATTGATGAGTTTACTTCAATTGAACAGATTTGATTAACTGACATGGGATTTGAAGAATTTATGAGATTTAATCAGTTGATGTGAGTTTTGATCAATTGATGAGTTTTGATCAATTATTGAATTTTGATCAATTGTTGAATTTTGATCAATTGATGAGTTTTGATCAATTATTGAGTTTTGATCAATTGTTCAGTTTTGATCAATTGATGAGTTTTGATCAATTACTGAGATTTGATCAATTATTGAATTTTGATCAATTATTGAGTTTTGATCAATTATTGAATTTTGATCAATTGTTGAGTTTCAATCAATTATTGAGTTTTGATCAATTATTGAGTTTTGATCAATTCTTGATTTTTGATCAATTGTTGAGTTTTGATCAATTGATGAGTTTTGATCAATTGATGAGTTTTGATCAATTACTGAGATTTGATCAATTATTGAATTTTGATCAATTGATGAGTTTTGATGAATTATTGAGTTCTGATCAATTATTGAGTTTTGATCAATTATTGAATTTTGATCAATTGTTGAGTTTTGATCAATTGTTGATTTTTGATCAATTGTTGAGTTTTGATCAATTGATGAGTTTTGATCAATTGATGTGAGTTTTGATCAATTGTTGAGTTTTGATCAATTGATGAGTTTTGATCAATTGATGTGAGTTTTGATCAATTGATGAGTTTTGTTCAATTGATGTGAGTTTTGATCAATTGATGAGTTTTGATCAATTGATGTGAGTTTTGATCAATTGTTGAGTTTTGATCAATTATTGAGTTTTGATCAATTGTTGAGTTTTGATCAATTATTGAGTTTTGATCAATTGATTTGAGTTTTGATCAATTATTGAGTTTTGATCAATTGATTTGAGTTTTGATCAATTATTGAGTTTTGATCAATTGATTTGAGTTTTGATCAATTGATGACTTTTGATCAATTATTGAGTTTTGATCAATTGATGAGTTTTGATCAATTGTTGAGTTTTGATCAATTGATGAGTTTTGATCAATTGTTGAGTTTTGATCAATTGATTTGAGTTTTGATCAATTGATGAGTTTTGGTCAATTATTGAGTTTTGATCAATTATTGAGTTTTGATCAATTGATGAGTTTTGATCAATTATTGAGTTTTGATCAATTGTTGAGTTTTGATCAATTGATGAGTTTTGATCAATTGTTGAGTTTTGATCAATTGATTTGAGTTTTGATCAATTGATGAGTTTTGGTCAATTATTGAGTTTTGATCAATTATTGAGTTTTGATCAATTGATGAGTTTTGATCAATTATTGAGTTTTGATCAATTATTGAGTTTTGATCAATTGATGAGTTTTGATCAATTATTGAGTTTTGATCAATTGATGAGTTTTGGTCAATTATTGAGTTTTGATCAATTATTGAGTTTTGATCAATTATTGAGTTTTGATCAATTGATGAGTTTTGATCAATTATTGAGTTTTGATCAATTGATTTGAGTTTTGATCAATTGATGACTTTTGATCAATTATTGAGTTTTGATCAATTGATTTCAGTTTTGATCAATTGTTGAATTTTGATCAATTGTTGAGTTTTGATCAATTATTGAGTTTTGATCAATTATTGAGTTTTGATCAATTCTTGACTTTTGATCAATTGTTGATTTTTGATCAATTGTTGAGTTTTGATCAATTGTTGAATTTTGGTCAATTGATGAGTTTTGATCAATTCTTGACTTTTGATCAATTGTTGATTTTTGATCAATTGATGAGTTTTGATCAATTGTTGATTTTTGATCAATTGTTGAGTTTTGATCAATTGTTGAATTTTGATCAATTGTTGAGTTTTGATCAATTGTTGAGTTTTGATCAATTGTTGAGTTTTGATCAATTGTTGAGTTTTGATCAATTGTTGAATTTTGGTCAATTGATGAGTTTTGATCAATTGTTGAATTTTGGTCAATTGATGAGTTTTGATCAATTGTTGAGTTTTGATCAATTGATTTGAGTTTTGATCAATTGTTGAATTTTGGTCAATTAATGAGTTTTGATCAAGTGTTGAATTTTGGTCAATTGATGAGTTTTGATCAATTGTTGAGTTTTGATCAATTGATGAGTTTTGATCAATTGATGTGAGTTTTGATCAATTGATGAGTTTTGATCAATTGATGAGTTTTGATCAATTGATGTGAGTTTTGATCAATTGATGTCAGTTTTGATCAATTGATGAGTTTTGATCAATTGATGTGAGTTTTGATCAATTGATGTGAGTTTTGATCAATTGATGAGTTTTGATCAATTGATGTGAGTTTGGATTAATTGATGAGTTTTGATCAATTGATTTGAATTTTGATCAATTGTTGAGTTTTGATCAATTATTGAGTTTTGATCAATTATTGAGTTTTGATCAATTGTTGAGTTTTGATCAATTGTTGAGTTTTGATCAATTGTTGAGTTCTGATCAATTATTGAGTTTTGATCAATTCTTGACTTTTGATCAATTGTTGATTTTTGATCAATTGTTGAGTTTTGATCAATTGTTGAGTTTTGATCAATTGTTGAATTTTGGTCAATTGATTTGAGTTTTGATCAATTGTTGAGTTTTGATCAATTATTGAGTTTTGATCAATTGTTGAGTTTTGATCAATTGATTTGAGTTTTGATCAATTGTTGAGTTTTGATCAATTATTGAGTTTTGATCAATTCTTGAATTTTGATCAATTGTTGAGTTTTGATCAATTGTTGAATTTTGGTCAATTGTAGAGTTTTGATCAATTGTTGAGTTTTGATCAATTGATGAGTTTTGATCAATTGATTTGAGTTTTGATCAATTGTTGAGTTTTGATCAATTATTGAGTTTTGCTCAATTCTTGACTTTTGATCAATTGTTGATTTTTGATCAATTGTTGAGTTTTGATCAATTGATGAGTTTTGATCAATTGATGAGTTTTGATCAATTACTGACATTTGATCAATTGTTGAGTTTTGATCAAATGTTGAGTTTTAATCAATTGTTGAGTTTTGATCAATTGTTGAGTTTTGATCAATTGATGGGTTTTGATCAATTGATGAGTTTTGATCAATTGATGTGAGTTTTGATCAATTGATGTGAGTTTTGATCAATTGATGAGTTTTGATCAATTGATGTCAGTTTTGATCAATTGATGAGTTTTGATCAATTGATGTGAGTTTTGATCAATTGATGTCAGTTTTGATCAATTGATGAGTTTTGATCAATTGATGTGAGTTTTGATCAATTGATGTGAGTTTTGATCAATTGATGAGTTTTGATCAATTGATGTGAGTTTTGATTAATTGATGAGTTTTGATCAATTGATTTGAGTTTTGATCAATTGTTGAGTTTTGATCAATTATTGAGTTTTGATCAATTATTGAGTTTTGATCAATTGTTGAGTTTTGATCAATTGTTGAGTTTTGATCAATTGTTGAGTTTTGATCAATTATTGAGTTTTGATCAATTCTTGACTTTTGATCAATTGTTGATTTTTGATCAATTGTTGAGTTTTGATCAATTGTTGAGTTTTGATCAATTGTTGAATTTTGGTCAATTGATTTGAGTTTTGATCAATTGTTGAGTTTTGATCAATTGATTTGAGTTTTGATCAATTGTTGAGTTTTGATCAATTGATTTGAGTTTTGATCAATTGTTGAGTTTTGATCAATTATTGAGTTTTGATCAATTCTTGACTTTTGATCAATTGTTGATTTTTGATCAATTGTTGAGTTTTGATCAATTGATGAGTTTTGATCAATTGATGAGTTTTGATCAATTACTGAGATTTGATCAATTGTTGAGTTTTGATCAAATGTTGAGTTTTAATCAATTGTTGAGTTTTGATCAATTGTTGAGTTTTGATCAATTGATGAGTTTTGATCAATTATTGAGTTTTGATCAAATGTTGAGTTTTAATCAATTGTTGAATTTTGGTCAATTGTTGAGTTTTGATCAATTGTTGAGTTTTGATCAATTGTTGAGTTTTGATCAATTATTGAGTTTTGATCAATTGTTGAATTTTGGTCAATTGTTGAGTTTTGATCAATTGTTGAGTTTTGATCAAATGTTGAGTTTTAATCAATTGTTGAATTTTGGTCAATTGATGAGTTTTGATAAATTGTTGAGTTTTGATCAATTGTTGAGTTTTGATCAATTGATGAGTTTTGATCAATTATTGAGTTTTGATCAATTATTGAGTTTTGATCAATTCTTGACTTTTGATCAATTGTTGATTTTTGATCAATTGTTGAGTTTTGATCAATTGATGAGTTTTGATCAATTATTGAGTTTTGATCAATTATTGAGTTTTGATCAATTCTTGACTTTTGATCAATTGTTGATTTTTGATCAATTGTTGAGTTTTGATCAATTGATGAGTTTTGATCAATTGTTGAGTTTTGATCAATTATTGAGTTTTGATCAATTCTTGACTTTTGATCAATTGTTGATTTTTGATCAATTGTTGAGTTTTGATCAATTGATTTGAGTTTTGATCAACTGTTGAGTTTTGATCAATTATTGAGTTTTGATCAATTGTTGAGTTTTGATCAATTGATGAGTTTTGATCAATTATTGAGTTTGATCAATTGTTGAGTTTTGATCAATTATTGAGTTTTGATCAATTGTTGAGTTTTGATCAATTATTGAGTTTTGATCAATTGTTGAGTTTTGATCAATTATTGAGTTTTGATCAATTGTTGAGTTTTGATCAATTATTGAGTTTTGATCAATTGTTGAATTTTGATCAATTGTTGAGTTTTGATCAATTGTTGAATTTTGGTCAATTATTGAGTTTTGATCAATTGTTGAGTTTTGATCAATTATTGAGTTTTGATCAATTGTTGATTTTTGATCAATTGTTGAGTTTTGATCAATTGATTTGAGTTTTGATCAACTGTTGAGTTTTGATCAATTATTGAGTTTTGATCAATTGTTGAGTTTTGATCAATTGATGAGTTTTGATCAATTATTGAGTTTTGATCAATTGTTGAGTTTTGATCAATTATTGAGTTTTGATCAATTGTTGAGTTTTGATCAATTATTGAGTTTTGATCAATTGTTGAGTTTTGATCAATTATTGAGTTTTGATCAATTGTTGAGTTTTGATCAATTATTGAGTTTTGATCAGTTATTGAATTTTGATCAATTGTTGAGTTTTGATCAATTGTTGAATTTTGGTCAATTATTGAGTTTTGATCAATTGTTGAGTTTTGATCAATTATTGAGTTTTGATCAATTGTTGAATTTTGGTCAATTGTTGAGTTTTGATCAATTGATTTGAGTTTTGATCAATTGTTGAGTTTTGATCAATTATTGAGTTTTGATCAATTGTTGAGTTTTGATCAATTGATGAGTTTTGATCAATTGATTTGAGTTTTGATCAATTGTTGAGTTTTGATCAATTGTTGAGTTTTGATCAATTGATGAGTTTTGATCAATTGTTGAGTTTTGATCAATTATTGAGTTTTGATCAATTCTTGACTTTTGATCAATTGTTGATTTTTGATCAATTGTTGAGTTTTGATCAATTGATTTGAGTTTTGATCAACTGTTGAGTTTTGATCAATTATTGAGTTTTGATCAATTGTTGAGTTTTGATCAATTGATGAGTTTTGATCAATTATTGAGTTTTGATCAATTGTTGAGTTTTGATCAATTATTGAGTTTTGATCAATTGTTGAGTTTTGATCAATTATTGAGTTTTGATCAATTGTTGAGTTTTGATCAATTATTGAGTTTTGATCAATTGTTGAGTTTTGATCAATTATTGAGTTTTGATCAGTTATTGAATTTTGATCAATTGTTGAGTTTTGATCAATTGTTGAATTTTGGTCAATTATTGAGTTTTGATCAATTGTTGAGTTTTGATCAATTATTGAGTTTTGATCAATTGTTGAATTTTGGTCAATTGTTGAGTTTTGATCAATTGATTTGAGTTTTGATCAATTGTTGAGTTTTGATCAATTATTGAGTTTTGATCAATTGTTGAATTTTGGTCAATTGTTGAGTTTTGATCAATTGTTGAGTTTTGATCAATTGATGAGTTTTGATCAATTATTGAGTTCTGATCAATTATTGAGTTTTGATCAGTTATTGAATTTTGATCAATTGTTGAGTTTTGATCAATTGTTGAGTTTTGATCAATTATTGAGTTTTGATCAATTCTTGAGCTTTGATCAATTGTTGATTTTTGATCAATTGTTGAGTTTTGATCAATTGATGAGTTTTGATCAATTGTTGAGTTTTGATCAATTATTGAGTTTTGATCAATTATTGAGTTTTGATCAATTGATGAGTTTTGATCAATTATTGAGCTTTGATCAATTGTTGATTTTTGATCAATTGTTGAGTTTTGATCAATTGATGAGTTTTGATCAATTGTTGAGTTTTGATCAATTATTGAGTTTTGATCAATTGTTGAATTTTGGTCAATTGTTGAGCTTTGGTCAATTGTTGAGTTTTGATCAATTGTTGAATTTTGGAGAATTATTGAGTTTTGATCAATTGATTTGAGTTTTGATCAATTGTTCAGTTTTGATCAATTGATGAGTTTTGATCAATTGATTTGAGTTTTGATCAATTGTTGAGTTTTGATCAATTATTGAGTTTTGATCAATTGTTGAGTTTTGATCAATTGATGAATTTTGATCAATTGATTTGAGTTTTGATCAATTGATGAGTTTTGATCAATTACTGAGATTTGATCAATTGTTGAGTTTTGATCAATTGTTGAATTTTGGTCAATTGTTGAGTTTTGATCAATTGTTGAGTTTTGATCAATTGATGAGTTTTGATCAATTGATTTGAGTTTTGATCAATTGTTGAGTTTTGATCAATTATTGAGTTTTGATCAATTCTTGACTTTTGATCAATTGTTGATTTTTGATCAATTGTTGAGTTTTGATCAATTGATGAGTTTTGATCAATTGATGAGTTTTGATCAATTACTGAGATTTGATCAATTATTGAGTTTTGATCAATTGATGAGTTTTGATCAATTGTTGAGTTTTGATCAAATGTTGAGTTTTAATCAATTGTTGAGTTTTGATTAATTGATGAGTTTTGATCAATTGTTGAGTTTTGATCAATTGTTGAGTTTTGATCAATTGTTGAATTTTGATCAATTGTTGAGTTTTGATCAATTATTGAGTTTTGATCAATTGATTTGAGTTTTGATCAACTGTTGAGTTTTGATCAATTATTGAGTTTTGATCAATTGTTGAGTTTTGATCAATTGATGAGTTTTGATCAATTATTGAGTTTTGATCAATTATTGAGTTTTGATCAATTGTTGAGTTTTGATCAATTATTGAGTTTTGATCAATTGTTGAGTTTTGATCAATTATTGAGTTTTGATCAATTGTTGAGCTTTGATCAATTATTGAGTTTTGATCAATTATTGAGTTTTGATCAATTGTTGAGTTTTGATCAATTATTGAGTTTTGATCAATTGTTGAGCTTTGATCAATTATTGAGTTTTGATCAATTATTGAGTTTTGATCAATTATTGAGTTTTGATCAATTGATGAGTTTTGATCAATTGATTTGAGTTTTGATCAATTGTTGAGTTTTGATCAATTATTGAGTTTTGATCAATGGATGTGAGATTTGATCAATTATTGAGTTTTGATCAATTGTTAAGTTTTGATCAATTATTGAGTTTTGATCAATTGTTGAGTTTTGATCAATTATTGAGTTTTGATCAATTGTTGAGTTTTGATCAATTATTGAGTTTTGATCAATTATTGAGTATTGATCAGTTGATGTGAGTTTTGATCAATTGGTGTGAGTTTGGATCAATTATTGAGTTTTGATCATTGTTGAGTTTTGATCAATTGTTGAGTTTTGATCAATTGTTGAGTTTTGATCAATTATTAAGTATTGATCAAATGATGTGAGTTTTGATCAATTGTTGAGGTTTGATCAATTGTTGAGTTTTGATCAATTGTTGAATTTTGGTCAATTGTTGAGTTTTGATCAATTGATGAGTTTTGATCAATTGATGAGTTTTGATCAATTGTTGAGTTTTGATCAATTATTGAGTTTTGATCAATTGTTGAGTTTTGATCAATTGTTGAGCTTTGATCAATTGATGAGTTTTGATCAATTGATGAGTTTTGATCAATTGTTGAGTTTTGATCAATTATTGAGTTTTGATCAATTGTTGAGCTTTGATCAATTATTGAGTTTTGATCAATTATTGAGTTTTGATCAATTGTTGAGTTTTGATCAATTGATGAGTTTTGATCAATTGATGAGTTTTGATCAATTGTTGAGTTTTGATCAATTATTGAGTTTTGATCAATTGTTGAGTTTTGATCAATTGATGAGTTTTGATCAATTGATGAGTTTTGATCAATTGATGAGTTTTGATCAATTGTTGAGTTTTGATCAATTATTGAGTTTTGATCAATTGTTGAGTTTTGATCAATTGTTGAGCTTTGATCAATTGATGAGTTTTGATCAATTGATGAGTTTTGATCAATTGTTGAGTTTTGATCAATTATTGAGTTTTGATCAATTGTTGAGCTTTGATCAATTATTGAGTTTTGATCAATTATTGAGTTTTGATCAATTGTTGAGTTTTGATCAATTGATGAGTTTTGATCAATTGATGAGTTTTGATCAATTGTTGAGTTTTGATCAATTATTGAGTTTTGATCAATTGTTGAGTTTTGATCAATTGTTGAGCTTTGATCAATTATTGAGTTTTGATCAATTATTGAGTTTTGATCAATTGTTGAGTTTTGATCAATTGTTGAATTTTGGTCCATTGTTGAGTTTTGATCAATTGTTGAGTTTTGATCAATTGTTGAATTTTGGTCCATTGTTGAGTTTTGATCAATTGATGAGTTTTGATCAATTACTGAGTTTTGATCAATTGTTGAGTTTTGATCAATTGATGAGTTTTGATCAATTGATGAGTTTTGATCAATTGTTGAGTTTTGATCAATTATTGAGTTTTGATCAATTGATGAGTTTTGATCAATTATTGAGTTTTGATCAATTGTTGAGTTTTGATCAATTATTGAGTTTTGATCAATTGTTGAGTTTTGATCAATTATTGAGTTTTGATCAATTGTTGAGTTTTGATCAATTATTGAGTTTTGATCAATTGTTGAGTTTTGATCAATTATTGAGTTTTGATCAATTGTTGAGCTTTGATCAATTATTGAGTTTTGATCAATTATTGAGTTTTGATCAATTGTTGAGTTTTGATCAATTGTTGAATTTTGGTCCATTGTTGAGTTTTGATCAATTTTTGAATTGTGGTCAATTATTGAGTTTTGATCAATTGATGAGTTTTGATCAATTGTTGAGTTTTGATCAATTATTGAGTTTTGATCAATGGATGTGAGATTTGATCAATTATTGAGTTTTGATCAATTGATGAGTTTTGATCAATTATTGAGTATTGATCAGTTGATGTGAGTTTTGATCAATTGGTGTGAGTTTGGATCAATTATTGAGTTTTGATCATTGTTGAGTTTTGATCAATTGTTGAGTTTTGATCAATTGTTGAGTTTTGATCAATTGATGAGTTTTGATCAATTACTGAGATTTGATCAATAATTGAGTTCTGATCAATTATTGAGTTTTGATCAATTATTGAATTTTGATCAATTGTTAAGTTTTGATCAATTGTTGAATTATGATGAACTATTGAGTTTCGATCAATTGATGTGGGTTTTGATCAACTATTGAGTTTTGATCAATTGATGAGTTTTGATCAATTGATTTGAGTTTTGATCAATTGTTGAGTTTTGATCAATTGATGAGTTTTGATCAATTGATGTGAGTTTTGATTAATTGATGAGTTTTGATCAATTGATTTGAGTTTTGATCAATTGTTGAGTTTTGATCAATTATTGAGTTTTGATCAATTGTTGTGTTTTGATCAATTATTGAGTTTTGATCAATTGTTGAGCTTTGGTCAATTGTTGAGTTTTGATCAATTGTTGAATTTTGGTCAATTGTTGAGTTTTGATCAATTGTTGAATTTTGGTCAATTATTGAGTTTTGATCAATTGATGAGTTTTGATCAATTGATTTGAGTTTTGATCAATTGTTGAGTTTTGATCAATTATTGAGTTTTGATCAATTGTTGAGTTTTGATCAATTGATGAGTTTTGATCAATTGATTTGAGTTTTGATCAATTGTTGAGTTTTGATCAATTATTGAGTTTTGATCAATTCTTGAGTTTTGATCAATTGTTGAATTTTGGTCAATTGTTGAGTTTTGATCAATTGATGAGTTTTGATCAATTGATTTGAGTTTTGATCAATTGTTGAGTTTTGATCAATTATTGAGTTTTGATCAATTATTGAGTTTTGATCAATTCTTGACTTTTGATCAATTGTTGATTTTTGATCAATTGTTGAGTTTTGATCAATTGATGAGTTTTGATCGATTGATGAGTTTTGATCAATTACTGAGATTTGATCAATTGTTGAGTTTTGATCAAATGTTGAGTTTTAATCAATTGTTGAATTATGGTCAATTGTTGAGTTTTGATCAATTGTTGAGTTTTGATCAATTGATGAGTTTTGATCAATTATTGAGTTTTGATCAATTGTTGAGTTTTGATCAATTATTGAGTTTTGATCAATTGTTGAGCTTTTATCAATTATTGAGTTTTGATCAATTATTGAGTTTTGATCAATTGTTGAGTTTTGATCAATTGTTGAATTTTGATCAATTGATGAGTTTTGATCAATTATTGAGTTTTGATCAATTGATGAGTTTTGATCAATTATTGAGTATTGATCAGTTGATGTGAGTTTTGATCAATTGGTGTGAGTTTGGATCAATTATTGAGTTTTGATCATTGTTGAGTTTTGATCAATTGTTGAGTTTTGATCAATTGTTGAGTTTTGATCAATTATTAAGTATTGATCAAATGATGTGAGTTTTGATCAATTGTTGAGGTTTGATCAATTGTTGAGTTTTGATCAATTGATGAGTTTTGATCAATTGATGTGAGTTTTGATCAATTGTTGAGTTTTGATCAATTGATGAGTTTTGATCAATTGATGAGTTTTGATCAATTGTTGAGTTTTGATCAATTATTGAGTTTTGATCAATTGATGAGTTTTGATCAATTATTGAGTTTTGATCAATTGTTGAGTTTTGATCAATTATTGAGTTTTGATCAATTGTTGAGTTTTGATCAATTATTGAGTTTTGATCAATTGTTGAGTTTTGATCAATTATTGAGTTTTGATCAATTGTTGAGTTTTGATCAATTATTGAGTTTTGATCAATTGTTGAGCTTTGATCAATTATTGAGTTTTGATCAATTATTGAGTTTTGATCAATTGTTGAGTTTTGATCAATTGTTGAATTTTGGTCCATTGTTGAGTTTTGATCAATTATTGAGTTTTGATCAATGGATGTGAGATTTGATCAATTATTGAGTTTTGATCAATTGATGAGTTTTGATCAATTATTGAGTATTGATCAGTTGATGTGAGTTTTGATCAATTGGTGTGAGTTTGGATCAATTATTGAGTATTGATCAGTTGATGTGAGTTTTGATCAATTGGTGTGAGTTTGGATCAATTATTGAGTTTTGATCATTGTTGAGTTTTGATCAATTGTTGAGTTTTGATCAATTGTTGAGTTTTGATCAATTATTAAGTATTGATCAAATGATGTGAGTTTTGATCAATTATTGAGTTTTGATCAATTGATGAGTTTACTTCAATTGAAGATATTTGATTAACTGACATGGGATTTGAAGAATTGATGAGATTTAATCAGTTGATGTGAGTTTTGATCAATTGTTGAATTTTGATCAATTGTTGAATTTTGATCAATTGATGAGTTTTGATCAATTGTTGAGTTTTGATCAATTGTTGAATTTTGATCAATTGTTGAGTTTTGATCAATTGATGAGTTTTGATCAATTACTGAGATTTGATCAATAATTGAGTTCTGATCAATTATTGAGTTTTGATCAATTATTGAATTTTGATCAATTGTTAAGTTTTGATCAATTGTTGAATTTTGATGAACTATTGAGTTTCGATCAATTGATGTGGGTTTTGATCAACTATTGAGTTTTGATCAATTGATGAGTTTTGATCAATTGATGTGAGTTTTGATCAATTGATGAGTTTTGATCAATTGATTTGAGTTTTGATCAATTGTTGAGTTTTGATCAATTGATGAGTTTTGATCAATTGATGTGAGTTTTGATTAATTGATGAGTTTTGATCAATTGTTGAGTTTTGATCAATTGTTGAATTTTGATCAATTGTTGAGTTTTGATCAATTGATGAGTTTTGATCAATTACTGAGTTTTGATCAATTGTTGAGTTTTGATCAATTGATGAGTTTTGATCAATTGATGAGTTTTGATCAATTGTTGAGTTTTGATCAATTATTGAGTTTTGATCAATTGATGAGTTTTGATCAATTATTGAGTTTTGATCAATTGTTGAGTTTTGATCAATTATTGAGTTTTGATCAATTGTTGAGTTTTGATCAATTATTGAGTTTTGATCAATTGTTGAGTTTTGATCAATTATTGAGTTTTGATCAATTGTTGAGTTTTGATCAATTATTGAGTTTTGATCAATTGTTGAGCTTTGATCAATTATTGAGTTTTGATCAATTGTTGAGTTTTGATCAATTGTTGAATTTTGGTCCATTGTTGAGTTTTGATCAATTTTTGAATTGTGGTCAATTATTGAGTTTTGATCAATTGATGAGTTTTGATCAATTGTTGAGTTTTGATCAATTATTGAGTATTGATCAGTTGATGTGAGTTTAAATCAATTATTGAGTTTTGATCATTGTTGAGTTTTGATCAATTGTTGAGTTTTGATCAATTGTTGAGTTTTGATCAATTATTAAGTATTGATCAATTGATGTGAGTTTTGATCAATTATTGAGTTTTGATCAATTGATGAGTTTACTTCAATTGAAGAGATTTGATTAACTGACATGGGATTTGATGAATTGATGAGTTTTAATCAGTTGATGTGAGTTTTGATCAATTGTTGAATTTTGATCAATTGTTGAATTTTGATCAATTGATGAGTTTTGATCAATTGTTGAGTTTTGATCAATTGTTGAATTTTGATCAATTGTTGAGTTTTGATCAATTGATGAGTTTTGATCAATTACTGAGATTTGATCAATAATTGAGTTCTGATCAATTATTGAGTTTTTATCAGTTATTGAATTTTGATCAATTGTTAAGTTTTGATCAATTGTTGAATTTTGATGAACTATTGAGTTTCGATCAATTGATGTGGGTTTTGATCAACTATTGAGTTTTGATCAATTGATGAGTTTTGATCAATTGATGTGAGTTTTGATCAATTGATGAGTTTTGATCAATTGATTTGAGTTTTGATCAATTGTTGAGTTTTGATCAATTGATGAGTTTTGATCAATTGATGTGAGTTTTGATTAATTGATGAGTTTTGATCAATTGATTTGAGTTTTGATCAATTGTTGAGTTTTGATCAATTATTGAGTTTTGATCAATTGTTGAGTTTTGATCAATTGATGAGTTTTGATCAATTGATTTGAGTTTTGATCAATTGTTGAGTTTTGATCAATTATTGAGTTTTGATCAATTCTTGAGTTTTGATCAATTGTTGAATTTTGGCCAATTGTTGAGTTTTGATCAATTGATGAGTTTTGATCAATTGATTTGAGTTTTGATCAATTGTTGAGTTTTGATCAATTATTGAGTTTTGATCAATTATTGAGTTTTGATCAATTCTTGACTTTTGATCAATTGTTGATTTTTGATCAATTGTTGAGTTTTGATCAATTGATGAGTTTTGATCGATTGATGAGTTTTGATCAATTACTGAGATTTGATCAATTGTTGAGTTTTGGTCAATTGTTGAGTTTTGATCAATTGTTGAGTTTTGATCAATTGATGAGTTTTGATCAATTATTGAGTTTTGATCAATTGTTGAGTTTTGATCAATTATTGAGTTTTGATCAATTGTTGAGCTTTGATCAATTATTGAGTTTTGATCAATTATTGAGTTTTGATCAATTGTTGAGTTTTGATCAATTGTTGAATTTTGGTCCATTGTTGAGTTTTGATCAATTTTTGAATTGTGGTCAATTATTGAGTTTTGATCAATTGATGAGTTTTGATCAATTGTTGAGTTTTGATCAATTATTGAGTTTTGATCAATGGATGTGAGATTTGATCAATTACTGAGTTTTGATCAATTGTTGAGTTTTGATCAATTGATGAGTTTTGATCAATTGATGAGTTTTGATCAATTGTTGAGTTTTGATCAATTATTGAGTTTTGATCAATTGATGAGTTTTGATCAATTATTGAGTTTTGATCAATTGTTGAGTTTTGATCAATTATTGAGTTTTGATCAATTGTTGAGTTTTGATCAATTATTGAGTTTTGATCAATTGTTGAGTTTTGATCAATTATTGAGTTTTGATCAATTGTTGAGTTTTGATCAATTATTGAGTTTTGATCAATTGTTGAGCTTTGATCAATTATTGAGTTTTGATCAATTGTTGAGTTTTGATCAATTGTTGAATTTTGGTCCATTGTTGAGTTTTGATCAATTTTTGAATTGTGGTCAATTATTGAGTTTTGATCAATTGATGAGTTTTGATCAATTGTTGAGTTTTGATCAATTATTGAGTATTGATCAGTTGATGTGAGTTTAAATCAATTATTGAGTTTTGATCATTGTTGAGTTTTGATCAATTGTTGAGTTTTGATCAATTGTTGAGTTTTGATCAATTATTAAGTATTGATCAATTGGTGAGTTTTGATCAATTATTGAGTTTTGATCAATTGATGAGTTTACTTCAATTGAAGAGATTTGATTAACTGACATGGGATTTGATGAATTGATGAGTTTTAATCAGTTGATGTGAGTTTTGATCAATTGTTGAATTTTGATCAATTGTTGAATTTTGATCAATTGATGAGTTTTGATCAATTGTTGAGTTTTGATCAATTGTTGAATTTTGATCAATTGTTGAGTTTTGATCAATTGATGAGTTTTGATCAATTACTGAGATTTGATCAATAATTGAGTTCTGATCAATTATTGAGTTTTTATCAGTTATTGAATTTTGATCAATTGTTAAGTTTTGATCAATTGTTGAATTTTGATGAACTATTGAGTTTCGATCAATTGATGTGGGTTTTGATCAACTATTGAGTTTTGATCAATTGATGAGTTTTGATCAATTGATGTGAGTTTTGATCAATTGATGAGTTTTGATCAATTGATTTGAGTTTTGATCAATTGTTGAGTTTTGATCAATTGATGAGTTTTGATCAATTGATGTGAGTTTTGATTAATTGATGAGTTTTGATCAATTGATTTGAGTTTTGATCAATTGTTGAGTTTTGATCAATTATTGAGTTTTGATCAATTGTTGAGTTTTGATCAATTGATGAGTTTTGATCAATTGATTTGAGTTTTGATCAATTGTTGAGTTTTGATCAATTATTGAGTTTTGATCAATTCTTGAGTTTTGATCAATTGTTGAATTTTGGCCAATTGTTGAGTTTTGATCAATTGATGAGTTTTGATCAATTGATTTGAGTTTTGATCAATTGTTGAGTTTTGATCAATTATTGAGTTTTGATCAATTATTGAGTTTTGATCAATTCTTGACTTTTGATCAATTGTTGATTTTTGATCAATTGTTGAGTTTTGATCAATTGATGAGTTTTGATCGATTGATGAGTTTTGATCAATTACTGAGATTTGATCAATTGTTGAGTTTTGGTCAATTGTTGAGTTTTGATCAATTGTTGAGTTTTGATCAATTGATGAGTTTTGATCAATTATTGAGTTTTGATCAATTGTTGAGTTTTGATCAATTATTGAGTTTTGATCAATTGTTGAGCTTTGATCAATTATTGAGTTTTGATCAATTATTGAGTTTTGATCAATTGTTGAGTTTTGATCAATTGTTGAATTTTGGTCCATTGTTGAGTTTTGATCAATTTTTGAATTGTGGTCAATTATTGAGTTTTGATCAATTGATGAGTTTTGATCAATTGTTGAGTTTTGATCAATTATTGAGTTTTGATCAATGGATGTGAGATTTGATCAATTATTGAGTTTTGATCAATTGATGAGTTTTGATCAATTATTGAGTATTGATCAGTTGATGTGAGTTTTGATCAATTGGTGTGAGTTTGGATCAATTATTGAGTTTTGATCATTGTTGAGTTTTGATCAATTGTTGAGTTTTGATCAATTGTTGAGTTTTGATCAATTATTAAGTATTGATCAAATGATGTGAGTTTTGATCAATTATTGAGTTTTGATCAATTGATGAGTTTACTTCAATTGAAGAGATTTGATTAACTGACATGGGATTTGAAGAATTGATGAGATTAAATCAGTTGATGTGAGTTTTGATCAATTGTTGAATTTTGATCAATTGTTGATTTTTGATCAATTGTTGAGTTTTGATCAATTGATGAGTTTTGATCGATTGATGAGTTTTGATCAATTACTGAGATTTGATCAATTGTTGAGTTTTGATCAAATGTTGAGTTTTAATCAATTGTTGAATTTTGGTCAATTGTTGAGTTTTGATCAATTGTTGAGTTTTGATCAATTGATGAGTTTTGATCAATTGATTTGAGTTTTGATCAATTGTTGAGTTTTGATCAATTATTGAGTTTTGATCAATTATTGAGTTTTGATCAATTCTTGACTTTTGATCAATTGTTGATTTTTGATCAATTGTTGAGTTTTGATCAATTGATGAGTTTTGATCAATTGTTGAGTTTTGATCAAATGTTGAGTTTTAATCAATTGATGAGTTTTGATTAATTGATGAGTTTTGATCAATTGTTGAGTTTTGATCAATTGTTGAGTTTTGATCAATTGATTTGAGTTTTGGTCAATTGTTGAGTTTTGATCAATTGTTGAGTTTTGATCAATTGTTGAGTTTTGATCAATTGATTTGAGTTTTGATCAACTGTTGAGTTTTGATCAATTATTGAGTTTTGATCAATTGTTGAGTTTTGATCAATTATTGAGTTTTGATCAATTGTTGAGTTTTGATCAATTATTGAGTTTTGATCAATTGTTGAGTTTTGATCAATTGATTTGAGTTTTGATCAATTGTTGAGTTTTGATCAATTATTGAGTTTTGATCAATTATTGAGTTTTGATCAATTGTTGAGTTTTGATCAATTGATTTGAGTTTAGATCAATTGTTGAGTTTTGATCAATTGTTGAGTTTTGATCAATGGATGTGAGATTTGATCAATTATTGAGTTTTGATCAATTGATGAGTTTTGATCAATTATTGAGTATTGATCAGTTGATGTGAGTTTTGATCAATTGGTGTGAGTTTGGATCAATTATTGAGTTTTGATCATTGTTGAGTTTTGATCAATTGTTGAGTTTTGATCAATTGTTGAGTTTTGATCAATTATTAAGTATTGATCAAATGATGTGAGTTTTGATCAATTATTGAGTTTTGATCAATTGTTAAGTTTTGATCAATTGTTGAATTTTGATGAACTATTGAGTTTTGATCAATTGATGTGAGTTTTGATCAATTGTTGAGTTTTGATCATTGTTGAGTTTTGATCAATTGTTGAGTTTTGATCAATTGTTGAGTTTTGATCAATTATTAAGTATTGATCAAATGATGTGAGTTTTGATCAATTGTTGAGGTTTGATCAATTGTTGAGTTTTGATCAATTGATGAGTTTTGATCAATTGATGTGAGTTTTGATCAATTGTTGAGTTTTGATCAATTGATGAGTTTTGATCAATTGATGAGTTTTGATCAATTGTTGAGTTTTGATCAATTATTGAGTTTTGATCAATTGATGAGTTTTGATCAATTATTGAGTTTTGATCAATTGTTGAGTTTTGATCAATTATTGAGTTTTGATCAATTGTTGAGTTTTGATCAATTATTGAGTTTTGATCAATTGTTGAGTTTTGATCAATTATTGAGTTTTGATCAATTGTTGAGTTTTGATCAATTATTGAGTTTTGATCAATTGTTGAGCTTTGATCAATTATTGAGTTTTGATCAATTATTGAGTTTTGATCAATTGTTGAGTTTTGATCAATTGTTGAATTTTGGTCCATTGTTGAGTTTTGATCAATTATTGAGTTTTGATCAATGGATGTGAGATATGATCAATTATTGAGTTTTGATCAATTGATGAGTTTTGATCAATTATTGAGTATTGATCAGTTGATGTGAGTTTTGATCAATTGGTGTGAGTTTGGATCAATTATTGAGTTTTGATCATTGTTGAGTTTTGATCAATTGTTGAGTTTTGATCAATTGTTGAGTTTTGATCAATTATTAAGTATTGATCAAATGATGTGAGTTTTGATCAATTATTGAGTTTTGATCAATTGATGAGTTTACTTCGATTGAAGAGATTTGATTAACTGACATGGGATTTGATGAATCGATGATTTTTAATCAGTTGATGTGAGTTTTGATCAATTGTTGAGTTTTGATCAATTGTTGAATTTTGATCAATTGTTGAGTTTTGATCAATTGATGAGTTTTAATCAATTACTGAGATTTGATCAATTATTGAGTTCTGATCAATTGTTGAGTTTTGATCAATTATTGAATTTTGATCAATTGTTAAGTTTTGATCAATTGTTGAATTTTGATGAACTATTGAGTTTTGATCAATTGATGTGAGTTTTGATCAATTGTTGAGTTTTGATCAATTGATGTGGGTTTTGATCAATTTTTGAGTTTTGATCAATTGTTGAGTTTTGATCAATTATTGAGTTTTGATCAATTGTTGAGTTTTGATCAATTGTTGAGTTTTGATCAATTGATGAGTTTTGATCAATTGTTGAGTTTTGATCAATTGATGAGTTTTGATCAATTGATTTGAGTTTTGATCAATTGTTGAGTTTTGATCAATTATTGAGTTTTGATCAATTGATGTGAGTTTTGATCAATTGATGAGTTTTGATCAATTGATTAGTTTTGATCAATTATTGAGTTTTGATGAATTGATGAGTTTTGATCAATTATTGAGTATTGATCAGTTGATGTGAGTTTTGATCAATTGGTGTGAGTTTGGATCAATTATTGAGTTTTGATCATTGTTGAGTTTTGATCAATTGTTGAGTTTTGATCAATTGTTGAGTTTTGATCAATTATTAAGTATTGATCAAATGATGAGAGTTTTGATCAATTATTGAGTTTTGATCAATTGATGAGTTTACTTCGATTGAAGAGATTTGATTAACTGACATGGGATTTGATGAATCGATGATTTTTAATCAGTTGATGTGAGTTTTGATCAATTATTGAGTTTTGATCAATTGATGTGAGTTTTGATCAATTGATGAGTTTTGATCAATTGATTAGTTTTGATCAATTATTGAGTTTTGATCAATTGATGTGAGTTTTGATCAATTGTTGAGTTTTGATCAATTGATGAGTTTTGATCAATTATTGAGTTTTGATCAATTGTTGAGTTTTGATCAATTGATTAGTTTTGATCAATTATTGAGTTTTGATCAATTGATGTGAGTTTTGATCAATTATTGAGTTTTGATCAATTGATGTGAGTTTTGATCAATTGTAGAGTTTTGATCAATTGATGAGTTTTGATCAATTGATGAGTTTTGATCAATTGATGAGTTTTGATCAATTTATGAGTTTTGATCAATTGTTGAGTTTTGATCAATTGACTATATTTAATTAATTGATGAGTTTTGATCAATTGATGGAAGTTTTGATCAATGGAAGATTTTTGATCAATTATTGAGTTTTGATCAATTGTTGAGTTTTGATCAATTGTTGAGTTTTTATCAATTGTTGAGTTTTGATCAATTGATGAGTTTTGATCAATTGTTGAGTTTTGATCAATTGATGAGTTTTGATCAATTTATGAGTTTTGATCAATTGTTGAGTTTTGAGGAATTGAAGATTTTTGATCAATTTCTGAGTTTTGATCAATTGTTGAGTTTTGATCAATTGTTGAGTTTTTATCAATTGTTGAGTTTTGATCAATTGATGAGTTTTGATCAATTGTTGAGTTTTGATCAATTGATGAGTTTTGATCAATTTATGAGTTTTGATCAATTGTTGAGTTTTGAGGAATTGAAGATTTTTGATCAATTGATGAGTTTTGATCAATTGATGAGTTTTGAGGAATTGAAGATTTTTGATCAATTGATGAGTTTTGATCAATTGTTGAATTTTGGTCCATTGTTGAGTTTTGATCAATTTTTGAATTGTGGTCAATTATTGAGTTTTGATCAATTGATGAGTTTTGATCAATTGTTGAGTTTTGATCAATTATTGAGTTTTGATCAATGGATGTGAGATTTGATCAATTATTGAGTTTTGATCAATTGATGAGTTTTGATCAATTATTGAGTATTGATCAGTTGATGTGAGTTTTGATCAATTGGTGTGAGTTTGGATCAATTATTGAGTTTTGATCATTGTTGAGTTTTGATCAATTGTTGAGTTTTGATCAATTGTTGAGTTTTGATCAATTAATGTGTTTTTTCCAATTGACGTGAATTTGATGAATTATCGGCCTGTAATTTCCGATAGGAGTCTTCCTGCGTGCGGATGCCTCCTATCGTGAAAAAATCTACGCCCTTACCTGAGGGCTCCTGAGGTCCGGCCATTTCCGATCCTGGGCGTCTCCATGACGAATGCGCAGGGCCCATGTCTCCCAGGGGCGCATGCGTTTCGCAAGCATCCCTGGGATTACGAGGGCCAGGCGAGCCAATGGGCGAAGGGAATCCCCCTTCATACTTTTGACAGATAGACCAGTCAAAAGTATAAATGGGGATCACTGAAAAAAGACATCAAAACATTAAATACATTTTTTTTAAACCATCACGTTTTAAAAATGAGTTAAAATTACATTAAATTAAATATTTTTAACTCAAATTTAATTTTTAGAAAAAAATAATTAAAGTTTTTTACAGGGCTAAAAATAAACTTACCTTTTTAAAAAGTTTTTAAAACTATAAAAGAGTTCTTTTACTAGGCGTAAGGTTTTTAAGTGATTTCAGCGGGCGGAGGTTCTCCCCCCGCAGAGGCCCTTCTCCAGGGCAGGTGTCCGATGTCCCTACGGGTGTGTACACAGCTCGTACCCACCTGTAGGGATTGGAAAATACGGGCCAATGTGTTTTTTTTCCAATTGATGCCTGTTTCACCTACCAGTCCATGCTAGTGTTTACGCTCCACACGAGCCTCCCTCCACTTTTCTTCATTTAACTCTTTCTGGATATCCTGCTATTCCTTTCTCTCTCATCCGTTTACCTCGCTTCACCTGAAATGCGCCTATACTTTTCGGCCCAACTACTCCATGTGATAGCGAGTTACACGTTCTAACCACTCTCTGGGTGAAGAAGTTCTCCTAAATTCGCTGATGAATTCTTTAGTGACCAATTTTCCTTTAATTTTTTTGGGTTGCGCGGCCCCAGTAACCGGCTTCGTGGACCATTCAAAGTACGTGCATGCCTGGCTTTTACCTTTTAAATGCCAGTGAGCCGACTGCCCGTGAACTCCGGAGCGCTCCGTTGTCGCGCGGCCGCACAGCTTACAGGGAACATTGTTAGTGACTATCATATCTTGATGGCCCCCTAGTTCTGGTCTCCCCCGCAAGTGGAAACATCTTCACGAAGCCTGCCCTATCAAACCCTTTCATAATCTTAAAGGTCCTTATCGTGCCACCCCTCAGTTTTCTCTTTTCTAGAGAAAGGAGCAGCAACCTGTTCAATCTTTCCTGATAGGTATAACCCCTCAGTTCTGGTATCATCCTAGTTAATCTTTTTTGCATCTTCTCCAGCGCCTCGATATCCTTTTTATAATATGGAGACCAGAAATGTTCACAGTATTCCAAGTGTGATCTAACCAAGGTTCTATACAAGTTTAACATAACTCATAAGATCATAAGAATTAGGAGCAGGAGTAGGCCATTTGGCCCCTCGGGCCTGCTCCGCCATTCAATAAGATTATGGCTGATCTTCTACCTCATCTCCACTTTCCTGCACTATCCCCATATCCCTCGATTTCTGTGCTTTTCATTTCTATCCCTCTAGAAATTAACCTCAGTGCTTTGATTGCTTTTTATTGGCCTTATTAGCGTGTGTCACAACTTTTAGTGATTTGCTTATCTGTGCCACCAGATTCCTCTGCTCCTGTACCCTATTTAGACATTTAGGGGGAAAAATTCGGTTGGTTGCGCCTCCCGTTAGCGCCTTAAGAGGGCGCTAATGGGGCGCAAAGCAACTAGCGCCCGGGCGCGGCGAAGTTTGCGCCGCTTGCGAAATTAACTAAACATTTTGCAGCGGCGCTAAACACTACCGCCACGATCTCCTGCGCCGGCAGATCGTGACGTCAGTCGAGTGCGCAACGCCCCGGTAGCGCCCCGGAGCGGATATTGAGTGGCGCCTCCTGCCTTACCGCCTGCTGCTAGCAACGACAGGTTGAGGGGAGAGTTTTGCAGTCAGGAAGGGACTGGGGGAGCGCTATTTAAAGGCGACCGCTTCCTGCCTTTTTTTGTTGGTGACATTTTTGAACCACGCATTCTGAGAGAGAGAGAGAGAGAGACTTCTGGAGAGATTCAACGCTGTGTGAAGGAGTTTTGGGTACTGAGCAGCACTTTGCAGGTTCATTTTAATTTGCCCTTCCTTGTATCGATTTAGAAGAGACTGTGGGGGTTGCACTCTGAGCTCTTTCCCTGGGCCTCTCCATTGTTCTTTCCAGCAGATTTGATGTGCAGGTCTCTCCAGACCGAGATTCAAGGCTGCAATGAGCAGGATGTGGATGGAAAGCAAGATCAACCCACCTCTTTAAGAACTGGCCGGCGCTATTGTGTCTGTGTTCCATTGCTGACTGACATCACATGAGCTTCGCCAGCGCTCTGAGTTAGAGCCTTGCTCCTTGGCCTTTGCGCCTCCAAGGAGCATTTGGACTCTTTATACTTCCTACCAAAATGTACCACTTCACACTTATTTATATTTAAGTTAATTTACCAATTACATGCCCATTCTCCAAGTTTATTCACTTCTTCCCGTATTTTGTCCCTGCCCTCCTCTGTATTAACTGCACACCCACGCACCCGCCCCCCCCGCCCCCCAATTTGGTGTCGCCTGCAAATTTTGATATTGTCCTTCCGATTCCCGAGTCCAAATCGTTTAAATAAATGGTGAACAACAGTAGTCCCAGCATCATTCCTTGTGGAACACCACTTCCCACCTTGTGCCACTCCGAGTAAGTGGCCGGAGTTTTGATTTGGAAGCGGGTAGGGACGTGACGGGAGGGGCTGGAAAGAGGTTGGGAAACCCAGGAGAACATTAGCATTTTGATTCTCTGTTTTCCACCCATAGCCAGCCAGATGGCGAGGTTGGCTGGCTGTCGGGTGGGTGGGCCTGTGACACCAGGCCGCAGAGAGGAGGGAGGCAGGGATTGGGAGGGGGGGAGGGGGGGGGTGGTCTCGGAAGTCCGGGTAGCGTCGGTGAGGTGGGGGTTGGATATTTGGAGGGGAGGTCGGGGGTTGGATCGTTGGTGGGGAGGTCAGGGGCTGAAGATTGGAGGGGGAGTCAGAAGGCCGTAAGTGCGATCAGATATCAGAGGTCTCATGGTGGGGAGGTGGGGGGCGTCGGGGAGAGATCGGAAGTGTTGGTATCCGATCATTGGGTGGGGTTGGCGAGGCTGTAATGCTGGGTCCAGTAGGTAATTGGATAGTCACTTACCTCCTGGATCCAGCAGTCCTTGCCTTCCTTTAGCTGGTGGGTTCCCCAAGGCCTGGGAAACCAGGCCAGCCAGAGTTAAATTGAAAATGATGCTTCCAAACGAGGCACGGAGTCTCATTATAATAATTAAAGTGGCCACCCGCCTCCTGGGAGCGGGTTGGCTGCCCGCCCCCGTCCCGCCTCCATTAAAACCGGAAGTGGGCAGGTTGGAGGCAGGTTGGGGTCGAGATTCAGATTTGTATCTCTTTAACCTCCCGCCCAACCCCAAACCTACCTATTTTTTGGCGTTAAAATTTACCCCCCCCCCGCCTCCCCACTATCTTTCTTTAATCCCTGCTCTATGTTTTCTGTTTCGCCATCAGCTTGCTGAAGATGGTTGCGAATGCTTGACCAATTGACGTGTGTTTGACCAATTGGTGCGTGTTTAGAACATAAGAAATAAGAGCAGGAGTCGGCCATACGGCCCCTCGAGCCTGCTCCGCCATTCAATAACATCAATTCTGATCATCGACCTCAACTCCACTTTCCCACCCAATCTCCATATCCCTTGAATCCCCTAGAGTCCAAAAATCTATCGATCTCAGTCTTGAATATACTCAAAGACTCAGCATGCACAGCCCTCTGGGGCAGAGAATTCCAAAGATTCACAACCCTCTGAGTGAAGAAATTCTTCCTCATCTTAGCCTTAAATGGCCGACCCCTTATCCTGAGACTATGCTCCCTAGTTCTAGACACTCCAGCCAGTGGAAACAACCTCACAGCATCTCTGTCACTGACCTCATCTCCTCTGGAGATCTTCCCCCCACGGCCGCCAACCTCATAGTTACCCAACCCCGCACAGCCCGCTTCTACCTCCTTCCCAAGATCCGCAAACAGGACTGCCCTGGTAGACCCATCGTTTCAGCCTGTTCTTGCCCCACGGAACTTATCTCTTCCTATCTCGACTCTATTTTTTCTCCCCTTGTCCAGTCTCTTCCCACCTACATCCGCGACTCTTCCGACGCCCTCCGCCATTTTAACAGTTTCCAGTTTCCCGGCCCCAACCGCCTCCTCTTCACTATGGACGTACAATCCCTCTACACCTCCATTCCCCACCAGGATGGCCTGAGGGCGCTCCGCTTCTTCCTTGAACAGAGGCCCAACCAGTCCCCATCCACCACCACCCTCCTCCGCCTGGCTGAACTTGTTCTCACATTGAACAACTTCTCCTTTGACTCCACCCATTTCCTCCAAATTAAAGGTGTTGCTATGGGTACCCGCATGGGTCCTAGCTATGCCTGCCTTTTCGTGGGATATGTGGAACACTCTTTGTTCCAGTCCTACTCGGGTCCCCTCCCTCACCTCTTTTTCCGGTACATTGATGACTGTATCGGTGCCGTCTCCTGCTCTCGCCCTGAACTAGAACATTTCATTTACTATGCTTCCAATTTCCACCCTTCCCTCACCTTCACATGGTCCATCTCCGACTCTTCCCTTCCCTTCCTCGACTTCTCCGTCTCCATCTCTGGGGATAGGTTATTGACTAACATTCACTACAAGCCCACTGACTCCCACAGCTACCTGGACTACACTTCCTCCCACCCCGCCTCCTGTAAGGACTCTATTCCATTCGCCCAGTTTCTCCGTCTCCGCCGCATCTGCTCTGATGATGCCACCTTCCATACTAGTGCTTCCGACATGTCTTCCTTTTTCCTCAACCGAGGATTCCCCTCTACCGTGGTCGACACGGCCCTCGACCGTGTCCATTCTATCTCCCGCACTTCTGCCCTCACCCCTGCCCCTCCCTCCCGGAACCACGATAGGGTTCCCCTTGTCCTCACCTTTCACCCCACCAGCCTCCACATTCAACGGATCATCCTCCGCCATTTCCGCCACCTCCAGCGTGATTCCACCACCAAACGCATCTTCCCCTCACCTGCCCTTTCAGCATTCCGCAGGGACCGCTCCCTCCGCGACACCCTAGTCCACTCCTCTACCACCCCCAGCACCCCTTCCCCTTCGCCCGGCACCTTCCCGTGCACGCGCAGGAGATGCAACACATGTCCTTATACCTCCCCTCTTCCCACTGTCCAGGGCCCCAAACACCCCTTCCAGGCGAAATATCTCTTAATGTCTCTTAGAGTCTCTTAATGTCTCTTTATGTCTCCTTTTGTTCTTTCATCCCCTCCCCCTTTTCCCAGCATTATCCTTGCTTTAAATCTATTTGATTTCCTGCTGTCTGCAGTTCTGATGAAAGGTCTTCGACCTGAAACGTTAACTCTGTTTCTCTCTCCACGGATGCTGCCTCGCCTGCTGAGTTTTTCCTGCGTTTTCTGTTGTTATCTCACAGCATCTACCCTGTCAATCCCCTTCAGAATCTTGTATGTTTCAATGAGATCACCTCTCATTCTTCTAAACTCCAGAGAGCATAGGCCCATTCTACACAACCTCTCATCATAGGACAGCCCTCTCATCCCAGGAATCAATCTAGTGAACCTTCGTTGCACCACCTCCAAGGCAAGTATATCCTTCCTTAGATAAGGAGACCAAAACTGTGCACAGTACTCCAGGTGTGGTCTCACCAAGGCCCTGTACAATTGTAGCAAGACTTCCTTACTCTTATACTCCAACCCCCTTGCAATAAAGGCCAACTTGCCATTTGCCTTCCTTATTGCTTGCTGTACCTGCATGCTAGCTTTCTGTGTTTCTTGCATGAGGACACCCAAATCTCTCTGAACACCAACATTTGAAAGTTTCTCACCATTTAAAAAATATTCTGTTTTTCTATTCTCCCTACCAAAGTGAATAACCTCACATTTCCCTGATGTGTGTTTGTCCAGGTTGCTCTGTGTTGGTTATATGTGCTGGAGTCTGATGTGGAGTCGCACCTCATTGTCTCAGTTGTATCTTGCTATGTCTTTGATGTGGTATATTCCTGGCTGACCTGATTAACTTTATCACACCTCGGCAGATAGTCAGGATGATTTAATTTAGTTGTCTGCAATTGTAAGGTACACATGCATTGTTCTCTATCTATATATGCTTTGGCGATTCTGTATCTTTTTACTTCACCCGACGAAGGAGTAGTAAGCTCCGAAAGCTTGTGATTTCAAATAAAACTGTTGGACTATAACCTGGTGTTGTGCGACCTCTCAAATTAGCCTAATAGACATGAGTAATCATTTGAATTTGTAGTTCTTACTTATATTCCTAGATGCAATACCGAACCTTTTACCTCCTCCCTTCCCACCGCCCAGGGCTCCAAACACTCCTTCCAGCGATTTCCTTGTATTTCTTTCAATTTAGCACACTGTATTTACTGCTCACGATGTGGTCTCCTGTGCATTGAGGAGACCAAGCGCAGATTGGGTGATCGCTTTGCGGAACACCTCCGTTCAGTCCCCGGGCTTCCGGTCACCTGTCACTTTAACTCTCCGCTCCACTCCCACTCTGACCTCTCTGCAGTCGGCCTCCTACACTGTTCCAATGAAGCTCAACGTAAGCTCGAGGAACAGCACCTCATCTTTCTATTAGGCACTTTACAGCCTTCTGGACTCAACATCGAGTTCAACAATTTCAGATCATAACCACCACTCCCATTAGCAACAGTTGCTGGTAATGATGCTGCTTTTGTCATTTTCTGTTCCTCTAGACCCATCTTTTATTCCTTTACTTTTCCCATTACCATCTCCTTTTGCCTCGCATAATCATGCCTTTTGTCATAAGAACATAAGAAACAGGAGCAGGAGTAGGCCAATCGGCCCCTCGAGCCTGCTCCACCATTCAATAAGATCATGGCTGATCCAATCTTGGCCTCGACACCACATTCCCGCTCTCTTCCCAAACCCCTCGACTCCCTTGTAGTTCAAATGTCTGTCAATCTCCACCTTGAATATATTCAATGACCCAGCCTCCACAGCTCTCTGGGGTAGAGAATTCTAAAGATTCACGACCCTCTGAGAGAAGAAATTCCTCCTCATCTCCATCTTAAATGGGCGACCCCTTATTCTGAAACTATGCCCCCAGTTCTAGATACCCCCACTAGGGGAAACATCCTCTCAGCATCCACCTTGTCAATCCCCCTCAGAATCTTATATGTTTCAATAAGATCACCTCTCATTCTTCTAAACTCCATGAGTATAGGCCCAACCTGCTCAACCTTTCGTCATACGTCAACCCCTTCATCCCAGGAATCAACCTAGTGAACCTTCTCTGCACTGCCTCCAATGCAAGTATATCCTTCCTTAATTTAATCACTCCTGCCACCCACCCTATCACAGACCTTCCCTTTTGTTCCATCCTCCCTTCCCACCTTTCCCAGCCTCTGCACTTGCTTAACCCTGTTACATCTCTAACTTTTTCCAACTCGGATGAAAGATCATCGACCTGAAACGTTAACTCTGGTTTACTCTCCACAGATGCTGCCAGACCTGCTGAGTATTTCCAGCATTTTCAGTTTTTATTTCAGAAATTCCAGCCTCCGCAGTATTTTGCTTTTGTACGTATATTCTTCAGTTCCATCGTAGTAATGCTCAGCAATGCAGTGAGTGCGCTTTGTGCCAGATTCAGACGCCAATGCCTCGAGGGTATGTCCCGTCTAACTGCCTCTGACAATCGATAAGCAAACAGCCAAGGCACTTTTGTACAGGAAAAAAACCCGGTAACTTTGCTGAAATCTAATAAACTCCTGTCGACTCTCATTCGACTGATTGGTTTCAGAGGCACCTGACCCCCTTTCCTCTCTGTTACTGCCTTGGAGTCCGTAGCTCACCTCAAGCTGAACTGCAAGAGGTTTTGCAGTTTGGAGTGACTTGCTCTAGGGGAGGGAATTCCTTCTAATCTGTCCGGAAAGTGGAACAAGTTTCCATTTCGGAATAATTTGTCACAACTTGCTCCGAGTTGATATTTTCCTTTTGGCCGCGAGGTGGGAGGGGTGGGGGAGGAGTGACGGGGGCAGGGTAGAGCAGGTACTGCTTAGCTCTTTGTAAAAGTAACTAGCAACACATGGCATGGTTGGAGAAAGAAGGTATTTGATCCATATTATGAATGACCCTCTTCATCTGTAGGGCATTCTCAATTTCACTGACATCAATTGGCAGTTAAATAGGAGGCAGTGAATTATCCAAAGTATTTTCTCTCGATATTCCTGCCTATTTTGTTTATCTCTTTTTAGCTGATTTGGTACTCTAAATGTACTGGGTAGTTCTACTCATAAGAACCTTGGAAATGACTCAAAGTCTGTAAGATGGAATCTCACTGCCTTGCCATCAGTTTACTTTGTCTCGTCCTAAGGCCAGTTCTAGGACCATCGCCACAGATCAGCTAACTCATCACAGTCCAGGGATTGAACCTGGGGTCTTCCCGGTCTGTGTGCTCTGCACCATAAGATTCCATCAGATATACAGCACAGAAACAGGCCATTCGGCCCAACCAGTCCATGCCGGCGTTTATGCTCCACTCGAGCCTCTTCCCATCTTTCCTCATCTAACTCTATCAGCACAAGCCTCTATTCCCTTCTCCCTCATATTCTTGTCTAGCCTCCCCTTAAATGTATCTATACTGTTCGCTTCAACCACTCCCTGTGGTAGCGAGTTCCACATTCTCACCACTCTCTTTGGGTAAAGAAGTTTCTCCTGAATTCCCTATTGGATTTCTTGGTGACTATCTTATATTGATGGCCTCTAGTTATGCTCTTCCCCACAAGTGGAAACATTCTCTCTGTATCCACTTTATCAAAATTTTTCATAATTTTAAAGACCTCTATTCAGTCACCCCTCAGCCTTCTTTTTTCAAGAGAAAAGAGACCCAGCCTATTCATCCTTTCCTGATATGTATACCCTCGCATTTCTGGTATCATCCTTGTACATCTTCTCTGCGCCCTCTCCAATGCCTCTATATCCTTTTTATAACATGGCGACCAGAACTGCACGCAGTACTCTAAGTGTGGTCTAACCAAGGTTCGATCAGGTTTAGCATAACTTCCCTACTTTTCAATTCTATCACACTAGAAATATACCCTAGTGCTTGGCTTGCTTTTTTTATGGCCTTGCTAACCTGTGTCGCAACTTTTAGTGATTTGTGTATTTGTACTCCGAGATCCCTTTGTTCCTCTACCCCACCTAGACTCGCACCCTCCAAGTGATAAGTGACCTCCCTATTCTTCCTACCAACATGTAATTCCTCACATTTATCTGTTATAGAGGACAGTGCATTAAACCGCTGACCCATTGGGGTAGCTGATGTTCCAACTTTCATCGAAACAAAATGTTTCAACGCACTGTTTAAATAAACCACGAACGGTGCCGGTGACATAACGTTACTGGGAGAAACTTAGGAAAAACAGTGTTGAAATTGAGCAGTAGGGGGCGCTGTCCTCAAGTCTGGGTTGAGGCAGGTTGTAGGAGCAAAGTAGAGGGAGCTCCACTCTACATTTAACCCTGAGCTGGGACACTGGGCGAAAGCGAGATATGTTCCATTTCCCAATGCAAAGTTCATCATCAAATTAAAATAAACAACAAAGACAACTTCTATTTATATAGTTTCTTTAATGTAATAAAACATCCCAAGTCGCTTCACAGGAGTGTAATCAAAAAAAAAAGAAATTTGACACCAAGCCAAATAAGATGTTAGGGCAGATGACCAAAAGCTTAGTCGAAGAAGTAGGCTTTAAGGAGCGTCTTAAAGGAGGAGAGAGAAGTGGAGAGGTGGAGAGATTTAGGAAAGGCAATTTTTAGAGCTTAGGACCTAGGCAGCTGAAGGCACAGCCACCAATGGTGGAGCATTACCATCACCGAATCCCCCACCATCAACATCCTGGGGCTCACCATTGACCAGAAACTTAACTGGACCAGCCACATAAATACTGTGGCAACAAGAGCAGGTCAGAGGCTAGGTATTCTGAGGTGAGTGTCTCACCTCCTGACTCCCCAAAGCCTTTCCACCATCTACAAGGCACAAGTAAGGAGTGTGATGGAATACTCTCCACTTGTCTGGATGAGTGCAGCTCCAACAACACTCAAGAGGCTCGACACCATCCAGGACAAAGCAGCCCGCTTGATTGGCACCCCATCCACCACCTTAAACATTAATTCCCTCCACCACCGGCGTACCGTGGCTACAGTGTGTACCATCTACAAAATGCACTGCAGCAACTCGCCAAGGCTTCTTTGGCAGCGCCTCCCAAACCCACGGCCTCTACCACCTAGAAGGACAAGGGCAGCAGATGCATGGGAACACCACCACCTCCAAGTTTCCCTCCAAATCACACACCATCCTGACTTGGAAGTATATCGCCGTTTATTCATCGTTGCTGGGTCAAAATCCTGGAACTCCCTCCCTAACAGCACTGTGGGAGCACCTTCACCACACGGACTGCAGTAACAAGAAAGCGACTCACCACCACCTTCTAAAGGGCAATTAGGGATGGGCAATAAATGCTGGCCTTGCCAGCGATGCCTAGATCCCATGAAGGAATATTAAAAATTTTAAAATCGGGGCTGTTCAAAAGGCCAGAATAGGTAGGGATTATAGGGCTGGAGGAGATTACAGAGATAAGGAGGGGGCGAGGCCATGGAGGGATTTGAAAACAAGGATGAGAGTTTTAAAATCGAGTCGTTGCTTAATTGGGAGCTAATGTAGGTCAGCGAACACAGAGGCGATGGATGAGCGGGACTTGGTGTGAGTTAGGATACGGGCACCAGAGTTTTGGATGACCTGAAGTTTATGGAGGGTAGAACTAGGGAGGCCGGCCAGGTGTGCGTTGGAATAGAAAACATAGAAAAACATAGAAAAACATAGAAAAATAGGAGCAGGAGTAGGCCATTCGGCCCTTCGAGCCTGCTCCGCCATTCAATATGATCATGGCTGATCCTCTATCTCAATACCATATTCCTGCTCTCTCCCCATACCCCTTGATGCCTTTTGTGTCTAGAAATCTATCTATCTCCTTCTTAAATATATTCAGTGACTTGGCCTCCACAGCCTTCTGTGGTAGAGAATTCCACAGGTTCACCACCCTCTGAGTGAAGAAATTTCTCTTCACCTCAATCCTAACTGTCCTACCCCATATCCTGAGACTGTGACCCCTCGTTCTAGACCCCCCCGGCCAGGGGAAACATCCTCCCTGCATCCAGTCTGTCTAGCCCTGTCAGAATTTTATACGTTTCAATGAGATCCCCTCTCATTCTTCTAAACTCTAGTGAATACAGGCCTAGTCGACCAAATCTCTCCTCATACGACAGTCCTGCCATCCCAGGAATAGTCAAGGCTAGAGGTGATAAAGGCAGGGATGATATTAAACATAGCAAACTGCAACACAAATAAGGTTGTGTCCTTTGGGAGGCCCCTGGATAGCAGACCAGCTTAAACCTCAGTGTATTTAGCGCACTGTGTACATCACAAAGGGGAATTCCAGCTTGCCGATAATCAAATGCACCTATACTTATTCTAAGCCTTGTATTTAAGTTCCAATATTCAGATTACCTAATCCAGTTCCCAGCATGTACTGGTAAGACCCACAAATTTCCATTTTAAAAATGAGATCTCCTTGAAATGAAAAAGCCTGACTCCTGCTGGTGTTCTGAACCCAAGGGCCTGACTCCTACTGGTGTTCTGAACCCAAGGGCCTGACTCCTGCTGGTGTTCTGAACCCAAGGGTCTGACTCCTACTGGTGTTCTGAACCCAAGGGCCTGACTCCTGCTGGTGCACTGAACCCAAGGGCCTGACTCCTACTGGTGTTCTGAACCCAAGGGCCTGACTCCTACTGGTGTTCTGAACCCAAGGGCCTGACTCCTGCTGGTGTTCTGAACCCAAGGGCCTGACTCCTACTGGTGTTCTGAACCCAAAGGCCTGACTCCTGCTGGTGCACTGAACCCAAGGGCCTGACTCCTGCTGGTGTTCTGAACCCAAGGGCCTGACTCCTACTGGTGTTCTGAACCCAAGGGCCTGACTCCTGCTGGTGTTTTGAACTGACGGGCCTGACTCCTGCTGGTGCTCTGAACCCAAGGGCCTGACTCCTGCTGGTGTTCTGAACCCAAGGGCCTGACTCCTGCTGGTGTTCTGAACCCAAGGGTCTGACTCCTACTGGTGTTCTGAACCCAAGGGCCTGACTCCTGCTGGTGCACTGAACCCAAGGGCCTGACTCCTACTGGTGTTCTGAACCCAAGGGCCTGACTCCTACTGGTGTTCTGAACCCAAGGGCCTGACTCCTGCTGGTGTTCTGAACCCAAGGGCCTGACTCCTACTGGTGTTCTGAACCCAAAGGCCTGACTCCTGCTGGTGCACTGAACCCAAGGGCCTGACTCCTGCTGGTGTTCTGAACCCAAGGGCCTGACTCCTACTGGTGTTCTGAACCCAAGGGCCTGACTCCTGCTGGTGTTTTGAACTGACGGGCCTGACTCCTGCTGGTGCTCTGAACCCAAGGGCCTGACTCCTGCTGGTGTTCTGAACCCAAGGGCCTGACTCCTGCTGGTGTTCTGAACCCAAGGGCCTGACTCCTGCTGGTGTTCTGAACCCACGGGCCTGACTCCTGCTGGTGTTCTGAACCCAAGGGCCTGACTCCTATTGGTGTTTTGAACTGACGGGCCTGACTCCTGCTGGTGCTCTGAACCCAAGGGCCTGACTCCTGCTGGTGTTCTGAACCCACGGGCCTGACTCCTGCTGGTGTTCTGAACCCAAGGGCCTGACTCCTACTGGTCTCCTGGACTCAAAGCACCAAATCCTGTTAATGAGCTGGACCCAAAACTCTGACTCCTGCTGGAGATGTCCCATCACATACTATATATCGCTAATGGTGCACCCACCACCACCCCCCCAATCCATGATTGGAATGGGAGCAGCCCACCAGTGAGCAGCCCACAACTGATATAGAACAGGAGCAGACCACAGCATCAGCACTCTCACCTCTGACTCAGAAGGTCGTGGGTTCAAGTCCCACTCCAAAGAATTGAGCACAAAAAATCTAGGCTGACACTCCAGTGCAGTACTGAGGGAGTGTCGCACTGTCGGAGGTGCCGTCTTTCAGATGAGACATTAAACCGAGGCCCCGTCTGCTCTCTCAGGTGGACGTAAAAGATCCCACGGCACTATTTCGAAGAAGAGCAGGGGAGTTCTCCCCGGTGTCCTGGCCAATATTTAACCCTCAATCAACATCACTTAAAAAAAAGATTATCTGGTCATTATCACATTGCTGTTTGTGGGAGCTTGCTGTGCGCATATTGGCTGCTGCGTTTCCCACATTACAACAGTGGCTACACTTCAGAAATGACTTCATTGGTTGTAAAGCGCTTTGGGACGTCCAGTGGTCGTGAAAGGTGCTATATTAATGCAAGTCTTTCTTTCTTCTTTCTTTCTAACAGGAGCAGACCATCACTGGTCTAGAACAGGAACAGACCATCACTGGTCTAGAACAGGAGTAGACCATCACTGGTCTAGAACAGGAACAGACCATCACTGGTCTAGAACAGGAACAGACCATCACTGGTCTAGAACAGGAGTAGACCATCACTGGTCTAGAACAGGAGTAGACTATCACTGGTCTAGAACAGGAGTAGACCATCACTGGTCTAGAACAGGAGTAGACCATCACTGGTCTAGAACAGGAGTAGACCATCACTGGTCTAGAACAGGAGTAGACCATCACTGGTCTAGAACAGGAGTAGACCATCACTGGTCTAGAACAGGAGTAGACCATCACTGGTCTAGAACAGGAGTAGACCATCACTGGTGTGGAACAGGAGTAGACCATCACTGGTCTAGAACAGGAGTAGACCATCACTGGTCTAGAACAGGAGTAGACCATCACTGGTCTAGAACAGGAACAGACCATCACTGGTCTAGAAGAGGAGTAGACCATCACTGGTCTAGAACAGGAACAGACCATCACTGGTCTAGAACAGGAGTAGACCATCACTGGTCTAGAACAGGAGTAGACCATCACTGGTCTAGAACAGGAACAGACCATCACTGGTCTAGAACAGGAGTAGACCATCACTGGTCTAGAACAGGAACAGACCATCACTGGTCTAGAACAGGAGTAGACTATCACTGGTCTAGAACAGGAGTAGACCATCACTGGTCTAGAACAGGAGTAGACCATCACTGGTCTAGAACAGGAACAGACCATCACTGGTCTAGAACAGGAGTAGACCATCACTGGTCTAGAACAGGAGTAGACCATCACTGGTCTAGAACAGGAGTAGACTATCACTGGTCTAGAACAGGAGTAGACCATCACTGGTCTAGAACAGGAGTAGACCATCACTGGTCTAGAACAGGAGCAGACCATCACTGGTCTAGAACAGGAGTAGACCATCACTGGTCTAGAACAGGAGTAGACCATCACTGGTCTAGAACAGGAATAGACCATCACTGGTCTAGAACAGGAGTAGACCATCACTGGTCTAGAACAGGAGTAGACCATCACTGGTCTGGAACAGGAGTAGACCATCACTGGTCTAGAACAGGAGTAGACCATCACTGGTCTAGAACAGGAGTAGACCATCACTGGTCTGGAACAGGAGTAGACCATCACTGGTCTAGAACAGGAGTAGACCATCACTGGTCTAGAACAGGAGTAGACTATCCGTTCAGCTTCCAGAAAAGGCTCCGATAACCATGGACTGAGTCCGGCCTGGTGGTTAAGGCCTCACAGTGCTGTCACTTTGGGACCTAAGGACATGGCCAAGGGAAGATAGGTCCCTGCCTTGTGTTTGGGTTCCAGCAATGCATAATGAATACCACCTGTTGCAATCCTTTCTTAATTTCACCAGACGTTGGACTTAATTTTGGAGTGACAAATCTATCTGTGGTGTATAATTAGAAGCGTTACATTCCAGTTTGTGAACCGACCTCGGCATTACTGTTCCTTGGTCGTCTCCAAGTTGGGAAGAGTAGAGTAATTAGGTCAGTGGTAAGTCGGAAGGCTCCAAAGTTGCAGCCACAGACAGGAGGGCGAGATGACCCCTTAGTATGTTCACCATCATGGTCTCTATTGTAAAGCAGAGTCTGCAGTCAGGATTAGATGCACTCAGCAATTGCAATACAAGCTTTAAGTGATGGAGATGAAATTGAACTCCATCTGGAAGCACTTTCTAGCGAGTTGCTGCGGGTTTATTAATCATTAGCAGTGTGTCAGCTTCCATCAGAGGGCAGTACCATAATCAAGAAGGTTTGAAGCCTGGAGATTGTAGGAGGAAGGGGAGACTGAGGAGTCCTGGAAGTTTATATGTGTTTGGCCGTCAGTCGTGGCTCAGTGGGTAGCACTCTCGCCTCTGTGTCGAGAAGCTTGTGGGTTCAAATCCCACTCCAAGAGGTTTAAGCATATAATCCAGGCTGACATTTCAGTGCAGTACCTCAGTACTGAGGGAGCGCTGCACTGTCGGAGAGGACATCTTTCAGATGAGATGTTAAATCGAGGCCCTGTCTGCTCTCTCAATTGGATATAAAAGATCCTGTGGCACTATTTTCAGGAAAATAAGTGTCAGAAGAGCCTCTTAGACTACTGAAGTAGTATTCACATCATGGGTGTTAGATAGTTACCAAGTAGGGGACCAGTAAATGGGTATAGGGGGAGGGGACCAGTAAATGAGATCTTTTCTCTAGAAAAGAGAAGACAGGTGACCTAAGATGTCTACAATTATGAAAGGGTTTGATAGGGTAGATGTCGAGAAGATGTTTCCAATTGTGGGGCAGACCAATCACTAACAAATCCAATAAGGAATTCAGGGGAAACCTCTTACCCAGAGAGTGGTTCGAATGTGGAACTCGCTCCCACAAGGAGTAGTTGAGGCGAATAGCACAGATACATTTAAGGGGAAGCTAGATAGTAAATGAGGGAGAAAGGGATAGCAGGATATGGCGAAGGGTCTTCGACCTGAAACGTTAACTCTGTTTCTCTCTCCACGGATGTTGCCTGGCTTGCTGAGTTTTTCCAGCGCTTTCTGTTGTTATAGCAGGATATGGTGATAGGGCGAGATGAAGTAGGGTGGGAGAAGGTTCTTGTGAAACATAAACACCGGCATGTACTGTTGGGAGAAACGGCCTGTTTCTGTGCTGCAAAATGTAAATATAAGGCAGCAAAGTAATACAACTTTTCTACCAATTTTTTGTTCCTGTTGGGGCCATTAAAACTGTGATGAACAAACTCTGTCGCTGAGCTCCACTCTTTCTTAAGATTTACTCCCATATTTTGTTTGTCCCCATGCTCCCTGTTGTCCACATCTAGGTTGGACCTTGACAGTGCAAAGCTTCAGTCTTGGTCCATGAGTGACTGTCAGGTATGGACCATCCTGGACCAGACAGTTCCACAACATCTGTTTATCTCCTTCTTTCTTAAAATACAGGAAACTCTTTATTAACCGGCACCGACGGGACCGGCGTGGTGCCGGTTTATCAAAAAGTCCGGAAAACGGAGAGTTATATCTACCAACGTACGAGAGCCCCGTACACATTGACATGCGCCTGCATTCGGAGCGCCGTCTCCCCGGGGACCGCCAGCTGACCATCTGTCGTGTCCGCTGCCTACCCGGGCTGCACATTCCCCTCCCAATCTACACGCTCCGATACAAGGCAAACGCCTCGGGGTTTTTTTTAAAGTTAATCTTAAACGAGAGATGAAGGAAAACCCCTGGTTACCTACTCAAGAATTTTGCCGGTTAAGAGAGATTTCCGGATATTTGGGTGCCGGTTAATAAAGAGTTTCCTGTATACTTTTACTTTCGTGTCCGGTATATTTTACTTTTTTAGCATTCTCTCCTTTCGTGATGGCACTGGAGCCTCTCTCCTAGGCACTCCAAGTTTGAGCTGAGAGGCTAAGTGGCAGCAAGCTAGGGGCATCGACACCAAGCCTAATCGAGCCTTCACCAAGTGCCCACAATGTGCACCTTCCAGAATTGGATAGTGATCAGAAACGGGCTGATTTCACCCCTCTTCTCTCCCAAACCCGCGATCTTTACCACCTCGAAGAACAAGGGCAGCAGGCGCATGGGAACACCACCACCTCCAGGTTCCCCTCCAAGTCACACACCATCCTGACTTGGGAAGTATATCGCTGTTCCTTCATCATCGCTGGGTCAAAATCCTGGAACTCCCTCTCTAACAGCACTGTGGGAGCACCTTCACCACACGGACTGCAGCGGTTCAAGAAGAAGTCCCACCACCACCTTCTCAAGGGGCAACTAGGGATGGGCAATAAATGCCGGCATTACCAACGGCACCCATATCCCAAAAATGAATATATACTGAAGAGAGAAATCCCAGGTCTGATCCCTGATCTGCGATGAGTTTGCTGGTTGTAGCCAGGCTGGCTGGATTGGCAACACAGTTAACCTC